>VZSC01017609.1:50826-68518 GCA_013398225.1 Steatornis caripensis | reverse complement strand
ATAGCCACAGAAAAGCTTAAGAGAAAGAAGAAAAATAGAGTTGGCAGTTACCAAGATACCAAATTGCTTTTTGGATTCCAGCCTCACCTGACAAGAAAGACTTATCCCTTTTTATTTCTTTTATAGAATGCAATCCCTACAAAATCCTAGTTACTACATCCTGGGTGAGTATTCTTTCTTCTGTTCAGCCTCAACCTTTTTTAACTAGTTATACTGTTATATGTTATAGGGATCATCAGAAAGAGCATTCAAGTCAATTTATAACTAGTAATTAATAAATACTACATGGATATATGTTTATACACTTAATTCTGAGTAAGATCCGCTTTATCTGTGAGTCTAAGGTCTGAGAATTCCTGCATATTAGCCACATGATTTGAAAATGTCATTTGTGACATTTAATCTGAAAAAAAAGCTCAGTACTGAAGGAGCAGCTCAGATGATGTAGGAAATTAGAGAATACTAATATGATTTATCTTGTGTAAGTTTACATAACTGTACACATGTATTTATAAAAATATGTGCATATATACCTATTCAAAGTGGATGTAAGATTGAGAATACCTAAATGACATTTAAAATATCATATGGAATAGCGACTTATCCTGAAACGTACTGTTATTACACGAGGCTTCGAAGTTAAGCTTATTCTGAAGTAAAATATAATTACTTTTTGAGAAATGGACATATGGAGGTAAGGCACAAAAATTCTATTTCTACCCTGAGAATATCTCACAATAATTCAGTTACAGTTTTGCAACTTGCTAGTTGTCTTAGATGAGATGTCAATAGTTTTAAAATGAATTTGCTTTCTTTTATCTCTTTAACACAATTACACAGTTTGGAGTGCACTTGGTCTGTAGGATGTTGATGAGACAGTTGCAAACAAGAGTCACCAAAGCAGTGTCACAGCAGATGCAGCTAGGGTCCTACTAGTAGCAGACACAGGAGGAGCCACATCACAAAACTCACTTTTCTGAAGTGTGGAAGATGGGAATGTTTTCTGAATGCTACAGTGCGCAGTCCTGAGACTGGCTTGTCATGCTGATAGAAATACCTGTTCTATAGAGATAGGGGGGTGGTGTGACAGAGAGGGAATATGGAAGTGTTCAGGAAATAAAGTTCCCTTTTTTTAATTAAAAAAAAATTAAGAAATGGGACATCAGATACTATCACACTCATCTGGAGAAGGTGAGCTTCTAGCCTGCTTAAGTTCCTCTCACCTGCTGATCATCAGTGGTTTATGTATTTGTGAATACAATTTCATCGCTATTTTAAAAATATCCTTTCCTGTGAAATCATATTTTTTCCTCTACAGGTGTACTCAAAACATGCATATCTTTGTGCTTCACATGGTTGGAAGCCTTCTGCTGACCAGGCCCTTAGGTGCCATAGGTGCCCTCGCCCCTGCTGCCATCCTGTCTGCTCGCATGTGCCAGCATGATCAGCAACCCGGTGGAGATTATTGTGATCTTATTTTACCTCACTGTCTCTTTCTCTGAGAACAGCTTTTTGGATTACAGTTTGTGAAGGCATCATACTGAGTTAAGGAATGAAATGTAAACTTAAATTACAGACATTCTGCACAGTTGTGCAGAAATAAAAGGCACCTACCGTTGTCCCAGCACCTGTCTCAGCAAGTGCCTGGGCCTGAAGGCAGGGCCTGGCAGCAAGGCCCATCACACTACTACAGCCAGAAGCAGGAGCTGAAATGGAGTCCTGGGCCATAGCTGGGTGAGGGAGGCCTCAGAGGGGCTGAAAGGGAGTCCTGGGCTCTGGCTGGGTGGGGGAGGCCCTAGAGTCAGGCAGGGAGAGGGAGGCCAGTCAGTGTCCTCAGGGCCCTGGCGGTGTATCAGTGTATGGAAATGCAAGCACCACACGCATGAACTTTATACGTACTATTAGCCCATGTGAAACGTACCTCATTTACATTTTAAAAAGTTTTCTAAAACATTTCCAGGTGTACACATGACCCTAAGTTCAGTTGCCAACACTTAATGCTGTTGTAATGCCATTTCTATTTCTAGAAATACGTCTGTCTTTCCCACTGTTGGCAGGAACTCACCAGATACTCCTCTATGCTAAAATAAGTAAAGGAAAAATACAAATTTTGTGATTCACAGAATCACAGAATGGCAGGGGTTGGAAGGGGCCTCTAGAGATCATCTAGTCCAACCCCCCTGCTAAAGCAGGTACCCCCAGAGCAAATTGCACAGGAACACATCCAGGCGAGTTTTGAATACCTCCAGAGAAGGACACTCCACAACCTCTCTGGGCAGCATGTTCCAGTGCTCTGTCACCCTCAGAATAAAGAAGTTCCTCCTCATGTTCTGGTGGAACTGCCTGTGTTCCAGTTTGTGCCCGTTGCCCCTTGTCCTGTCCCTGGTCACCACTTAAATGAGCCTGGCACCATCCTCTTGATACCTGCCCTTCAGATATTTACAAGCATTGATCAGTCTTCTCTTCTGCACGCTAAACAGACCCAGGTCTCTCAGCCTTTCCTCATAAAAGAGAGAATTCATAGCTACTGTCATTATTAGAAGGATGTGGGTTTCGGCATCTAGGAAAAAAGATAATCATATTCCTAAGTAAAACAAGTCAATATATGTGAACTAAGTATTCAGTTTTAAAATAGAGAAATAATAGAAAAACTTTACTGCTTTTCTTAGCTGATAAATACTATGGAAAGTTTCCATGCTTGAGTAACAGAATAATGGCAGAATCATATTCTTCTTATTATATTATAGGGCTTATCTGCAAACAGAAATAGAAGTATGGCAATCCTTGTCAAGTGAGCAGTCTAGAGGAAGAGGAGAGGAATCTTGCAATACTCCTTCTACAGAAACATATATTTGTTAGTTTGTGGAAAAACAAAGGAATGAACATTTCTCAGTTGAGTGTTAATAGTTTTCAGAAGTCATTACTTATGAAAGAAATTCTGGAAGACCAAAAAGAAAAGATAATATAAAACAGTTCGAGCAAGCTCTGACAATTGTGTAAAAAGCCACTACTACTGCTTTAAACAGTGAAGTGTAATCATGAGGCTATATTAAGCAGGAGAATACTTGAGGCCTTTTAAAAATGCTCCTTTTACATAAACTGAAAGAGCTTATCAAGCTTTCTGGTAATTGGCAACTACTGAAGGGGGAAAAAAGTAAAGAATGCTGATGAAACAGCTACCATTGATTTAGAAAATAAAAATGAAATTCTCTTACCTTGCCAGTTTCACATCAATTTGTTCTTTTTCACACTCCTTCTCCCTCCCTGACACAAACACAATTTTCCAAAAATGGAGATTGACCCAAACTAGAATGTTTAAAGCAGTTTTGGTATAAAACATTGCCTCTGTCTAGCATGGAGTTGCTTTGCATACTTCTTCAGTGTCAATTCAATCACCAAATTTTTTGAGATCTTTTTAAATTATGATGACATAGATATAGGTCTTCAACTGGAATGAACTGGCTCAACTTCTGTAGCATTTTGCTCAGTGTCCAAATTTTCAGTATAGCTTACTCCAGAATTTATGCATACTATGATGAGGTAAATAAACTAGTTTTTAATGCAGGTCTGTCTTATGCTTCTTCTGTATGAAGAATTGTGTGTGCATGATCCCTAAACAACCTGATCATCTCTGAGCAGTTAGTATAACCAGATGATCTCCAGAGGCCCCTTTCAACAGCAACTGTTTTATAATTCTCTCATATGCATATACATATAGCGATAAATGCAAAAGCTTTGTCTTTCAGAATTTAAAAGGCAATAGATATTGTAGTGATGGTCACACTATAAGTAGGTAGATTAGTAGATATGGCAGAAGTAGAGATGGTGATAGAACATTGGTTAAGGATGCAGTTTATACAAGTCTTTCCAACTCCCAAATCTGGTTTGAAAGAGCTGATGAAATTAGAAAAAAAAGATCCTCTAGAATTTGAATGTACGGTACAGAACTGAAATCTGGCTTTCTGAGAAGAGATGTGAGGCACTGTGCATTAAAGGGTAGTAGTGCTCAGTAAAGTTCTAATCCTGTAATTGGTAGCATGGAGAAATTCTGTTTATTGACTGCGAAACCACAGCCTGCAAGAGTATTAATAAAGGCTATCCACATACCTGTTTTAATTTGTCCTTTGATATAAAAGCTGCAGAGGGAATGATCATGCGTAAAAGGCTTGCCCTCCATTGTTCTTTAGTGCCCAGTATCCATAAAGGTTGGCCGGGCTGACCGTTATGCTGCAGGTGCTATAAAGCGCCAGACTAGGACTCAAGTGCTGAGTCTTTAAGATAGTCACTCGTACTCTTGAAATAACCTTCTTAAAGCATATAGTGCTTCCCAAATTGAAAAATCCAGAAATTCTTCTGTAATAATTCTATTAGATACTCCTGTAAATGCAGTAAAGGGTTTTTTTTCCTTAACTGAAGGGTCTAGGAGAAGAGGTAGAGATTAAATAAATTAATTTGAAGCTGAAATCCTGCTATGAATCCTATATAGTGCTAAGAATTGGAATTTTGTGTCCAGTATGTTTCTGCTGCTATAGCTTCAAAGTGAATCTCAACAGGACAACACTCGTTGGTACACAAACAGTGCAGCTGGTTCTATTTCAGAGAACACGTTACATAGAGAACAAACAACATTTTAAAGTAATATTCAAGTATTATAAGACAATCCTCGAGCTATCACTGGTTAACTGTGCAATTTCTAGTAATAGTTTTGAGTGGGAAATTTGGCAAATGTTCTTTATTTACTTTAGCATCCTAAGAGGATTTAAAGTAAATCTGAAATTACAAAAACACTGTCAGCAGAGAAATACACACTAGAGGAGAATTCAGTGATCTGCTTAAAACCTAGTGTAAAATCCTTTTATTGTGCTTTTTTTACTCCTACTCTGACCAACAAGGATTTGAAATAGAACCATGAAAATAGCATATGGATAAATTCAGGAATTCTAAGCTTACATCAAGGTAATAGAAATTCCTTTGATCTGCCCTCAGGAATTCGGGTTAAAAACAGAGTTTGTTCTTTATTCCACACCCCAGTTGTACTAAAGAAAAGTCAAAGAGTTTGTGCACTATTTGCTCCTTTGTTCATCTATCCATTTACTCAATTTCCAATTTTTGTTGCTGCTTTTTCTTCAGAAGAATGCAGCTATTCTGATTTTTCTATGTTACTTTCCATTAATGAAGATACAATGTTTAGGTCAGTTCAGCATTATCTTATAAATCTTAGTTTTATTTCTGTGACAGAGTGTAGATTGTGTCTAAGCAAAATGCCAGGAATACCTTCATCCACTGCCAAATGGAGGTCAGAGCTGTCCATTTTCATTGAAGACAAGAAAGCCATAGCAGCTCAAAGATGAAGTACATTTCTTGAAAAGAGCGGAGACACACATGGCTATAATTCTTTATCTAGACAATGTTAACAAGCCTAAGGATTACCAACAGAGCTAAAGAATCATAACATTTAATTCGCAGAACAAAATTTTTAAATTACCTCTTTAGAGTTTTCGTTTGTTTTTCACCCATAACTGTATGAGACAATAGTCTGAAAAAAACCAAAATGCAGCAATGAAAAAAAGGGTTAGCTGTCCTAATATTAAAGGGAATGTTATGATGATGAGTGTCATTTATGTATTTTCTAATTAACTCTTACTTGCAACTTCTTCCAACAATACAGAAATTGTATTGCACAAAGTAGCAATGAAGACTAATTTGACCAATATTACTTAAGAGAACAACTCATGTTTCCTCTAAAAATTACCTGCATTTTAGGTAGCANGTTCTCTTTCTCCTGAGCTGGGTGCTCTGAGAAGCTGCACATGTAAATTCTGGGTCCTGAATCATCTGCTAATCTAGGTGCCCTGAACCCATGACAGTCTTAGAGTATTGTTCTGTATTCTTTCTGAGTTTGAACACAGGATGTTCCCATCTGTACTCCATTCATACCAATCTCAATGTTTCTGTTTAAATTGTGTACATAGAAGAGAGTCTAACTACAACTCTCTTCTAAATATTGCCCCTTTAGAGCACACACAAGCAATGGGTAAAAATAGGTAAAGAGATGGATAGATGTAGTCTACTTAGGTGAAACCAGGTAATTTCAGTTCAGTTCCACTGTCTTCACCAAACAGTTAAACAAAACCACCTTATTTTGTCTGAAAAAAATTAGGGAATACTCACATTTTTCATTTCTTTGCTTCAAGAAGATGGCAGCATCGGAAATCATCATAGCATTCCACAGTGTCTGTGGTTAAAAGCTTTTCTAAAGACAACATTGAGCTGCAAAATCTATGTGCAAGTTTCAGACATCTGATAAGGCCAGACCCAGGATTTTGGGTTAGATCCACATCAATGTAGGAGAGCTTAAGTGTTTGTTTTCCTTAGTGGCCAGTGGATTAATGGAGTAAATATCTTCTAGAATTATTAGTTAAAGGAGTAGCTCATTATTTGCATGCTTCGGTTAATGAAATTCAAATCATCTGTATCTGAAAAACAGCCTGATCAAGTAGTTATATCTTTGTCTGCTGCTCATTTGAGTGATTATTGGGAAATATAACCTGCAATCAACATGTTCTTCCTGATCAAAATTATGTGTAACTTTGTTCAAACACTGTTTAATTGTTTTCTCTGAAAATCCGTATTGCATAATTATTCCTCACCTTGAAAAATGTTAGAACATTGAAGGAAAAAGAAAAATACTCTTCCTGAAAAATACAGGAGGACAGGCTGTCATAGCTTTGATAATACAGCAAGCATATCAATGTTTGATTCAATCTGAACTGATCCTATTTTAGGATTGATAAGATCATGTTGTATGTGGTCTCGAACTTTCCTGATTTTGAAACAAAAAGGCATCTTAGGCAGTCTGTTATCCTTACAGGGCCAGAGTTCTCAGTAAGGATACTAAGTTAGGAAGCAGAGACACATCTAAATACTATTAAATAGGAATTATTATTTGGAAAAAAGACTCTGGAGAATACTGACTTCTGAGCAGTTGAGAGTCTACATAAAGATGAAAAAAATAAGGAAATAAGATAGTTGTCTACTGGGAAACAGTCTTAGGGAAAGAAACTGCCTGGAGACAGCTCTGTCTTAAGTTATTTTTACTTTAACTTTCAGGAAAGAGAGCTTGGCCTTGATTCTCTCTGACCCTAAGGAAAGTAAAAATACAAAGATTTATTTTGTGTTAACCTTGAGACAAGGAGGTTTGGAAAATCCTTTTTGCTGACTTTGAAAGGAAAAAATCTTAAAGAAAGAATTGTTTGACACCAGAGAAGAGAATAGAGCTATTGGAGGTTTATTTTAAGTTCTGAATAGACTGTTAAATTTCCCTCTGAGGCTGCAAAATAAAATTTTGTTTTAATGCTGTTTTCTCCATTTGCTTTAGTTCTCTTTGGTTGGCAGACCATCTGTTCTCACTGTCTGTATCTTTTACACTATGGATTTGTATGCTAAGAACTTCTTTCTTCACACAGTGTATGTTGCAATTTCATGTTTATTATTTGTACAAAACTGATATTCTACCAACAAAGAGAAATTTAAAAAATAACTGGTAATTCTACACATACATAATTACAAGTTATCTTTTTTGATGAGTAATCCATTTTTCCAATCCTTCATACTGCTTTCACATCATTCATTGTATAACAATTTAATAGAAGACTGTATTCACACAATACCTCTAAAAAACCAACATACACACAGAGAAAGAACTGCCAGCATGGATATATGCAATATGCATTTACATGCATTTACTGTGTAAATTAAACATGGTGTTTCAAAGCATATAGAAAAGATTTTGTTTACTTAGAAAAAGATAATGGTTCTAATAAGGTCGCACCAACCAGACAATGTCATTGCATTCTCTCTCTACAGGTTGCTCAGTTAAAAGTGTAGTTTAGAAAAAGGAGGTGTGATGGGGGTGAAGAAAAATTTTAAGGAAGGCCAAGCAAGGGCAAATCAGCTGTAGGCATACCTCATTAAGCACTCAGAGCTAAGTGTTTCTATCAGGCTAATAACGGAACACTGTAGAAGTATATAAAAAAACACACAAATCAAAACCTCTTAAATATCCATGTCAACATCCTGTTCTACTGATTCGCCACTTTAATCTTCCTTGGCAATCAACTGGCAGAATCATTACTTGTCTTATTTTGTAGGGGTTAGGTGAACTTACCTTGTGAATTTTGAAGCCACTCAGACATCAGGGGTTCAAAATACAAACGTACAGACTACTGTTTTAAAACAATAATGAGGCCTGTGTTCAGGTAGGAGAAAAGCATTCCTTCGTCCATGTTCTGTGAGCTATCTCTGTCTAAATAAAATGGCCTCAGAACCTACAGAGCAGAAAAGTGCTACGCTGAAAATGCAAAGAAAACAGGTTATCCTGACAAACTGTTATTTTTCAACATGTAATGGATAGAGGAATAAAATTTGTAAAAATATCTCTTTAAGTGAGTTAAATAAAAATAAAGACAAGCAGTCTACACAATAATGTCACCAACCAATAATAATGTAGTGGAACATTTAAATTATTCAGACTAATACCCACAGTAAACTTTGTGTCCTGTTTTAACTCCAGACAGCAACTAAGGCCCGCTCATCTGTTCACTCACTCTGCCATGGTGGGATGGGGGAGAGAATTGAAAGGGTAAAAGTGAGAAAACTCGTGGGTTGACATAAAGACAGTTTAATAGGTAAAGTAAAAGCCATGCATGCAAACAAAGCAAATTAAGGAATTTGTTCATTATTCCCATCAGCAGGCAGGTGTTTAGAGCCATATCCAGGAAGGGAGGGCTTCATCATGTGTAACTGTTAATTAGGAAGAGTAATGCCATCACTCCAAATGTCCCCTCTTCCTTCTACTTCCTGCAGCTTTTATTACTGAGCATAATGTGATATGTTATGCAATATCCCTTTGGTCAGTTGGGGTCAGCTGTCCTGGCTGTGTCCCCTCCTCTCCTAATTTCTTATGTAATCCCAGCCTCCTTGCTGGCAGGGTGGTGTGAGAAGCAGAAAAGGCCTTAACTCTATGTAAGAACTGCTCAGCAATAACAAAAACATCCCTGTATTATCAATACTATTTTCAGCACAAATCCAAAACATATCACCTACTAGCTACTATGAAGAAATTTAACTCTATCCCGGTCAAAACCAGCACACTTCGCTGTTCGGAGGGGATTAGTTAGGTATCCTCAAAGTCTGACCATGATTTCTAAAAGTGTCTGCATTTGAAACACAGCGAAGATTGAGACAATCACGAGTGCTTGTGAGCTATGACCACCTTTGGTCTCTTTATCTTAACTACACAGAACTTACAGTTAAAATTTATTTGGCTAGGATATTGAAATAGTCTTCATGCCTTCTCTTTTAAAAAAGGTTATTGCAACATAGGAGCACCACTGTAGCAAATATTTTATAGAAGGTGATCCTAGTTCTCTTCAAACAAAATTAACACCTTCAGCATTTATTTGCCCACATATTCAAGAGCACCTAGACTTGTATCCAAGTGGTCTGTCCAGTATTTGAGTACCAGCACACTTGTACCCAGCACTCTAGGTGTGCACAAGTTCCCCCCCAAAGACACAGAGGACAAGGAATGCTCTCTTTTGAGTCTTCCCATGTCTCCTGTGTTCTTCTCAGGTTGGAGACCATGTGTTCATTTTGCTTATGCTTTTTTGGTGCCTTTCAGGAGCAGTGATTTATCCCTCCATCTTGACCTACCTTTGCGAGCCATCAGGGCTTACCTGCAGTTCTCTTTCTCCTGAGCTGGGTGCTCTGAGAAGCTGCACATGTAAATTCTGGGTCCTGAATCATCTGCTAATCTAGGTGCCCTGAACCCATGACAGTCTTAGAGTATTGTTCTGTATTCTTTCTGAGTTTGAACACAGGATGTTCCCATCTGTACTCCATTCATACCAATCTCAATGTTTCTGTTTAAATTGTGTACATAGAAGAGAGTCTAACTACAACTCTCTTCTAAATATTGCCCCTTTAGAGCACACACACTCTGTGGAAATAGCCTGGTAAAACAGAGTCTTGCCATGTCCCATTCAGACACTATGAAATGCCTAATGTGTCCACCAAAGAATATATAATATATACACAAAGTGCTCTAACTTTTGCCTGGCAAAATGGGAGATGTTAATGTCTCCTCGCTACAGCTGCAGAGTATCAAGGTCTGCCCTCTGCTGTGTCCTTTTGGTATGCTGAAGATCTAATCAAAATTAGTGGGAACCACCTTGTCTCCTATTTTTTAGGGTATTCAGTGTTCTTGAAAACACCAATGGTTTGCCTGTGGAGAAGCAATCATATCAGAGAGGACCCTGTACAATCATCAACATGCTGACTGTGAGCAGCTCCTTAAGAACACCTATAACCATCAAACCTCTTCCTATTCACTTCTGTTTATAGAAAATTTCCAAGGAAAAACCTTGTCTTAATATTCTCATCTTTTAAGAATGTCACATTCAAAAAAAAAGACATGAAGATGAGAACAGCTCTGGCTGCTACATGCAATTATTTGTCATTGTGGAAGAATGCAGGAAAAATACATACAGTAAGCATATGGTGTGCAAAAAAGGTAGGGATTGTAGTTCTCTATGTAGTCACAGAAAAACTGCATGGTTTTGGAATAAAATAGAATAATTTCAGTTGGAAGAGACTTACAATGTTTATGTAGTCCAACAGCCTGAGCAATTCATAGATGACCAAAATTTAAAGCATATTTTTGAGGGCTTTGTTCAAATGCCTTTTAAACACTTGACAGGCACAGGACATCAACCACCTCTCTAGTAAGCCTGTTCCAGTGTTTCACCACTCACTCAATACAGAAGTGTTTCCTGATATCTAGTTGGAACCTCTCCAGATGCAGCTTTGAACCCTTCCCATATGTCCTGTCACTAGATACCAGGGAAAAGAGATCAGCACCTTCCTCTCCAGTTCTCCTCCTCAGGAAGCTGTAGAGAGCGATGATGTCACCTCTCAGTGTCCGTTTTTAGAAACTAGAATAACCCAGAGTCCTCAGCCGCTCCTCACAGGACATGCCTCACAGCCCTTTCAGCAGCTTTGTTGCCCTTCTCTGGGCTCATTCAAGTACCTTAACAACCTTCTTAAATTGTGGGGCCCAGAACTGTACACAATACTCAAACTGATACCACACCAATGTTAAGTACAGTGGGATAATCTTCTATTTTGACTGCCTGGTTATGCTGTGTTTGATGCACCCCAGGATGCAGTTTGCCCTCTGGGCTGCCAGGGCACACCTCTGACTCATATTGGGTTTGCTGTTAACCACCACCTCCAGGTTCCTTTCTGCAGGGCTGCTTCCCAGCCCCTCCTCTCCCAGTTTATACTTGTGCCTGGTGTTCCTCCATCCCAGGAGCAGAATCTGGCATTTGTTGTTAAATTCATTGCCGCTGATGATTGCCCAATGCACCAACCTATCTAGATCCCTCTACAAGGCCTTGAGAGAGTCAACAGTACCTTCCAGTTTAATATTGTTAGCATACTTACTAAGGGCATATTCAACTCCTGTCTGCGCATCATTGATAAGAGTATTGAATGAAACTGGCGCTAGAGTTGAGCCTTGAAGAACACCACTAGTGAATGGCTGCCAGTCAAATGTCAAAATGCCCCCCTCAGTAGTTACAACCCCTAGAGTCCAGTCATTCAACCAGTTTTTCACACAGCACACCATGTACCTGCTGATCTCACAGTTGAACAACTGGTCCAGAAAGATGCTGTGAGGGACAGTATCAAAAGCCTTACTAAAATTGAGAAAAGCTACATCCACTGCCTTCCTTTCACCCATTACATGGGTGACAATATCACAGAAAGATATTGGATAAGCTAAGCAGGACTTCCATTTGTGAATCCCTGACTGTGCCTGAGGATTGCATTGTCCTTTAAATGCCTTTCAATAGCGCCCAGTATGATCTTCTCCATAATTTTTACAGGTCCTGAGGTTAGAAAAAAAGGTCTGTAGTTCTGAGTCTTCCCTCATGCCCTTCTTGTAAATTGAAATAAATTAGCTAGCTTCCAGTCAGCAGGGGCCTCCCTAGATTCCCAAGACGTCCACAAAAGTAAAGCTGTTTCTCCCGCAGTTGTTGTCATCCAACTCAAGAGATCAGGCAGCCAAAGGTCTATCAGTATTATTAAAAACTGAGGCAAAAAAAGGCATTAAATGCCTCCACTTTTTCTGCATCCCTATTTGCCAAGTAACCATCATCAAGTATTTATCCAATGTTTTCCTTGGACCTCCTCTTGCTATTAATATGCTTAAAAAACTCTAGTTGAGCTTTGGTCCTTAGTGTCTTCTCCCTGCATACATGAAAGAGGGCTCTGTGATCTTCCTGTGAAGCCTGACCTTGCTTCCAAAGATCATCCAATCTCTTTTTCCTGCCGAGTTCCAGGAGGAGTTTCCTATTTAGCCAAGTTGGTCTGGCCTGCTTGCTTGACTTGCGACGCAATGGGATGGCCTGCTCTTGTGCTTTTAAATGGTGGTTCTTCAAAACTGACGAGCACTCATTGACCCCAAGCCCTCAAAAGCAGATTCCCAGGGGACACTGCTAAGTACCTGAGCTTAAAGTTTGCTTTCTTGAATTCCAGTGTAGCAACTCTGCTGACCTTTTTATGTTTACACCATTTTAATCTCAACCACTTTGTAATCACTGTGACCAAGACAGCCACCTACCATCACACCTCCCACAAATCCTTTTCTGTTCACAGACAATAAGTCTAGGAGGTCACTATTCCTAGTTGGTTCACTCAGCATTTGTGACAGGAAATTATCTTCAACATAGTTTGGGAATTTCCCAGACTTGTTTGTCACAACAGTATGGTATTCCCAGTCAATGTCTGGGAAGTTGAAATCTCCCATGCAGACAAGGACTACCAATCCAAACATTTCTCCTAATTGCCTATAGAATAACTCAGTGTTGACATCCTGGCTGGGCAATTGGCAGTAAACACCCACAGCAACATCTCCTTTTTTTTCCATCCCCCTAATCTTCACCTAGAAGCTCTCAACCAAATCTTCCCTAAGGATAAGGGCTGTACAGTCAAACCTCTCCCTTACATACGGTGCAGTTCCTCCACCTCGTCCGCACTGCCTATCCCTCCTGAACAGCCTATTACCCTCCATCTCAGCACTCCAGTTGTGGGACTCATTCCTCCAAGGTTCATTAATACTAATGACATCATAGGTCTGGGAAATGACCAATGCTTCCAGTTCATCCTGTTTGTTTCTCATACTGTGTGCACCAGAGTACATGCATTTCAGATGTTCTCATAAACCTTCAGTGCTCCCTGGAGCCGTGTAAATGCTCCTATTAGTATTGCCACCCTCAGGCAGCGCCGTGCCATGCCATCCATTGGTTTACCTTTAGCATTCCTGATGGTATACCCTTCCCCCACTGATTGTAGTTTAAAACCCTCTCACGCCCTGCCAGCTTACAAGCAAAGAACAGTTTCCCCCTTTGGGACTGTTAGATTCTGTCAACCCTAGCATACCTTGTGTCTCAAAGACTCTTTTATGATTATATAAAACAAAATTTTCTGCATGATGAGGCAAATCCCACACTCTTAAGTTCACTAAACAACAAATAAATTATAATATCTGAGAGACATTAGGAATCTCCAAAAAGCATATGGTCCTGTGTTATTCCTGAATATGTTACCCTGGGTCCTGTTGCGCTTATCTGTTACACCCTGCTTCCACCATCTCAAAGCCCCACTGCTGGAGACCTGGCTCCTTACCTCAACTGGCACTCATAGTCCTTGCACAACATCTATGGTTGACGGCTTTCATTTTCAATCTTACTTGTGTTCAAAATAATCAGAACATATAAATGAATCTCAAAGCTACATGGCCATGTAAAGATAAAATCACAGGTTTCAAAAAGCTAAAATATTCTTTTTTAAATTAGGTATTTAAGCAATGAACTGACAACATCTGCCCTCTTTGCACATTTTTTTTTCTCTGCTGATAGAGTTGATCCGTTCTCATCCACCATGTTAACATGGCTTTTGTTAGAAAAACTGACATTTAACTGCTGGTCGAAATGTGGTTTTTACAAACATTAAAGACATTAACAGCAACCTTTCAACTTATTATTATTCCTCCACCCACAGCAACTAATTTGGTTTTGTTATCATTCAAGCTATAATTGCACACTATTAATTTTGTATCTTCATAGGGGTTTGGATGATTTACTTGGTTTACTTAAGGGTAAGGGAAATAGGAATTAGTATTTGGTATATGTTGTTGTTGTCATCAAAACTTATAAACTATCAATCAGCTTAAATTAATAAACAAACATACCATTGTTTGAGCATGCCGTGGGGTCAATTACCATTTTGCATATGTTACGTCAATGTAAACCTGAAGTAGCCCCACAGATTGAAAAATTACCTATTCCAGGCATGTACAACATCTTTGACTTTCAAGTTGGGTTATATATCTAGATTAAGAAGCCATGTGTTAATAATCAGTAAATCAAATTAATTCTTTCAATGGAAATAATTGCAAAGAAATTATGTAATGTAGTCAACTCATATATATTACCTAATTTATAGAGAAGTACAAAGAAATAAATCAGGAATCACAGCATAGCTCAAAACTTTTTAGCTGTTTGTGAAGTAAAGAAATGTATTCATTAACACAGATTTCAAGGCAGGTAAAATACTTAAAAGGGTAAGTGGAAGATAATTATTTATTGCCTTTATCTCAATTAAGCGGAAACTACTGAGTTCAAATGACAGAAATATAAAGGGTTTAAGAAAACGCAAAACCAACTTCAGTAAGAACCTCGTTCTACAAATCATATACTTAGCTTTTGGTACATAATTTTTCCAGTTGTTATTTACAGGTTTTACAGATTTCCATAATCTCTAGTATTCCAAACAGTTAGATCCATTTTTAAGACTGTGCGTGCTTAAAACTATACTGCTACGGAGAACTGTTTGACTCTGAAACTGTTCTAAATTTACAGCAATACCCAGTTTGGTGCTATCCAAGGGATGGAGGAGCACCTTAGGTAAAATACTGTGCTGAGCGAATCATATAAATCACTAAAATCAAGGCAGAAGGAATATAGCATACCTCATATCTCATAGCACTACATTCAGATGTATGCTTTACACATCTCAAATCATATAATCAACATTACAATCAACAACATACATGGAAAAGCTAGTATGAAGATCACAGTGAAACACATGAGAAATAAAAAAGGGACATCAAATAGTATCAAAATCCATCTTAATGAACAAAAATAGTTAGGTGTCAGAGTCTACTGGTCCCAGGCAATAATACTGGAGTGTAGAGAAGGAAAAAGTAGCAAGAAAACCTATGTCAAAACAACTGAAGTGGTGTTTTGAAGACAACTTGAGAGAATTGCCTCCTGGCAATGATATATATAGTTGCAAATAAGACTTTGATGTATAATAAAAGTTAATGATGGTGACACAGAAGTTGTAAAGAAATGAAGATACGCTTGTTCTAATAGACATAGAGTCTGGTATATAATAAAACCTAACTGTGAGCATGCTAAGTGAATGAAATTACTGAATGAGTATTCTTGCTGTTTCAGCATGTCAGTGAATTCTATAGATAACAGGTACAGTGTTCAATTATAGGTTTTTTGCATAACCTATAAAAGTAATATTGAAATGGGTATTTTTGCTTCCCCTTACTTGAAAGTAGAAAGCACAACATAGGAAATTGAGGTGTAGAAATGATTATTCCCTTTATTATGCTCACATTTTGGGGCAGAAGCCTAAGTAGAAAGCACCGGACTCATTGCTAAAATAAATTTAAGTAGATTGACCCTGAGTAACTATCACAGTTTAAAGCTGGGCTGGCTACTAAACAAACAACATACGCTCTTTGTTAACTCACTCCCTCCCCAAAAACGGGGTGGGGGGGAGAGAAAAGGGAAAAAGACTTATGGGTTGGAAAAGTTAAACAGCTGTAATCTAACTACAATAATAATGTATAATAATAATAGGAAAAATAATAATGAAATACATACAAATTTACAAATATGTACAAAACCAATACCAAGCTCCCCCCCACTGATGATGAATATGTCACCCGGATGCTGCGGGGCAAGGCCAGGAAAGTCCTGGACTGTACTCAGCAGCAGCAGGCAGAAGCTGGATTCAGGAATGCACGGATAGGATCAAAAACAGAAGAATTGGACAGAGTCCTCCTCGGACGCCGGCCATAGGAGAAGAGAGTGAGGCCCTTGTGATCCCTCAGCTCTATACCTAGTATGACACATATGGGATGGAATACTCCCTTTGGTCAGTTTTGGGTCACCTGTCCGACCTGCTCCTCCCCACCACAAGGTCACAGGTGTGACCACTTCTCTGCTCTTTCAGTTCCAGTGCATAAGAAAGTCAGCAGAAGCAAGCATCCACCTTGGTCTCTATAGGGATAACTATAAGCAGGAGCCTCTCTGCATACCATTGCTACTGATGTTCCATCACTAACTATAAACATTGAGGCTTATCACTGCTAGAAGCAGCTACTGTCTGGACAAAGTTGCAATTAATTCAGAGAGGGCATCTTCTGCTAAAAATGGCATCTTTTGCTAAAAAGCAAAGTTACTGAAAGAAAATTTGTTCTGTCCTGGCCCAAACCAGGACAGTAACATCCAATAGAATATTGCTAACACATGCAGTGTTTCATCTACACCACAGAGAATGGCTATCGTAAGTACGATCTTTACAAAGTAGTTAGCTAATGTAGCTTTTCCAAGAGTGATTAGTCCTTGAGAGATTCTATTGAATCAGTTGGACAGTGTTTAAGACTCAATGACTAAAAACATGGAAACAAAAAAATAGGGATATTTCTTCAGTTAGCTAATTGTGGATATAGTAATCTTATTTTAACTACAACCACTGAAAATCTTCACCCTTCTGAGTGACTGCCTAAATTAGTATCAGAAGTTGTATTCATGCTTTGCCCCAGAGAAAACAATTGTCTTGATGGATCACTAACACATCATCAGATATTCCAAGATCATTATTATTGGAAGATTGACCAATAGTTTTGGTTCGTAAGCTAGTAAACTTTCATGACAGATTGGTAAGGTTGATTTTTATCTTGTTTCAAGCAACTGATGTTCATAGGAACCCCTCCCCTCTGGTTTTTTTTCAGCAGTTCAGCACACTTGCTGGTAGGATTTCTTTGTGTCTCATTTTTGCAACACTTAAATATACAAAAAGTGTTTGCTTTTATTGCAAAGTATGTTGCAGATCTGCAGTTCAAGAAAAAGCATAACACTTGTCCATTGGCGATTCTCACATTTATATGCTTTCAATTTAGCTTTTCAATACATTTAAAAGAATGCTTTGATTGCTATGTGGTTGCACAGTTGTATGCTATACCCTCTAGTTCTGTGTGAAGCTATGCTGAAGAAGCAGTGAGTTTGGCAGACTGATAAGCAACTTTGAACATACATGATGAACTCTTTTCTTCCTGCTGAAATTCACATCAAAAGAAATATATANTTTAAAGCTGGGCTGGCTACTAAACAAACAACATACGCTCTTTGTTAACTCACTCCCTCCCCAAAAACGGGGTGGGGGGGAGAGAAAAGGGAAAAAGACTTATGGGTTGGAAAAGTTAAACAGCTGTAATCTAACTACAATAATAATGTATAATAATAATAGGAAAAATAATAATGAAATA
>VZSC01017609.1:32632-49839 GCA_013398225.1 Steatornis caripensis | reverse complement strand
GTGCATTATGAAGAACCGGCTACTGTGTAGCAATGCAGGGACGGACGGACTGGCTGTCGTGCAGCAATGCAAGGACAAGACTGTATGTGAAGAACTGGCTATTGTGTAGTAATGCAAGGATAGACTGATCTTGTAGTTAAAAGTAACGTGTTAGCAGAAACTAGCTGAACCATGTATCAACTATGAAACCACTTATCAACCGCAGGAATGCAGAAGGCATGAAGTTTCGCATACAGGCAGTGACCAATCAGCAGAGTATTATTTGCATATGTATGATTAAGCTTGCATATGTATGATTAGGCTACATAAATAGGGATAGCACGATTGCAATAAACGAATCATTTCTACCAATCATATTGGTTGTGTCTGTGATTCCTCTCGGCGACATTTTAGCTATCCAGAAAGTGACAATGGGATGTTACCCCTTACTGAGCTGTTGTACTTTTTCCTGAAATTGCAATGTTATTCAACAGAAGACTCAAATAAACTTGCTAAAACAGAGAAAAACTTTCTTTCAACATTTTGTCTTAGAGTGTAAAATAGACATCAAAAGACTGTGCCAGAGGTATTTTTTGAAGGACAATACTGAATGCAAAAGGGAAAGAGACATGGCAACTTAACAAACTTTGCTAGATCTTAAGCGGTTCTGAAAGAGCAGGAAACACATCCCTCCCCTCGTCCATTACTCGTAGATGGAACCAAGGACTACATGGATGCATCATGGTTGCTGTAGTGATTAAATGAGTCTTTTTTCTAGTAGTAAAAGGTAAGGAAGATAAGCAGTATATATTCTAATAATACAGACATCTGTGTTCCTATTTTAGTATTGCGACCTAGTTGCTGTTCAATGTTAGTTTGTGTGGAGACTATAAGTGGGAATTGTCTCATTGACTTAGCGGCCATCTTCTGTCTTTACAGAGAGACCTCATTTCTCCTTGCAGCAGCGTGTAAGGTTTCCAATGAGTTTCGCTGCTTTAAACCCAGGCTAACCAAAAAATCTCTGCTGAGAACTTCAGTTTACGTGAAAACCATTGAACTATGCAATGATTTCTGTCATATGCTCAGATTTGCAGATCAGTTTTTTCTTTTTGACCTTTTTTCATTGCCTTGAAATTTGCACATACAGAGCCTATGTTGGTGTTATGTTCAAGTTTCCTGTGGAAATAAACATAAAAACTTTTCCTTGGTTTGTAAACATTGTGATTCACAATTAGGGCTTGTGTTGTCAATGTGTCAGCTGCTTCCCCTTCTACTGTGTACACTTAATTGACTTTCATCATTACTGTCAACAATCTCCAATATGATTAGAAGGTTAGTAAGATTTCCTACCCTGTTACATTCAGAAAAAAAAAAAAAAAAAAACCCCAAAAAAACTTTCCTTGCTTTTATACTATCTTCTTTTTATTTGTGAATTTCATGTTCTTTTTATGAAAGAGCTTCTTTAGCTTTCATATATTTTTGTTATCATTTTGAGTTTTTTCCCCCTTTCTTTCTGTATCTCCCTTCCTGCATGAACTATGCCTTATTTGTGGATGTTATGTGAAGATGTATTTCTTGCTCAACTGCTTTATTCTTGTCCTACTGCTCAGTTTTTCAGAAAAGCTCACTGTTGGAGAATATAATTTTCTCTATCCTCTGTATTTTTCATGTTTTCCAGCTTCACTCTGCTCACAGTCCTTCATATAGCTTTGCTTGATGAAGAAGAGTTTTGTTTGCTTTCTTCATTTATGTTCATTTTTAACTCTCCTAGGGTGGAATCCAGACAGGACTGGTACTGTAGTTAGTAACAGCTAACAGAGGCATACAGAAGCATGTATACTATAAAAATAAAACTTTTTTCTAAAAGATTTCTCAAAATTGACAAAAAGAAATCAGTACCATTTCAATATGTAGTAGTTGTCATAAAACTTTCTCCTAAATAATCTTCCACCATTTGAGGATAGGGGAGTCTTAACCAGAAAACATAGATAACAGCAGAGAAAAAAGACTTGCAAGAGTTTCCACGCTAGTATGCTAGTTATTCCTCATAACTGACTGCTGGGTGCTAATCCTGTAATAATCCTTTACACATACATAGTGTTTTTTCTATAAGGAGTTCAAAGCATTTTTAAAGCTTCAGCAAAATCAAAAAACAACCCTGTGGAATAACTTAATACCATTTTGTTCCATATTTGAAATGACTTTTCCTTCCAAACCCTTAACAAAACAATCCTGAGAAGACTTTCCCCCCCTTAATTCCTTTACCAAAATAGTAAACTAGGTTCCTGGGGGTTTCATTGAACTTATTTTCACTCTAATTTTCCCTAGAGGTGTCCTGGGACAGTTATTTCTCTTAACTGCTGTCACTATCCTATTCAAACAATCCTTGGACGTATACTTAGATAAGTGCTCCTATTCTCTTAGTGTATTCTCACAGTGACTTTATATAGTAAAAAAATTCCTGTCTGACTAATTTCATACAGTAATGGAAAAAAAAAAAGGTCTTTATTGGAAAAAAATAGGCTCAAAGTCTTCACTCTAGAATGCAAATAACGAGTTGTTTTATATGGCTGTTTATCAATGTAACATTTTCTTCATAGTTTTCAGATTCTTAAAAACAAGCACAGGATTACTCAACATGTTGAAGCACAGATAAACATTTGTAGTAAGTCCCAGTAACTTGTAATACCACAGTTGCCTTATCTGATTGAAAGTTATCATGTATACATGAATTTAATGACTTTTTATGACATAATGAACTCAAATTAATTTATATTGATTGATTAAGCACTAAACATATCACTCATAATTTACAACCAACGCCTCTATCCATTATGCCTCTTTATTCCAACCTAATTTAAAACCTTATTTGTTCGCAGCCATGCAAGAATCTCACCTAGTAAAATGTCTACACTCCTGTCTGACCTCCACTTGTCACAGGAGAAAACTGGTTGTGATCATATGGCAAGAATGCATTTTCTATGTCAAAACTCTCTGATACAAGTTTGTTACTGCCTATTTATAAAGAATAGAACTTGACTGTCTTCTATATATAATTGCTGGAAAATATGTACACAACAATTATAATACCAATGAAAAAACTAAGGGCATCAATTTTCTATCATTCACACTTTCTCTGTTTTAAAAACGGAATAATGACAATCACTTTCTGCTAGTCATGTATCTTGTCTTTTTCCTTGCCTTACTTCTCTGCTGACCTAAGAATTTTTAAACAGCTCTCAATTTTTATATAGAGTAGAGGACGCATGTCCACATTTATTTGTTACTGAAAAGCTCACATTTGTTTCCAAATTTGTCATAAACTTCATGAAACCTATTCTTCTGTAACAGTGCATAGACATTTGCCCATTTAGCTGAAATTCCGTAAACTTTTTCCTCAACATGTACTGGACATCTAAAAAATTATTTCTGTCCAAGGTCTTGTGAATCCAAGCTCTGTTGTTCCTGACTGAAGAATGAACGATAGGTGAATAGTACCATTTATTCAACCACTGGAGAATCAGCTCTTTCTTATCCTTCTTGATATTTACATGCAGACTCCCCAGATTATGTAAATAAAAAGGAAATATTAAACTTCTAACTCCTGGGCCTACTTATCTTCAACCATACCTGAAAATGAGATGCAGTAGAATCATAGAATTGGAGAAAATACAATGGAAACATTCAGAAGTTTTCCACTACAGTACATCATAGACAGCTCTCACTCTGGAGCTCAAGTTAAGAAAAAATAATTCATATGTGACAGTTGTTGCTTATGACTCTCGACATACTTTTAGAAGGTGCTCAGCCAGAATCAGCTGGATTAGAGAAGAGTAGAACAGAAAAAAGTTGGAAACCATGACATTAAATAATGATTAACTGGGTAAGACTTTGGGGACTACAAGATAAAAATCACTTTTATGCAGAAAATCAATGCAAGCTCAGCATTCGCTTAAGTACACCTCCTACACAAAGATGATTTTGCCTTTACAGAAAAGAGCTATCAAAAATAATTTCTGATTCCATTATGGTTTTCCTCTGAAATGAAGAACCTTTTTTCTGTGCAACTAGACATTCAACTTCATAGCTTATTTTTGACACTTTCAAGCATAGCCAATGGCACAAGTTTATTTCAATCTGCTGTTGTCTCAGTTGTAATCTCATAGGATCTCAATAACTGACTAATTTCATACTTATTATGTTTAGTATTTCAGCTATAATATTCACAGCAAGAAACATGCAACAACCTGCTGGTTTAGAAATGAGAGATACTGGTCTTTCCAGAGATACAGAAAATCATAAGAATGAGAGAGATTTTGCAGCATAAATACCAAAAGATTATACACCTTAAAGTAGAAAGTTATGAACTAACTGAAGAATTTTGATTAAAAGACAGAGAAAAAATAACAAAATTTCACAAATACAACCTGCAAACCTTTCTTCTCTCTTTTTTGTATGAATAAGCTTCAAGTAAAATTGTTCTTTTTGCAGTCCCTATAAATAATATAATGTGTATAATTTGATTATTTTTTCATTGTAAGGTGCCTTTCCAGACAGATTTATCTTCAAATCAACCTTCAAGAGTTTAATTTTAAAAGTTTCACTTTTTCTATTGAAAACATATTTTAAAACAATATGATACATAGTTTAGTAAAATCAAGAACTTCACTTTTATCTAACAAAAACACGTATACGTCTACTCATAAAAATTCACAGTCCATTCTTAACAGCATTGTCATCAACATTATTAGTTATTGAAAAATTTCACTGTTAATATAGTTTTATTTCATCACTGTATGTGATCGTTTATATCATAAACTCATTATTGTGGGTTCTCAAAACAACTGTTAATGTAGCTAATTTTTCTCTATTATAACTGCAAACTCATCAGGTCAAAAAAATCTTAGGTTCTGTGCCAATTACAATGGCCAGATGTACTTTTCCAGAAAGGTTTAGATTTGTTTACAGATATGTTTAAGATCTACACCAGTTTTTGCAAATGAGATCATAAAATACTATCTGAGGGACACAATTTATGGATGAAATCAGAACTCATTTATCGCTTTAATAAATGAGGATGGCTACCTACTGCGAATTTTTGTGTGCATTTTATTTTCAAGCAGTGATATTTAAAAACATGCATCTCAGATGTTCCCAAGAATGTTAACAGCCAGCTGTCCTCAAACGAGATTTTTAAAGACCCAGTCTGACCTATTGCTTGTGTCTCATCCCTTGTTGCTCGTAATTTCACTACCTAAAGGGCAAAGTCAAATATGGTCTAAGCTGCTATATATTGAAAAAGTAGGATGCATAAGAAGCACATTTCCCAATTCCATATTCTTCTCTTGAGAAAGCTGGAAAATTATATATGCAAAACAATTAACTTCTTATTAAATTTTGAGATTGGCCTTAGCAAAATGTCCATCTTTTTCACAAAGGTATCTGAGAAAGGTTTTCACTCTTAAGAATGTCCTTCTCTTTCATAAGACAGCCAATTTAGCATTTTTAATGAATTAACCCAGGGAACTGCATTGTGAGAAGATGAGATCACTTTGGCACATGTCCTCTAAACTTTCTGTGTTGCCAGTTTCAAAGGAAAAAGATCATTTTTATGTGAACAACCTCATTAAATGGTTTTGAAACACTTACTGCTGTATGACACTGACCTTTTCATCCTTTATGCCCTTGTGTTAAAGGAGAACATATACTTTTAAAGCATGCATCAATACTTAGAATGAATGAGTGAGTGAGTTAGTGTAATTAGCAGGGACTGGATGAATAGGTTAGAGGGGTTTTTATTATACTACCAGACAGGCTCTCAGACATTAATTCCCAGAAGTGGCGTATCAGTTTAATTCCTACTAATTTTCAATAAATTACTAAAATTTGACTAGAAATCAGAATTTACTGAAAATCTGATACAAAAATTTCATTTAGCCTCACATTTCTCCAACAACTTGTCTAGTTTGCAGCCTGCAAAATACCTGATCCTACTTTAGCAATTAAACTGTAATTGCAGAAGATTTAACACTCATAAAGAAATTCAATTTCCCTTCTTTACCCCTGTCCTGATTATTCAATACAGCCTTGTTTTCTTTACCTTGAGACTCTTTTTATTTTAAGAGGCTTAGTTTAGCCTTTTACACAACATATAGTTCAGAAGCACTAGTATTAAGCCTGAACTTACAAGAAATTGTAAGTGCGGGTAAATTGTGGCATAAACTGAGTAACATACTACATTTGAACTGTAACACAGGGAGGTTCACTTTTTTTAAGTTTATGACATTTCAATACAGAGGTGGTCTTTCAGATGTTTTCTTTTCACAGCTCCATAGACTGCAGCTCTTTTTTCTCCAAGCATGCATGCAATAATGGACATCAGAGAGTCAGGATAACATTTATGTATTTTAGATATTTGCAACATAATCATGGTTTTGATCCTCTACAGAACAAAATGTAATACAATAAACTCTTCCAGCTCTTGATTCTGCTTCTGTCTGTGCCACTTTTCCCTAGAAAAAGCAATGATGGGAACAAGCAGCAGACAGATGAAGACCATCCCTCCACATGTATCTGTTGCTCTTTATGTGCAACTGAAAACAGCCTGGAGAACTTACTTACACATATTTTTCAGTTCTTAGAGTAGCCTACATTATGTTATAACACATAGTCCTTATGTCATACTACTGAAAGCAATAGTACTCACCAACACATAAGCAAGAACCCAGAGAGCTTGTAAGCAATTTAGTATAACACTAGTTTGAAAACTATATTCATTCTTGAGATTTCTGTTTGAGTTCCATTGTGTTAGATACCAGGTAACTACAAAGGGTCTTGCTGTTCTGCTTTGGAAAGATGCAGAGACCTGCGGTGGGGACTGAAAAGGAAAACCAATGAGCATTTTAGTAGAGAGTAACAGGTTTCACTTTTTGCTTTAGCAATGTTTCCCCTTTGTCTAAAATCACACATATAAAATAACTTTTTCATACAAATACTAATGCTGGATCCTGTTTGCATCCATTATTAGTCACTTTCACAAAATGTAATTCTTAATGATCCATTTCAAAAGCTGATTGAGTTTGCAGTGACATAACATGACATGCTGTTTTGGGGATTTTCATTGGCCTAGTTCTTTGTTAAGTATTCAGAATGAGAAGAGAAGAAAAGTAGCACCTTCATGATAAAACTTGTCCTAGCAGCTGTTGCGCTAGCAACTTGTAGAGTTAGTTTAGATAAAACAAATGAGTAAAGCTTATTTTTAATAATTACTTAAGGATTTCCAGAATTTTAATTATGCCAGTTAATTAAGCAAGTTAGTTAAATTGCTGAATAATGATCTATGCAAACACAATTTTACAGAGGCAGCAAAGGAAGTTTAACAGATCATGAAATAAATTAAAAATAAACAGAAAGCTAGGAAGCGTGTATCAGTACACCTGCAAGGTAAATAAAATAAAGAAGGTAAAAATTTCAAAGTGCATTAAAATGTAACAATAAGTAGAATTTTCAGAAGGCATGAACTGAAGCTGTCATTTCACCAGCTTGGCAACTGGGCAGAAAAATGCCATCTTACTCCAAGCAGTCTGTGCAAGCTTAATCACAAAACAACTAAATTGGAGCCATAATCACCCTCGGTATCACGAGAATGAGAAATGTGTCAGAGCAGAGAAGATGGAGCTAAGTCAATATTGCCTTGGCTCATAATTTAAGTCAACAAGAGGTTTGCATATGGTTCTGTTCTTTATTCCCATACACCTAAAACTCAGTGTAAGTGCCCAAAGAATTCAAAAGAAAGGATAATAATGAAGGTATTAAAAGACTATCTAGAAAATGGTCAGTAAAATTCCCTTAGCACACAAAAAAAAGTGCTGTTATAATATTGAGAATCTAGTGCTCAGAAAACGAATTCTAGAATTGAAGTATTATTTAGTGTTGGGTTTAGGGTGGGTTTTTTCATTTTTAGCTTTATATAGTGCAACAAAGGGAAAATAAATAATTTTATACTCTCATTAAAGAGGCAAATTTTAACAGGCAATTGTAATGAAGATGATCAAAATTAAAAGAACTATTATGTGGACAGTTCATGGATAACACTTTTCTGTTATACAGATGAAATGCTGTCAGAATACAAATGGTCCTAGTTTAAACGCATCAGCAAGATTTTATAGAATGTTCCTTGATAAAGATAGAAATAACATTAGAAAATACCAAGAATATATATTTCAGAAATGTACATAAAAAATACCTCTTTGTATGAAGCAGAGCTTAGGCTCCATGTTTCTTTCTGTTTTCTTTCCAAAAAAACCCAGATATATCACCACCAACATATTTTATGAAGTTGCAGGAATTTTGAATTATTTACTTTGAAAGAAAATCCATTCCCTAGAAATAATATAATATCAGTGTTTTCTAAGTTTCTGAATTTTCCAAATACTTTTCTGTTTGGAAGAACTTTTTTCTTAAAAATCTACTTTAATATCAGAAATATTAAGCTACAAATAGGAAAACAAGTGAAGTATTTTCATCAAAATGAACAAAAGGATATCAATTTTCAGGGTATGAGCTGAGGATATGAGGCAAGCATGAGTTTTAGAAGAATAAAGGAAAACATGCCTATTGTGTCAGTACAAACAACATGAACATATTCCTGCTGCAATGCAGAAGAGGCAGCATTGTTGGTCTGAGGAACATGCCTAGAGACAAGGAGATCAGATGGGATTCAGGAGAATCCTTACAGCCCTAGAGAAAAAGAGTGAAAGCATGACAAGATAATTAAGAACACCAGATTGCTCAAATATTGGTTCTGTGAGCGAGGTTTGAGAAATGTATGATCACTGAAGGCCTTTGGGAATTCGGAGCAGCAAGGGAGGGAGATAAAAGTTTTCACCTGAGTATATGGATTAGTAACCTCTCTGGAATTGAGAATGATCTCTCTAATGTAAGATTCAAATGAAATTAAGAAGGCAATAGACTAAGGGAAATTCAAATTACCTCTTCTCTGTTTTTATTGTTGAAAGAAGAAAGTTAAGTGAAACACTAAGCAAAGATACCCAAGCAAGTAGAAGCATGAACAACCAAACATGGAGAAAACACCAAGACTAATCATTATGCAGATTTTGCACCTAGTAGAAGATCCTTTCTTGGCTACGGCAGAGTGCTCTGGCCACAAAGTCTTATTTAACACAAGCAAGGACTTGTCTTCCTTGTCTTCCCTGATCTCTTACAAAATCAAAACAACAGGAAAGTCGGGAGATCTAAGAGGTTCTACTCAACTCTGAAAACAGAATATGCTAAAAAACCTCCAACAGTTTCCAGGGATGTGACTTTCTCAGCAAACTCTTTTCTTAGGCTTCTTACTACGGTCTTGTTCCCCACTCTGATGCTTTCTGGAATATCTGCAGACAACATGGTGCTGCCCTAAGTTTTGGACAGGCATTTCTCTGATATTTCATGTCCGTGCCTCTCTTGAATAGTTCACTTACATCACACTCTTCTGTTTTGAAACATATCAAGTCTTACACATATATCTATATTTGTGTATGTATATACACACATATATATATAATCAGATTGAGTGCAAAATTACTGAAAAATTACTGCAAAAATACTGAAAAACTCTACATTTGGGGAATTACTAATCTAAATTAGGAGGTGTGAGATATTTTTCTTGAATGTCTTCAGCAATAAACATACAAATTAACAGAGCTAATATTTATATTCAGAATTGGAATTATTGTACATTGGGTATTTTCTGTGAAACTCTACATTTTATAAAAGCCCAGCATCTACCCAAGTAACAGTGTGGTGGGCTGACCTTGGCTGGCTGTCAGATGCCCACTGCTCTCTTACTCCCCAGGAGAGAAGGAGAAAATAAGATGAAAAAACTCATAGGTCAAGATAATCACAAGGAGATTACTCACCAAACTCTTATGGGCAAAACAGACTTGACTTGGGGAAGATTTACTTAATTTATTGCCAATTAAAAATAGAGTATGATACTGAGATACAGAAGCAAAACTACCCCGCTGCTACCGAAAACATGCCATGTAAACACAATACAAACGTTAATGTCATTTCAATACCCCAATCTGTTAGCCATCACACAAACATATTTTATCCAATATTGAACATTTTTACTCATGTCACAACATGCTTCATTTCCTACAATAAGTTAAAATATATAGCTTGAATTCCATTGTTTTTATTCTATCTTATCACAGCATGGTTTGAGTTAGAAGGGACCTTTAAAGATCATCTAGCTCAAATTCCTTGCCACAGGCAGGGACATCTTTCACTAGATAGGTTACTCAAAGCCCCATCCAACACCACTTTGAACACTGCCAGGAGTGGGGCATCCACAACATCTCTGGGAAACCTATTCCAGTGTCTCACCACCCTCATTGTAAAAAATGTCTTCCTTATGTCCAGTCTAAATCTACCCTCTTTCCATTTAAAGTGTTTGCACCTTGTCATGCCACTACAGGCCTTGGTAGAAAGTCTCTTTCTGTCTTTCTTATAAGCCCCTTCAATATATTGAAAGACTGTGATAAGGTCTTCCCAGAGTTTCTCTTCTCCAAGCTGAACAATGCCAATTTTCTCAGCTGTTCTTCATAGGAGAGCTGTTACAACCCTCTGAACGTCTTTGTGGCTCTCCTCTGGACTCACTTCAAAAGGTCCATGTCTTTCCTGTGCTGAAGACCCTAGAGCTGGACACAGTACTCCAGGCAGAGAAGAGGGGCAGAATCACCTCCCTTGACCTGCAGGTCGTGCTTCTTTTTGTGCAGCCCAGGATCATCTTCCTCATCCTTCTTCTTACAAACTCACAAACAAAATTCGTTATTTAATTTAATTCTGACTTTTTGTCCTTCATCACTGAGATTGAGTAGACTGGTTTTGTGGCTGCTTATCACTGTGCTTTGGACAAAGTTACAAAATTAAAAGCAAGCTCTCTTTGATTAATAGTAGAATGAGTGAATGTTTCTGCCTATATAAAACTAAGTTTATACACAGAAACAAATAAAATGACAGTGATACATATTGAAATTTCTGTCCATAAAGATTCTTAAACTTACTTCATAACTTTATATATGAAATAGCAACATATATTTGTCTATGACAAAATAAACCAAAGAATGTAACAAAGTAAGTGGGGCAGGAGACTGATAAAAATGGTCAGTGATCACCTGAGAGCTTGTAATGTATAGAAAGGATGTCAAAGAGAAGTCATCCTCTTATGAAGAATAGTCACGAAGTTTGAAATATATTCAGTAGGCAGGCTTCAGGATCATTATCACTTAACAGCTTAAGCCCATCTTTACTTGTGTCATAGTAAGCCCATCTTTACTTGTGTCATAGTAAAACTTCTGGTGCTGAAATTTCCCTTGTTTCATTCGAATAGCAGGTATAACAGGTAACACACAGTGTGTTTTGAATCCTACATAATTTCTGAATTGGTAGTACAGCTTCCTAGGAGACCTTTCCATTCATATGAATGTTGCAAATAACCTCCAGATAACAGAACACATTTTCATCCTCTCTTGCATGTCCACACCCAACTCCAGCTCCTTGCACAACCTATTACACACATGAGGACACACATCTCTCCAATTGTTTTATATCTACCCAATCAATCATTTTCTTGCCTTATAGCAACATGTTCAGTTCAGACCTTCTTTTTTTTTTCTGAGGAAAAGCTAACTGTCTAAACAAAAAATATACATCACTTTTGTATCACGTAGGTGCGCAACCAAGCAGAAGCAATGGACATCTCAACATTATTGTCAATCACAGTGACAGAAGGATATAACAGCACACTCCTATAGTTATGAAAAAAGAGGGAAAATGCTTTGCAGGAACAATTTTGTAGGTTGATCAGGCACATGTTGAAAGAAAATACAAAAAGAAATTAACTACTGCAAAACACTTAGCCCTTGATGGAAAAGTATGGACACAAAGGAACAGGAAGCACTTCATGACAGAATAAACTATTTTTCTGCACATAGATATTACTGAATATTTGTATCACATGTTGACGCATGACAATTTTTCTCAGTTTCTTTAACAAGAAATCTTGGCAAAGAAGAAAAGCCAGAAATACATTTATGAAAACATGTTATTAATGTAGATTCATATCTAATTTCATGGGAAATTCAGATTTTCAAAGAACAATGGAGATCTGGAACAGCACTTTCAGTATAGAAAGAGTGAAAAAAACCGTACAATGCTGAAGACAGGGTTTGACCAGTTTAGGAAAAGAGGTCTAAGATAGCAGTTCTATGGCAGAAAAGGGCTGGACTGTTTAACATAGCCCATATATTTTGTCCCATGTTTCTTTCTACAGATACAAAAGCAAATAGGGCACATCAAGCTCTTTCCCTAGCAGAAAGCAAAAATACAGCTGGAGTCAGCAACCAGAACAAGAAGATCAAAATTGCTCAGAGTCCCACAGTTCATACACAGTCTGGGATGTTAATGGTTCCCTAATAGGATTTTTTTTTTAAAAGCAGTCTCAGAGAAACTTTCCTTCCTAGTTACCTTCTTCCTTCTCTGATCTGATGTACTGGATCTTGACTATTATATGGTCCATTATCCCCTTAGGCCTGAACCTTGCATTAATTGGAAAGGAAATTACTTCTATCCAGAGAAAGCAAAAAAAGTTTCTGCAAAGCTGTGAAAGAATTCTGCACATTTTTTGCTACATATTGCTCTTCTCAGGACAAATGACATTTTTTGTCTCTCCAAAAACCTCACATACTTGCAGCTAGGCTTATAAATCACCTTTAGATAAGTATATTTTCATAATTATACATCTAAATGTACAGTTTAAGCAACTTTGCAAGAAGATAAAAACTAAAATTTAAGGTTTAGTAAATTCTTAGTGTCAAAGACATGCTAGATGTGAGCAATTTGAGCTGCCTTTCAAGTACTGGTGACAGTTAAAGTAATATGTAAGTAACTCAATAAATCTTACACTCAAAGTAATTTTAAAGCACAATTCAGAACAGGGCTCCATTGAAGAGGATAACAATTAAATGTAGAAAATTGAATGATTCAAAGGGACAGAAGGATAAGGAGCTTTTTAGGGAGATCTTTGCTTCTCTTCTTTCTCACACATCTCATTTACCAACAGCAGACCATCTCCTGCTTAGTGTTTTTGTACAAAAAGCAATCACTAGCCCCAAAATTTTCATTGGAAGGATATTGTTTGGGCTATGGCTAGAGAAGCCAAAGTTCCATGGTGGTGGAGGAGGAGGATCAAAACCTTTGGGATAACTGTGTTCTTAGGGCAAGATCATTATTACAGAGGAAAGAAAACATTTTGTGACGTTGCCTGTGTAAAGGACTGAAACAGGAAAGAGTGCATAGAGAAACAGTAACGTTAAAGAACCATACCTCCTGGTGGGACAAGGGGCTTTTCAACTCTTAAGGACAGGGACTCTGGGCAATAAACGCAAATAACGAATGTCTTCACAATTTGTGTAAAGAGCTCAAGCTGAGGCTGCAGACACAAGGAACTTTGGAGCATGCTTGCAATCAACTTTGTGTATCTCTGAAGACGACAACACAAGGAGTAGGTGGAGAGGGCTGGCAGTTGTATGAGGAGTTTAGACGGAGGCAGAGAAGCCAAACCTATTTTTTTGACTTCTGGAGCGTGAAGGCATGGTAAATTACTGCTACAGTGTTTGTGAGCACTGAGATTAACTAGTGCTGAGCCAGATGGGCACAGATGGCTTCATGCACTTCTCCACTTTCTCTGCCATCACATCCTGGCGTGACACTGAGGGCAGAAGCTGGAGAGTATGACCCTCTTGTGACCTGTCTGCCTAGAGCAGCCTGCTCATGCCTTCACACAGCCTGTACAAGGCACATCACACAGCAATGATCAACACTTACGGCACTGCCACTCTAAGCTGCTCTGTTTGGTGAAGTTTGCCACATTGCAGCAGACCAGCTGAATGCATGACCCAAGGTAACCTGCAGGGCCTCACTGAAAGGAGCATGTGGTGTGTGTGTTATAAAATGTCTGGATGACTCAGGCCTGAAATGAATAATGAGCATCTGCCATGAGGCAGAGACAGTCAGACCCATGCAGGCTGAGAATCATGGATGCTTTCATGACCTCAATCCCAGACAGTGGAGAACTCAAAATCTTTGGTGTCATGGCTGCTTGGGCATAGACTGTCAGAGTGTCCATGAAGCTTATCCAGTGTTCTGCAAAGCTTGTAGAGTACAAGAGTGGTAACTTTTGTGGTTCATAAGCTGATAAGAGACTTGTGAAAAACCTAATTAGAAGCATATATTCCCTAGAAGGCTTGTATGCACTTGTGGTTCCTGTCTTGGGAAAAGGCTTACATATTTTCCTTTACTTTTTTGATGAAACCTGGTCATGTGTGACTGATCTCACCCTTCACCTGCAGGATACAGAGGGCCAGCATCACATTGCCCACTGACTTTCCAGATCCTCTGAAAGTTAGAGATTTGTGTGGAACAGCAAGCACAGGGTCACATGGGTATGATGTGACCCAATGGTCACACTGCAGATGAGTAAAGATGATTTTGTTTTGGTGGACGGTATGTTTGCTGTATGGATAGTATTGTCCCAGATGGCTAAAAGCCATAGCTGTTGAAATAGCCAAGGTATCTTTCTTTCCTCATCTCTCATCTTTCAGAAAACAGTATAAAAAACATCAACCAGAAACCGCTGGTCAAAATGGTAGCTGCCTTCATGGAAGATGTGATTACATCAAGAACTATTCTTTCTCAATTTCTCAATTGCCATGAATTTGAAGTAATAAAATATCCTGTTTTCTAGAAATCACTCTCTTAGTGTATGACACAGCCTATGGAAAGACAATTTCTGAATGACATTGCAGTTTTGAACCTAGATGTATATAATATATTTTGGACTCAGAACAGGCTATTATGAGTCTAGCTAGATCCCCTGCTTTATATATTTCATACAATCCTTTTTTTTTGGCAGTTTGTTTGGGTTTTGGATTGTTTTTTTTTTTATTCTTTCTCCCTCACCCCAGTATTCATCGCATAACATCTACTTGATACTTGCAATATTCTTAAGGAATTTACCCAATCTGGATCTAAAGGATTCAAGCGATGGAATCCCACTGCATTCCAAATGAAAGCTATTGATCAGTTAATGAACATTGTTACTAAAAGCTTTGCAGTTTATTTCTAAAATAAAATCTGATTTTTTTCTTTCAAAAGTAGATCCTGTTATTTTTTGTATAAAATCAAAGTAGACTCTAATACCAAAAAGCTCTTCTGCATGTAGGTATGTAATGATCAAGATCAAGTAACATTTTAACTTTCTCTTTTGTAAACAAAGTGAATTGAGCCTCTTATTGTAAGATATTTTTTCCTGACCTCAAATAATTATCGTAGCTCTTTCCTGAATATTCTGATTTCTTACCATCCTTTTTGAAGATTGTGCAATTTTGTGTTAAGGACCTCATTAATCCCATATTTATTACATTTTTACTCCTACTCAGTACCATTTTGCTTATATTTTGTAGTGGTTTCTTCTGGTAACTGCGCAGAACTCAGTCAGAGTTCTGAAGAGTGCAGAAGCTGGCTACTCTCTGACATAAACAGTATCTTTACCCCATGTAACAAAACTAGTTTTCTAGTTCGTTTTTTTTTTTTTCTTCGTTTAATGTTTTGGTTTGGATTTAGGTTTTTTGGAGGAAGGTTACGTATTTTAGTGCTTTCTAGTTAAGACAATTGTAATAAATACAGCAGGAAAACAAGTAGAGGACGTCAAGTCTTATTTGCCTTGCTACTTGTTAAAGCACAGTCTGACTGAAGTGAAAACATTATCCTTTTATCATATAAGCATTTCAGTCTTCTCTTAAAAGATACATCAAAAATGTAAATCACATTCTCTTTACTTACTTTTAGTCTTACCAAAGTGCAGTGCTATCATCGCTGCAGCACTGCATTGATAACAAAAAATTTGAGGAAGAAAAGGCTGCTGTCTTTCAAAGTCACTTGCTGATTTTTTGTGTCATTGTAAAAAAATGAATGAAACATCATTAGAAAAATATGGCAAAGAACCACAGTGACCAAAACGAACTGTTTCTTGCCTTCAGCAACAGTCCATACCCTGGCACGAACTATTTAGCTGCGTTTTGTGCAAAGAAAACTAAGCCGAGAATTTTTTGCTTTATATCAAGAATGCCAAAAAGATTAAAAACTTGATTTGACCCAAGACCTTGAGCAGAAAAGAGTCTCATTTATTCTTTCTTGCCTGGTGTTTCTCTGTTTTTCTGTTCTGCCTTTGAGGACTGAGTCAAAATAAGAGAAATTTGTCCACTTGTGTGTCAACGCTGGCACATGGATGACAAGACTGAGAAAACCACAACCAGAGAGCACACAAGAACATGCAAGAGAACACAAACCTAACAAGTCTGGTTTGTTTCTTCTTTTAAAGCCTTATATTACTTTTGCCTAGGAACATAGAACATGGTATCTTGATATAAATTTTAGGAGGATATGTAGGATGGATCTTAAAGTTTAGTGGTTTGCTATTTTAGTTCTTAGGAAACAAATTACTTTTCCACTAACCATGAGGAGGCCAAGCATGCAAAAGCTTTCTACTGCTGATAGATAATATAGAGTGTAAAAAATAAACATTAATTACACAAGACTGTATACAACTAATCAACATAGTCCTACTCCAGAACAGATTTCCGATTTTCCCCATAGATATTGAGTATTTCCAGCTAACTAAAAGGTAGAAATGTTCATACTGTTGAGAGAGAAAACCTGCAAATATATTCATTTATCTTTCAAAAAAGGACATGGACAGCCTGACTGAGAGGTGCGAAAATGCAATTCACAAACGAAGTGAAGATACAGCTATACCTGTGAGAATTAGTTAGCTTTTTGGATTATATTTGTACTTAATGGCATTTCAGTGGGGAAATCATCAGTCCTTCACAGACCTTGGCTATCTCACAACATTTGTCCAAATCCAACTCTCGTGATATCCCAGTGTAATTTACACTTTCTCATGAAAATTCTTTAAAACATGACTGAGATATTTAAGTACATGGGAACACACACAAACATGCATTGATCTAAATGTAAACTAAAGAAGAATGTACTGTGCTGCTCTTATTTTTACTACTATATACATTTCTAGCATTTTCTAATTATGACAAAGAATATAAAAGAATAATAATGATAATTTATAAATATGTATAGCTGTA
>VZSC01017609.1:0-32472 GCA_013398225.1 Steatornis caripensis | reverse complement strand
TATATAATAGATTATACTATAAATGCTAAAATAATAAATTATAAGAGAACAATAATAAAATTAGGTAAAATAAAATTCTGGAGCCCTATCTTGCAGTTTTTAAAATATTTTATTATTTGGCTCATATAACAGAATACATGAGAATTCAAAATTTTTTCTATATTTTCAGAGTTCTCTAAAAGAATGACATTAAATGGATGAGAATAACTATTTTAAAGAATCTAATATTTTCTCTTTATTTCATTGCATTTTTTCAGCCTCTTCAGTGATGGAAAGCTCTGTCCTGAAAGGAGGCCACTGAAACAAGGATATATTACTGTATAGTTGTGTTATACTAAATAACAATTTTCTGTTAGGTTCAGAATCTTGCAAAGCTAGGAGTAAAGTATTAATTTGACACTGGGGATTGTTAGTGTTTGACCTGTTCAAGAACTAGCATTCAATAAATACTCCAGTTAGGTATTCTAAGGCAAAAAAGAATATGATACTTCTCCTGGTGCTGAGACATAGCTCACCTATGTTGAGTACTCTAAGAATAATGTTTATACTCTATATGCCAAGAAGGCAGACAGTAGCCATACTTAGCACTAAAACACTTTGCTCCCCAAAAGATCTTGAAGGAGGACAAAAGGACTGTGTAGTCAGTGTTATGCTGTAAGAGGGAGGAGCTGAGAGACAGTAGCAGTTTTATCCTCTTACCATTGCACCTTGCAGGGCAAGGTAAGATGAGGTGAAGTCAGAAAACAGGGACTCACTTCATAAGTAATTCAGTGGGTTTTGTTAACAACAGCATGTCTATGAATGGGCCACAAGTTTTACAATTCATTGTGGAAAGTGATACACAGCATTTTTGTTGTCTAAATAAAATTACAGGTTGCTTTTCACAGAGTTTTTCCAGAGTAGTTTGTACTCAGAAGGAGAATTCTAATGCTTATTTTAGATATTTTAGGGGAAAATCCTGGAGTAGTTCTAATAAACAGGAATTCAGTCATTGATCTCAGTTGAATTTGGACACTCTTTTTAATATTTCAAGGTAAAAATGCAGTGCAGTATCTGTAAATGAATAGAAACAAATTGTCTTCAAATAGACCATTATTAAGGTTTAACTGCTTAATTGTCTAGAGAAATCTTAATCACAAGGACAATTGATACTACAGAACAATGAAAATACATTAGAATAGAAGAATAGGGAAGACATTATGGAGTTCACAGAAGATTAAGAAATCACCATGTCTGAGGCAGAACGCTAGAAATGACAAGGATATTAGAAGCAGTGTGAGAGAGACTATTCCTTCATCTGTTGCCAAAGCTGAAAAAAGAAATTGTTCTATTTTAGTTCATCTTTATATGAACAAACATTAAAAGATCATGAAGTGCATGTGGAAAATATTTGTAGATAAAATACAACAAACAATATCATTTTTTTTAAAGAAAGTAAATCAGCTAAAAAAATAATTAAATTAAAATTTGTTCATAACCTGTTTAGTTAAAATAAAGGAATTTCTACCGTCTACCTTTGCTTTGTAAAAGCATTAGGAAACTTTTAATTGGGTGAATAGAACACAAATTCAACATCCATTTGCAAGTCTCATTACTTGACATATCGGATAATATAGGAAACTCATAGCTGAGCCCATAATATGCAAAATGAAAACATAATCAAATTAATTTTTAAAAAATAATGAAAGTAGTCTAGAATTATTATAAATTCATTACCTTACAGAATTTTGCGGAAAGCATTTAGCATTCCCTTAATCTTCTGTTCTTGTTATTATGTACAACCAAGGTTGTACTCTCATTATATATTTCCGTGTTATTCTGGTTTTTCTTAGATTGTTAGGGAAGTCTGTCAAGTATGGTGGTCCACCATGATATGAATGATTTCTTCAGTGTCAGTCTATTGTCAATTGAGAATTTATTAAAGGAATCTAAGCAGAATAATCCTACATACAAATGCATATTGCATATAGGTATATATATATATTATGTAATGCATACTGATCAATTATGTAGAAGAGAGAAATTCTTTGTTGCTTATAAAAAATTTATTGTTTACACACTCCACCCACCTTCTATATATACACACATGCACATATGCACAAATTGAAGAACTATTGTCTGTGAATACAACATACTGGAAAACAGAAAATTGTGTTACAGATAGATGCAGCCACCAAAGCTGGAAAGTCTCATCCAGTGAAGCTGGACTTGGCAAAAAATCATGAGATTTCTCAGAACATAAACAAATTGCTGGGCTTATTCCAGATTCTCTTTCAAAGTATGCTTTTGCATGTCTTTCTGCATCTAATCTTTACTGCATTTCTGTTTAGAAATTGAAATGCATATACCTTAACCTTGACTGGCTCAGTATCATTTGGAGGACTGGTTCATTAAGGAGGATTAGAATATGCCTATTCTCAGATAATGGATTCTCACAGATTGAATACTCATCTATATGACTTTAGCTTTGTGTACTTTAGCATATTAGCATGACTGAATAGACAGAGCAGTAGATTTGGTGTATTAGAAGTTGTTGAGGTCCATACAGGAGGAACAGTGACAGGCTTTAATGTAACATTTAAGGTAATCAAATATTTTTCCAGATCACAGATTACACTGAGGAAGTTAAGTGGAAAACATAATGGAGCATGGGAAAAGGCAACACTACCTTTAAGTGTCATAGGAATTAAGTTGTTACAATGTGGTAGCTCTAAGCAAAATTGTTGGCTCTACTTAAAAGCCACATAATCTAAAGAAAAACATTCCAGAATTCCATACTGGGCTGCAGAAAAAATGCCAGGCTTTAACAATCAAAAATTTTTGAGATAGAGAAATGTGAACTTGAAATAGACTTCATCCTTTTAAAACAAACAAACAAAAAATGCTTTCAACAAGAGATGCTGTCTGAATTATTCCTTGGAATTTGCAAAGAATAGTTCTAGACGTAGAATTACTTTAATGCTTCATAGTCTCTGGCATCCTATCTCTGTACCATCCTTCATCTCCTAAATCTCATCTACACCTTAAAGAATTTGTCTGTCTCTACAAAACACCAATGCTGAAAATAGAAGAGACTGTCACAACAGAGACATTTCAAGAAACTGTGTGAACATAGGAGGGGAAAAAGGGCTAGCTTGTAAGATGACTTAGAAAATGGGCTAATATGCTTCTTTTTGGTGTAGTATTTGAAAGGAAAATTGAAAGGAAATGAGACTCAGTACAGATTTCAGGAGTAATTCTAGCAATAGTCAGTCTTTGTCTTTGCTTGTTCAAAATCATTTATATGCAGAATTAAATACTCTTTCTGTTAAAGCCATTTCTTGAAATTCCAGTAGGGCTTGGAATGAATATTTCCATCAAATCTAGTTATTTCTCATGCAAATTTGTGCACTGTGATAATACATACTTCTCTTAGTTTGGCCAGAAACACTTGTGTATTATAAGTTATTATAGTTATTCAAACACATATCCTGCACAGTAATTGTCAATGAAAAGATTTGTCTATTTTAAAAATTATATTTAAATACTTTAATATATGTATATAATTATATTAAAAATATGTATGTATATGTAATTGCTTTTATTGGGTCAGCTTTTCAGAGTTTCATTTCTTTTGAAAAATTGTCTTCCGTTTGAGTGCAAACAAATCACATCACCTTATTGCAGGAATCGCTAAACTGTGGCTCATGAGTGGCATATGCAGTTTCCTGAGCAGCTCTGGCGCATCTTTCAAAGTAAAATTCAAAGCAAAATTTATCTCCCTTACCTTAGCTAAGAGTTCCCCATTATAAAAACATGCTAACACTTTATTGCATTTGAATGAGAAACGTGGGTTGGATTTCAAAAACTATGAGGCCTGGATGCTCTGTTAGGCAGGGCTGTCAAGCCTTTCAGCTTTATAGTCAGGACTTACAAGCCTATAAGCATTGCCGTGGGGAAAGAGTAATGTCTCTGTCATAAGGTAGTATTCACACACTGAGTTTTTTGTGTGTACAATATTACACTGGAGAACTTGCTCAGCAGACACTAAGACTATCAAAATAAGTGACATTAAGGCACAATCATTTTATATTTTCGGTGCTGTACATCAGGTAAGAGGCAGCTATTAATATTCATTCCACAGCTAAACTCATAATATTTGAATATCAACCCATTATAATCCCATTGCCTTCAGCAGTACTACATCATTTACATTAGTTTAACATGCTGCCTACATAAGAATAGAACACCTATTTCACAGATTCCAATTAAACTCTTTTCCTGGCAAAAGCAGGACATCTGTTGACAGGACTATTCAAACATCAGAGATATGGCAGAATCAGGTTCTACAACTAACAGTAAAATTGCATTTCTTTGCATTATTGTTAATATTTTGCTACTAAGCACTGCCCCAATTTGTGATACATCTGCCCTCTCCGGCTAAGCGGGTAATTTAGATTAACTATATGAAACTTCCTAGGTGAGAGGAAGGATGCAATAGAAGAAATTGCCTCGCACATCATATGGTGTCTAGAGTCTAATTTATATAATATTAGAAAAACATAAAGGAAATATAAATCAATGCATGACGTACTGCAAAGTACAATTCTTTTCTTGCTGGTACCTGCATTATATTTCAGAAGCCCAAATTAAAATCTTATGAAATTGCTGACCAGTCATAAAGTATAGATATTTATTAAAATATTGACTGATGTATCATATTTTAATTTTATTTATTATATTTTGTAGACAGCATCCTTTTTTCTTTTTTCTTTTTTTTTCCTATAAAAGAATAATAAGGATGTGACAGAATAAAACAATTTTTCTATGATTTCTTGGAAGAAATTCAAATAAAAACCCAGGGATTTTTGGAAGAATATTACTGTAATGAGATTAAATTTGAAATAGTAGCAGTCACTTTATTTCCTTTCAAAATGTCACAGAACCTAGTGGTAATGGTTGGTGAAGCGAATCAGTAGAGGAAGCATTTTAGAAAGTGTAAAGAAAACAAAAGAATATTTTGGTAACAGTGCTAACACATACACAAAAAAGTGTGTTGTCAAAGTAGACTGTATTTGAATTCAGTTGTATATCTGTGCTCTAATTTCAGCCTCATCACTTCCAATTAACAATTGTCTCTCCTAAACTCCTTTAAACTATGAAGTACTTATTGACTCTTTTGACATATGAAATGGCATACCCCTTAATACAATTTTTCTTACTATTTTACTAAGAGGTCGCTTATGAGGAATTCATAGGAACATGGGAAATAAACCTGGAAGGTGTCATCACCATGTGAGAGCATTTCTAATACAGATGTGGGAGAAAAAGGAAAGGGGAAAAAGGAAGAGGATGAATGTAAAATGGAAGTAAAATGTATGTGGAAATTAAACACACCTGTAAAAAAAATGGTTCTTATTGTTTTCAGAGGATAAAACCCATGCTGTTCTTGTCTCCATCCAATAAATGTATATATTTAAGAAATTCACCATGCTCTCCCTAAAAATCTTCTTGTTCTTCTGTTCTTGGAAGGTAACTGTAGCTCTATGCTGAATAATACCAAGAACTTGCTCCTAAACTGTATCCCAGACTTGTTCATGGCCATTTTACACCACCGTTTATGCTGATACTATCATCAGGCTTAACACATCTTCTTCATCCACCCAGACAATGTTTTCTCCAAACATTTTGAGAGGTTAGATCAAATCCACTTAGCTTGTTAAGCAATATTCATTTCCAAACCCAAAAATGTTAATTAAGGACCTTAGGAGGCTGTTGTTGGCTGTTGTCCACAGGCAAGGACAACGCAACCTGCAGTTCGAACCTCTCTTCTGTTTAATATTTAATCAAAACATTGTCTCTTTGAGAAAGACAGACATGAGATACATTTATTTTCACCACCAATATCTATCCTTGAACTGGTTTTATCTAATCTATTTTGATCCAAAGATTGCACCGTGTCCTCAGACTGAATAAATATAAACACCAGCCACAGTGCACTGACAGAGTTACATCCTTCAAGGTTCTTTCATATGGAAATAGCATTTTATTCAATAGGATTTCAGGACATAATCTGAGATTTTCAGAAGTACCGTGCCCTGTCCCAACTCTGGTGCCATCTGCAGCCAGTGATACAGTACAACTTGTGACATCGCAACATCCTACTAGAACTAGATATTCTTCACATTGACCGAGTTTCTGCTCTCATGAACTTTTTTATCATGCACATCAAGACAACATATTTCTCAGTTTGCTTTCTTACTTACCCTTTCCTAGTAATAATTCTTACAGAGAAAGAATGAGGGCATTGGTTTTAGGTATCTCAGAAAATTCAACTTGTGTTTCTGTAGGTTGTTATGTAAACAATATAAAGAAATAGAACGTGTTCTCACTCATTGCTTTTGCTTCCTGTAGTCCTCTGTGATATACAATATGCTGATATTAGCACCTACAAGACATGGTAGGCAGGCAGATTTGAGGAAAATGTACCTTGAGAATAATATTACCTTGAAAACTGGGACCTTGTTTCACTCTAAGTTCATAGATCAAACCATGGCTGGAACACAGGATAGGTCCTATGACAGTAGAGAAGATCAGTGCAAGGCATGACATGCTTTACTTCTACATTAGTCCTAAATCCAAGGTTTTTTAGGCTAAGACTTTATGTTGGCCTTCCATCTAAAGGGACATTGCAGTTATAGTCTATAACATTGACATTCAGTTTCCAGAAACATGTTGTAAGCTGTCAAAATCTGATTTTTTTTTAATTTACTGCTTTAGATGTCTTTTTCACATATTGTTAGACACATTTCTGTCTTGATTGGACAGAAAATACAATTGATAGTGGGAAATTTGCTTAATCTCCTCCACAAGTCTTGAATAAATAGTGGGTTTCATAGTACTCCCACTACAGAAGTTAGTAAGAATATACCTAAAGTAATGTCTTAAATCCTTAGGGATCAGGTGAAAGTTTGAAAATGTGACTCAAGGCTAAAAATACAGAAGGCTAATAAAGAACACTCAAAGAACAATTTTCTTCTTGTCCTTTTTTTGAACTTTCAGTATTTTCTTTATCCTGACCAATGTTTTTTGAAGCCTTAGGACTGGCAAACCTGCACCACTTCACAGCATCACAAATATTTTGGACATGGGCTGCGTGTGATTAGTTATACAACTTCAGCAAATATCAAGATATATACTTTTTATTTGTAAGCAGAATGTGAGCCTTTGTACTCTGAACAAAGCTCAGCTTTGAAGTACAGCTTTTTGTGATATTAAGTTTTGTTCCAGTAGAGTCCCAAGAGCTAGCTCCACAATATATTGTGATCATAGGATTATCAGACTGAAGTAGAAATGTTGTGAATTATTCATTGCAATCATAATGATTCAATGCAGATGGTAGTTAGGAAGACTGCCAGATCACTTTGTGGTATTTTGGGCCATAACCTGTTCTATGCCACTTGTTCCTAGCACCTATGATTAAGACAGTGGCCTGAAAGCTGGAGGGTTCCAATTAAAGTATATTGCACTTCAGCAATCTTTGGTGGCATATATTCCCCTAAGGTTATTGCAAATTACAGCACTAATTTTATTGCAACTCTCAAGGCTGTCCAACTACACAAGCAATTTTCTGTTCTCTTCTCAGTTGCAGAAATAAACTGTTTCTTTGCATGTGAAAAGTGAGAGGGATTAAATCCTATTCCTCAGAAGAACCATAACGGAAGAAAGAAGCCAGATGTTCGTCTGCTGTAGAGGACTAGAGTTTAGCAGATACTTCAGGCAGTGAGGGAGGGTGAGAAATGCAGGCTGCGTTACTGAGAGGGATGATGCCATTGGCCAAGTTCTCCCAGACTCTTTGGTGTGAACAGTTACACACGCTTCTACAGTCTAATGTCTTACTGTATACTTACTGCACCGGGCTGCTGCAAAAAAAAAAGAGAATGTAGGATAGATAAATATAACATAGCAGTGCTTTAGTTTACTTAGCAAAGGTACACAGACATCACTACCATCAAACTGAGACACGTCTTGAAAATGGAAAGTAGTGCATGAAATGGAAATAAATTAAATAGAGAAAATGGAAATGGAAAGAAATGCATGACTCCACCAATAGTGCATAACCCTTGCATCTTGTGATGTCATGTAATGCCACCCTCTCCATATATTTCACTTGTATAGATAAATCAAACACCAAACAAATGAATTGCAAACATAGTTGAAATAACACACTTACTATTTTAAGTACTTTTGAGCTCAAGAAATTTAATTGCTTTACTATACACTGAAGTTTGATAAGCAGAAGCGAGCACATCAGCTCTAAGTTCATTTTATGGTTCTGATTAATGAAATATTAAATTATGAGTAATTTGTAGATTTTATACATAAATCCTTTCCCCATACTATATTCTTTCCGAAATACAACTTAGAGTCTAAAAAAAGCTAACTAAGGAAGATGTTAGTTTTTATGGATGCAAAAAGTGAAGGTCAGAATTCTGAGTGCTGCAGACATCAAACCATTTGATCATTCATTTTTATAAGCTATTTCAGTGACCAGAGAGAGAACATTAGTTCTATAGTAAAACAGAGTATTCGCGGTCTAAACCCACAAACCACCTGGTCAGCAAAAATTGGAAAGAAACTGTTAAGATTGACTTGTATATTTAATTTGTATTTTAGTTTAATAATTCCTATATTTGATCATACAGGCTTTGTATATTTAATTGCAAAATATGTCAGCAAATGAAGATCTGCACATATTGTGCTAGGTATAAAACTAGTGTTTATTCTCCTGCCATTGAACCAGCACCAGAGCTCATTACTCTCAGCTGTTGACAGAAGATTATTGAAACTGAGATTCTTACTGTCCGTCACTGACAATGAAAAGAACATTTCATCTTGAAGTGCTATCAATAGCAGTACCACAATGTTAGCTACAGTGCTGCAGCACCTCAGGTTGGGGAAAAATGTTTGTACTGTCTAATATGTTTCATCACACCATATTTGAGAATAAAGCCTAGAAGAAATCTTATTAAACTAAGTAGTTCTGTTTCTATGTCACAGAAGATAAACATGACTGAGATTTAAAAGAACAGAAAGCATTTTAAATTTGATGTTGTGTAAAATTACAAATGAAGTAAACTGTTCTAAATTAGAATATCTTACTTGCATCCTTAGCTGAAGTTTACAAGGAGCACTTAGCTGGTATAGAGAAATATGAAGCTCTGACATTCAGAGACAATATCAAAAGCAGATTGCCTTTGGAGGAATACTTCCCTGACTTCCTTATTTTCATAGCAGAAAAAGTAATAATCTATGATACTCTCTTGTAGAATACAATCTTTCAGCCTGTGTAGCCAACTAATGTAAGAAAAGATATACCAACATGCCATTTTCATGCAGATTTACTGCATTTTTATTTGCAGCATAAAATGCAGTATAAAATCCATGACTGTGCTGGGTACAGAGTTGCTTAAAAGTAATGTTGAGGGCTAAACTAGTGAATGTGGCAAGGGGAGAACATTTGTATGTTTTATGATTTTTATCTTCCAAACTTTCAAATATCCTTTATTAGTATGACTAATTTGAAGCCTTGGAAAATCTAATGTGATTCTTTCACATCAGAAGGATGTGAAGTCAGCTTCACTCTTGTACAAGGCGTCACTTAAGAGAAATAAAACCCACAATATCCTCTGAAAACCTGACTGTACTGTGTCTTTACTACACTACAAGAGAGTTTTGTTCTTGTAAAAAAGAACATGGCTCATAAGCGAACTCTAATGTTTTCCTCTTGGAGAGTCATATGAGCTTGCAAACTCCATCTGCATGACCAATATGTAAGATTTGTTTAACTTGAAGATCTTTGTTTAATCAAATTATCCACCCTCTGCAGTGTTGGTTCTGGCATACTGTCATACTATAATTACTTTCTATGAATTTTCTGTTTTATGGAGGGAGGAAAGGGAGCTTGATTTTAAAAATCCATTGCATGTTTTATCTCATACTACTAATTACTATTTAGGAGGAAAGTATGATAAGATGATTTATTAACAGAAAGAAACATTGAAAAATTAGTACAGTAAAAAGTAAATGTCATGGAAGAAAGTTGAGGATAGATTTTACATATAATTTGTTGTGTTATAACAATATGCAGATGGGTTATTTGGTTAAATCAGAAGAATGTGGATAAAATATCCAGGAATAGGAGATTACATAAAGCAATCAGCATGCTAGAGTGTTCTTTTTAAGCTTTCTAACAAATGAAAGTTTCTGTCACAGAAAGATATGCAGGAAATTAAAATCTCTAACCACAAGTAGTAGAAACAAATCTTTAGAAGTACATTCACAAGTAAGATAAAAGAATAAATTGAGTGATGAGACACATATGCAGAGGCTGTGACAATATTATTTCTAGATTTACTAGCCCATCTGTCTCTGAAGATGTGTCTCATCAGCTCAATTGCATTAATGTGAACCAGGCTTTTGAAAAGGAGTTAGTATTAAGCTAACAAAAAAGACTCAAAACAAACAAACAAAACCATTGCAGAAATCTAAGTACACGTAGGATACTAGTCTTAATAAGATATAGGTAACTAAAATCCTACTTAGGTCACAGACTCATTCAAGTGTTGCATACAGTTTTTATTGCCCTGAAAGGAAACAAACGGATGTTTTTTTTTTCTCTTTGTCATGTTTAAGAAGCAGATCCTTTAAGCCTGCAAAGGATATTATCCTCCTGTTGATTTATATTGTATATATTGCAAGGTCCATACTCATACACTGGTTGATTCTCTGATATGGTAGAACTGTACTCAAGGTGCAAATAAAACTAACACTTCCAGCAAAGTTCAGTGAGTTCACTGTATGTTAAAATTTACATATCCTTGCAGATTTTTGGGACATGTGTTTCACAAAAAAAGTTAGCAGGACAGTCTGGACTTTATGTAGAATAAAGAATTGTCTCAAAATATTTCCCAGTTTGTTCTTCCTTTTGAGGGATTTGGCTTTTGAATATTCCTTATAGAGGTAACACAACTGGTGAATAAGTTGGAAGCTGCAAGAGTAAACTAAGCATCAAGTGAACATCCTAGGACCTGGGAAGGTCTCCAGTACCTAGCAAAACACTGGTATTAACTTCTCATCTGAAAGTCAGAAAATGGAAAAGAAGCATAACCATTTATTTATTTTTTTAAAGGCAGTAAAATAAAAAAGAAAAACACCTTTGGAATATTATTCTGGTGCTGGTATCTGATCTATGCAGATCAGAGTATCCTTGCATGTTGAAGTTCGTTAGTTATTTTAAATTCCAGGACGGTTCCTGCACCATGACAAGGTAAAATCCCTGTAAATGGTGGACAGGGTAGGCAGACTGTTCCTCTGGACAGACTAATAAGGACAAAAGTAGTGGTGCTTTACAGCATAGTTTTAAAGAACTCAGTCTGCATTCAGACTAAAATGATATGTAGCTGTCTGTACAGTTTGTGGTTTTTTTTCCCCACTGTTAGTATGTTCACAATTTCTATCTTTCTTTTACTTAAATTGCAGACGGAAGAACTCTGAGAACAGTTTAAAAATGTGTAGCTCTTAAAGGATACTTTCTCCTGTAAATTGACTTAACTCTACATAATTAACAAGTCACATCAAGTCCTTGGATTTTGAAATAACGCTTTTGATGAAGCATGTAATTTCCAGTTAATTCTCTTAACTGGCTCATATTTTAACTTGATATATTTTAATGCTTCAGAGGAGTATCAGTACAGAGTAAAATATGAATTATTTTTCTTTTGGATACATGCCTAAGGTCATCATCTCTAATTCCATAATTGAGGGCACAATGGAGGAGGTAAAAATCAAATAGTAAACAGGACACTCAAATTACTACATTAAGGCAACAAATACAGTATGTAGCGAAACAGAAAAATAGCCTATTTCTGTCCTTAATGATGCCTAGAACTTCTGGAGAACCTGTACCAAGTCTGGTTCAATAGACAGTCAAACACGTTAAGTATCAGAGACGACATCACTGTAGGAATAATAGTAACTCATTGTGAACTCTTCAGACAAAGCAATTCGGCCATAAAAATTTATAGCAGTTTGAGGAAATCTATTAGTGTACAGAAAACCACTTGAAATTAAAGTTTCCAGTAGTAAAAATAAAGTAATACAACCAATTAATGTGTTCTGCGTCTACTCCTTGCAGCTTGCTTTTATTCTTTCAATGGGATGAATGACACTGCATTTTCTGAGTGTTGTGATGTAGCTGCTTCTCTCCTTAAAGAAAGCTGTGTGATTACTAAATGTTGGCCAAAGTTACAGCCAGACGATTTGATGTGATTCATGCCAATACTTTATTGTCTTAGCTATTATCATAGTAAATATGATCTTCATCATCTCCTTCTCTGGAGACATTCAAAACCTGCCTGGATGCATTCCTGTGCAACCTGCTCTAGGCTAACCTGCTTTAGCAGGGGGGTTGGACTAGATGATCTCTAGAGGTCCCTTCCAACCCCTACCATTCTATGATTCTATGATTATTACCCTTTTTTACTAGATAAAATTATAGTAGTTGTTATGCAGTTCTTACTTGATATTCTAAACTTTAACTAACTAACTAACTAGCTGACTAAATAAATAAATATATCTGTTAAATTCACTGCTAAAATGCTTCAATTCCTAGAAATTATCTCTATGATTGAGTTTCTTCTGTGGGTAACTCCAACCTAAATTAGACATTTTTCTCTTGGATCACCTCTGCCACATGCAGAGACAGTGGCAGTCAGCTCACAGCAAGACAGTAACCCACTCAGCACAGTGCAACATCACACAGAGAACTGCTGGGCTTCCCAGAAGCAGCTAGACATGATTATACTGTTCCTGGTACCAAAGCTAGTTCATTTTTCACTAGCTTAGCTGCCATTGGATGGCTTTGCTTTCCTCATTGCAGGCTGTGCAAATTCTTCAAAAAATCAATGCATGTGCAGAGATGAATAATAATCAGATGTGGTGGAAATTGGTTTGCTGAATAGCTGCCTCTTAGGAATTCTTGACTAAACAAGATGAGTTGGCAGGTCATTTAACCTTTTTCTACTGGATTTTCCTGTACAAAACAGTGATAATGACAGAGTTGTTGTAAGGTTTTCTTTCGTTTATGATTCCACAATCTTCTAAAAACTCAAAGCAGAAACTTTTTTTAGCAGCGTAACATACAATAATTGTGACTCATTTCAGAGACAGTTTAGGCTGTATGAGGATTCCTCACATTTTTATGACCCATCTGTAGCAAATTAATGGTGAGTGAAAGGAAAAAAAAATCTATTAGGATGAGTACCTTTTTGCCTCAGTGTGAAAAACCAGTCTTCTGTAATTACTGTTAAAGAAATATCTATTAAGTAAATATTCTGATATCACACTTTCTCAGGATTTCATCAAGTCAATTTACAATCTATTCAATAATAATCTTTATATTATTTTATATCCAAACAGTAGTCCAGCTCTATCCACTTTAATAGACATTCAACTCAGCCTATAAAGTTAATTAACTTTAACAATATTTAGAAATGAGTTTAGACATTCTCAGAGCTTGAAATCAGAGACATTAGCCAAGTCAAATTATTTTACAGGCAGTTTGGTTAATAGGGCTATAATCCAGCCATAACAGCTTCTTTGGACATGGGCCAAGGGAAGCATTTTTAATGTGCCTCTTTCCTCTGTTTATAGCTGACTCAGAACTTTGGAAGTAAAAAAGTATCCCTCTAACTTAGAGGAACAAAGATATGACAGTGAGAATCTGGATAGATTTATTTTGCTAATGTCCTTGTATATTTCTATGGCCTTGTACCAAATTTTTACATTAAGGAACTTTATCAATTTGAGAGACAGTGCCCTTTTGTGAATTAAAACCTCCTTACATACTTGACAGTAACTCCTAAATTACTTAAGATGTCTTCTTCATTACTTGAAGTTTTCAGGTGTTAAATGTAGAGTGTGATAAATGATAAGGACAAGAGGTAATGGACACAAATTAAAAAGCATGAAATTCGATCTGAAAAGAAAAAAACAGTTTTACTGTCAGGGTGGTCAAACACTGGCACAGCTTGTCCAGAGAGACTGTAGACTCCCTAACCCATATTCAAAGCCTAACTGGACACAATCCTTGGCAAACTGTTCTATCTGTCCACTCTTGAGAAGGGGGTTTGACTAGAATTGCCTTCCAAATTCAGTTAATTCTCTACTAAAACCAGGATTAGATTGTTCTTATTTAAAAATAACCATAAAATTGTGTTTTCATGTAACTGAGTAACAAGAGGAAAAAAACAGACTGGAACACCGGAACTGTCTACATGCCTCAAATCCAAATTTTAAAATTAGGGTTGCATTTCTGAGTTGTAAGGGCAGGCAAACTCCACTATGAATTAGGCACTTAGTACCCTTCTATGTAATATTTCACAAGCAGCACAGAGTTGTCCAATACTCGAATTGCTTAGGTGTGAATTGACACTCCAGTGTCAGCTGTAACCAACATCAGTATTCTCAGCTTTACAATCAGAATACAAAAGAAGGGAGGGAAAGTACTGGACCTGAAACACTCCTTTGCACAATCTCAAGCGCAGGTGTTTCTGCTTGTGGTGTGTTACATGGCAATGTTTTGATAGCAGGCAGGTTGCAGGAGTGCCTCTGTGAGAAGACCCTAGGAGCAGCCACTGCGTTGGACACAGTCAGTTCCAGATGAATCAAAGACAGTCCCACTGCTGGCCAAAGCTGAGCCCATCAGCAACACTGGGTGCACTTATGTGATAAGAAATTCAAGAAAGGATGAAAACCATTGTGTGGCAGCTATGAGAGAAAGGAGTGAGAAAAATGTGAGAGAAACAGCCTTGCAGATATCAAGGCCAATGAAGAAGGAAAAGAAGAAGGTGTTTCTCCAGGAACCAGAGCAGAGATTCTCCTGCAGCCTGTGGAGAAGACCATGGTGCAGGTTGTCCCGCTTCAGCCCATGGAGGACCTCACACTGGAGCACGTGGACATGTCCTGAAAGAAGCTGCAGTTCGTGGAGAGCTCACCCTGTAGGAGGATCTTGGCAGGTATTGCAGTCCATCAAGAGGAGCCCATGCAGGAGCAGGTTTTCTGGCAGGACCTGCAGTCTGCCAGGGATCCATTCTGGAGCAGTTCATTCCTGAAGGATTGCAGCCTGTGAAAAAGCACCCATGATAGAGCAGTTCTTGAAGAACTGCAGCACGTGGGAAAGACTCATGTTAGAGAAGTTGTGAAAGGCTTTATTCTGTGGGATTGATTTTATTCATACACATACTACCAAGAGCTACCCATCCAGTAACACAGAGCATGGAGTCAAAGAGCACACCATCTTTCACAGTCTCTCTTGTCTGACCTTCAGTGGCAGTATAAAAGCAATACTGGGATTCTTCACAGTTGAGTAGGAGGAACCTTTTAGTTGCCCATAAAAAAGAACAAGCCCAGAAAAGTGCACCCTTCATGTACGGTTTTGAGTTTTTGTAATATAAGTATTTTTTACTAGAAAATGGAACATAACCACGGAAAGCATTTTTGCAAGCCCCCAAAACAGCTACTGAACTGAGGAACTTGACATCACTGCAGATTTGATCAACTTGTCTCAACTTCATTTTGTTCAGATGGTCCTAGGCAAGCTTGAAAACCCTGACACTAAATACTCATCAACAATGAAGATCATTCTTATTTAGTGAAACAGTTCTCTTAGAGTTAGTATCATCATTTCCTCTATATGTGTGATCTAAATTGTTTATAAATTTGACCAAATAAAAAAAGATATTCTGAATGGATATATCTTTTTAATGTTCTCATAAATGTCTCTCAAGGTAGAGGTAATATAATAGCATCTAAAACTGCCTTCATTTTCCCTCTTCTGAAGAGCTCGTCTTTATCAATTTTTCGTTTATTTAGTAACACAAATTGTTGTCAACTGCAGTTTTTGAACATTCCCTTATGATTGGAGCTTCACTTACAAAATATTGTAAAGAAAGTTAAAAACTTTCTTTTATTTACTTCTTTCTCAAATTTCAGGGAAAAGAAATCTGTTTATGCTATGACTCCCAAGCTGAGATCATGTATGACAAGTAGCTAGTCAGAGTGATATATTTTAACATCTCTCACATAAAGTTAAAGTTCAAGATTGGTGGATTTTTTTTTCTTTTTTCACCCTAGAAATCTCTGAATTAGAAAGATAAGTTTCAAAGAGTGCAAGCAACATATTTAGGTAAGCTGGTGACAAGTTAGGAGTTGTCATTACCAAGAACAAACACAAAACAAGTATTTACTTACTTTACAAAAAATAAAACAAAAAAAAAACCCAAAACCCACTTTATTTTATTTGAATCTATTTGATTTGTCTTGAAATTATGATCTGCAATGCAACAGTGATTACAAGTATCAGGCAAAATTAGAACTGCAATTTGCTAAGTGCTATCCAAAAACGGCAGAGAAATTCCTGAAATTTCTGTTCCAAGTAGAGAATACAGGAGCTGGGTCTGTTTTATGGGTCAGCTTTTATGATCTCCCCTCTCTTGCATTTGTACAACTGAAATGTCACTGATGCCAATGTTCACAGGAAGCAGATGTTGAATGATAGAAGATTAATTGATGAAGCATTTTGTGACATAACAGATATATGTATAGCCAGTTCAGCTTCTGAAAGTAGACAAATTGAACATTAAGACGTGGTGATTTTTTTAATTGGCAATAACAAGCTGAGAATTACTCTCAGGTGTAGTGAATTCTCTATCCCATTAGTTCTTTACACCTAGCTGAGTTCTCTTTCTATAAGCTGTTCTGTATCTCAGGCAGCATAGGGAATCAATTTCAACAGTACCCTATTAAGCAGGTCTCATGAGAGTACCCCAGTGTTCATTCTGGTCCTAAAGGTTAAGAATATACAGATTCTAAAAATTTTAAATTTGCAAAGGAAGTGATTGCTTAGCTATCCTTTAGAAAATAAAAACCTCTTGATATAAGTCATGGAATAGGGAACATAAGAGTGTTGTCAAGGTGAAGAATGAAGGAAAATATTAAGAGGAAATTTAAAAAGTGAATGGAGTCACAGAGTCTGTGACAACCCCATCTCCTGGTCAGCTGTAGCATTGTCTTAGCTTTTTAGTAACTTCTTCACATTTCTGACACAGCTGGGTGTGGTCAAAGAATTTGCCACAGAGCATTCATCCTTTCTGATCCTATTTTGAATATGGCAACATAACTTAGAATGAGGGGTTTAGGGAAAGAGCAGGAAAATAAAAAGAGAAGTGCATCCCAAGTGTCTATGCTGTGGATCCAGCAAGACTGAACAGGATCATTGTTGGTTGTTTCTGTTGTATTTGACTAAGAATGGCCCTGTTACTGGCTGGTTCCTACAACAGAACAAAGAAACAAAGAGATTTTAAATGGGTTAAGTGAGAAGAATTTTGCACTCCTCTCAACTCTAGGGTAACCTAAGATTTCAACTGTAAGGCTTTTGTTCAAACTTGTTAGTCTTCTGCAATCAAAGATTCCCAATCACAAACACAGGGCCCTCAGGCAAGTTGAAGTGAAGAATATGGACAGCACAGACTCTTGCCCTTACAGAAAATAAGCAAAACATCTTTGTCAGATTTCAAAGCTAGGCTTTAGGATAAAGTCGCATGGCAAATGGAAAAAGAAATGGAAAAACGCTTTTCCCTAAATGCATAACATTTCTAAATGTTCAAAAGTGCAAACAGAAAGATGATATCACAGTGGTTTTACAAGGCCTCATGGCTGCAATTTAAAATAATATGCTTTGAATACTTTGATTTTAGTTTTCTTTAGGTAAATCTCAGATTACAGGCTTTCCTTCTGTTTGTAGGTTTGTATATTTTCTTTGAAGAGCAAAAGCATTCCTATTTCACATATAATAAATCAGCTGTGCATAATTTCAGTTCTTATATATTACTTGGTCAATACTATCAAGAAATATCCATTATTTGTTCTTCTTTGTGGGTCACCTGGTCCACACTCATCTCTACATAAACCCAAAGTATTGTACAAAAGCCCGTAATTTTTCATCCAGATTTTCCTTCTTACGTGATCATAGTTATGTTTTATATTACTTATCCATGTGCAGTACTTTGTGGTAATAGTTAATTCAAAATGTTCTTTCACTTTTACAGTCTACAACTTTATGCTCCTATTTTCCTATTTGTTGTTGCATTATATTGCAAATGCCTTTCAGATTTACTATGCTTTATCAATAAGAGAGGGCTTATAACATGCCTCAGAACTACTTGCACAGTATTACTTGTAAAGATTATGTTGCTCTGAGAGTGATAGCTTTTTCAGTGTATTAACAACCCCCTTTGAACAGGACAAGAAAAGGTTACATTTTATTTTGCTATTGCAGTAAGGGCAACAAGATTTAATTATGTATCCATTGTTTTCAATCGATCTTAAAAACAAAAAAAACTTACATACTTTTTTTATTGGTGTATAGACTTCTCCACAAAGTATCTATACTGGGAACTGATAATTTATATTTGCCCAATGGGAAATTTCAGGATTGTTTTGGCATATAAAGTTTTTTTTCTTAAGTTTAAAAAAATCCTGATCTGTGGTAGAAAAATACAAAATAACCCTTGTAGATTCAAATTTCTGTGATGACAAAAGTACATACAAAACCCATTGTAATTCAGAACAAACTTTGTTATTGAAAATAATGAGCCCTTTTCCACGACACAGCTCATTATCATCAATAAAGAAGGAGTGAAATCCTTGAAGTATACTACTGAAAAGTCTTTTCTCTAAAGATGCTGTTCAACATTTTGAAACACAAAATAAGCTGCCAGTGATAGACTCAGAAGTGGGGAAAAGGAAAGAAAAGTCCCTTGATTTACACTTATAGCAGCCCATGGGAAACTCACCAACAAGATGCAATCTGATCACTCTATTAAAAATGTAAGTGGTGCTGTAAAATATTTTATCAGAGTGGATCTGGAGTGGATTATTTTTCTAATAAGAATTGATTTTCTATTAATTTTCACAGAAATTGGGGATTAGAGAAACTTTAGAGAATAGGCTTATCAAGAATTTCATCCAAACCTCTCAATGAAAAAAAATATATGCCTAAGTACTGCAGTCACCTCCAGAAAATAAATACTCATTTCAGAATGCAATGTGATCGTTATTAAAGGTGTTATTTTGACATGTCCATTGCTGGACGTTGCAATAACTGGAGATTAGGTGCAAGAAGGCAATACAAAATTTCTGGGTTTTTTACGTCAAGGTACTGCAATGATTATTTGGTAGATCCCAGTTCAGTAATAAACTTTCCCCAGAGACAGCCACCAGCTACAATCAACGAGGAAGAGAGAAGTTTCTTTTTACCTATACTGTCACATACAATCCCATCATACTCAAACCTGAAAATCCTAAGCAATGTTTCTTTCAGCACCTAGGAAAAAAAAACCCCAAAACTTAACCTTCAAAAAAACTAATTTTTTTTTGTTGAAATGAGAGACGAGACACAGACATAGTACTTTGCTTCAGCTTTTGTATTGGATAGCTCCCTTAGGCATCTGTTAAGAGAATTATTTAGCTAGTGTTCTGACATAGTATTTGGCACTTTGTATCTCTTCAATGAGTCTTTAATAGCTTAGTAGGTAAGTTGGCAAACATGAAAGAAAATAATTTATGTAGAACAACGAATCTTCACCTACATTATAATACCAAGGGTTCTTGATTCAAAGCCAAGCCTCCGAAAAGACCCAAATAGTATAAGAGGGGCCTTTGAATCACATTTCAGAAGCTGATAATGCTTTCTTTTCACCAAACATGCAATTTGAGATTCTCTAAATACGTTTTCAGATATTACAGTGATCTTAAAATAAAGCTCAGTCTATACTTGCTTTGAGGTGGCAGGTGAGAGGACTCTTTTAGGATAAGTTTATTTTAAAATACAGTTTTCTAGACCTGTTCTTTAAATCTAGTCCTTCTATTTATTCACTGGAAATTTTAATGTGTGTAAACATTAACTAAAGTCCCTGACCTTTATATGTTCAATTATAAAATATATTCTCATATCTAAAACCACTGCATGTTCTAGAAATAAAGACTGCAAAAAACCACAGGTTCTGGTTTGAGGGCTCTGGACATTCAGCTGGCACCAGAGGTCTTGAAATTCTTAATAACACAGTGAGGGTTCCTAGCTGAGGTCTTTGCTATCTCATTTTGACATTTATATGCCAAACTTCATTTACTGTTCACATGCTATTATAAACCCTCTTGACTTTTTTTTTTTGCTTAAATTACATTTAATAATCATGAACATAGCTAACAAAGCAAAAATGATAGGCTTAAGTACGATATTTTATATAATGTGCAGTTTCATTCTCATGAGGGTGGCAGATCTGATAAATTAAATAAACATTGGCCAACAACAGTGTTTCATCTGAATATAAATTGGCACTGCAGTCACACCCATCTGTCCTGGCAGGCTGTAGGAACATTGATTATGTCCTTTACAACCTTTTTTAAAAAATGTCAAATGCAATCCTTTATCAGACTCAGAAAATAGCATTTTTGATTTCTATTTTATAAGAAGAGAAAAATGCTTGATACATTTAATGTTGTATAAAATCAATATTTTTACCAGTTAAGAACAACTGTCCTCAACTAGTGAATTATCAATCCAAAACTGCCAGTAAAACTGCACTTCTCTTTGGGTACCAACCCTACAAGCTTCCATAATTCCCCTCTTTCTTGCTAACTCAGGGAGTGGTGGTCTTTCAATCGTAATGGTAAACACCACTTTTTTCTCAAATTCAAAATCAAGCAGGTAGATGCAACTGAAAAATACTTTTCTCACGAAGGCAATCAGACCAAAGCTGATCATGATATTGTTCATGTACAGAATAACAAAGGGTCATATCCTCTGACGAGATCAAAGCTATACAGAAGTTGCAATTCTTGCTGTGACCATACGCTAGTCTTCTACACTGCCTTTAGTTCATAGACCACAGACCTCAGTATTTGCTGAGTCTTTCATATATATCCTTCAATAATTTGACCAAAGTTTTTGCCACCCAGTTAATTTTCTTCTTTTTCACTTGGTAAGACCAAGGGCTTTCCCACACTTCTCACTCAGCATTTCTGATGTTTACTCTTTTTGCTGGTTACTCCATTTTCCATGTTTCCTTGTTCCTGCTTTCCAGTCATGGTTCCGGCAATGCATTTGTCTTCAGTTCTGTGTCATAAAGCCTAAGAAGGGAAATTCCGGGAGCAGTGTACATAGTTTCTTGCAAAGTCACATGTGAAGACAGGCCACAGCTATACAACTTTGGAGTGCTTAAATTGCCACAACCAGTGGGAAGAGAGGACTGAAACAAATTATTTGGAGGAGATTGGAGCAGTAGCACTTTTAACCAGAGTTTTCTGTAGCAATGGAGGGTTAATTACGCTTCCTTGAATTCTGCCTTTTGTTTCTGATTTAGGGGCTTTTCCATAACTGTGGGTTTTGGCAATGGGACGGTATCCAGAAAATACCCTGCCCATCTGTTTTATTTCTAGCTCTGAGAAGGTAAGTTAATCCTCATCACTCAGTTTCTTCAAAAGCCTTTACGTAAAGCAGAGGATAAAATAGGTGTTCATGTATAGGTAAAAACATCTTCTTAAATTTGCCTTTCTTAAACTCCATCATTTAATATTTGGCTTCCTGTTCAAGAGAACTAATGCAATCCACTGTAAAATTTCTATTTAAAGGAATGCTTAATAAATTTGAAAAAATACCTGCAGTTGAAACTATGACTTGAAACACAAGAAAAACATATAGAAATGGAGTAGTAAATGAAGGCCTTTCTTAAAAATTCTACAAACTTTTACAGCTTTTTCTGCTCTATATTTAAGAAACTTTACTAGAAGCTATAGTTTTGTTATGGATTTACTTATGGTGATAATTATAATATGATGTTATACTGTCCTTGAATCTCATAATTAATTTGCCACACTTCTTTCACTGGAGGCTTGTTCTGTTCCTTATAATCTACAGAATTTCTCCACCACCAGTAAATAATCCCATTTCAAAGTTAATATTAATCACATAAGTTAATGTATGTATGCATACAGTTATTTCTCACACATTTTAATAAAACATTTACAATAAAAATATCAGAGCAGTCATATTAACACAAACTCTAGGCTCATCCTGCATCTTAGTCCTTCTAGCAGTCTTGATTATTTTGATTGCAGAAGATCTCTTCATACCAGTGCCACATTTAGCCTAGATATATGGCATACTCAAATGCACTGAAGAAGTTGTGAGTTACCAACATTTTAACCAAGACACATTGAATGTAAGATATTGAATTTACTCTTCATCAGTGGGTGCAACTCATTCAGTAAAGTAACAGCATGTAGCTTTGCAAGACCAAGACTGACTATGACTTCCTACTTTTTCGGGGGAATATGTTAAAACATAGGAGCCAGGAACAAAAATATGTTCCAAACTTCCAGTTAGTTATACTTTTACCATCTTCCATGATAATGTTTCTTCCTTTAATCTTCTCATTCTTTCATTCCCAGTTAGCACAATATCTGATTTCAAGTGAAAATACAAGGGAATCCTGTTACAGGTTTGTTAATCAGTAATGAATGGGTGAGACAGGTCAGAAATTCTTGCAGTATTTTCTCCTGCTTACATTTTTTCTTCCTCATCTTTCGTTCTCTGAGTATTGTTTTTATTTTTCCTTTTCATCATAGAAAGATAAAAAGTTTTTTAAAAGTGGAACACTTTATATTCTACTTTTCCAAAGACAGTTTTTGTACAACCCCTGCTCTATAATATAAATGAGAAATTATTTTCCTGATTTTTTACTACAGCCACTAAAAAGCTTGTTGTAACTTCAAAATGTATTCCTTTATTTCAATTTTCAATCAGTTGTTTGTATCTCTGCTGTTAATTCCTTTGCAGGTTGTTATACACTTAATCTTTTTGTCTTTCACTGATCCCAGATCTCTCTCCATTTCTTCCATTGTCCTCAATGAACCAAAACTTTGCTTCCTGCAGTATTTCACAGACAAAAAAGAGAGCACCACAGGAACCCTAAAAGAAACTGTTATTCTGGGAGACAACTGGAAAAAAAATGAGGAAAGCTTACAAAAAAACATAAGTCAAGCTCTGTGCAAAGGAAGGTCCTTCTTTCTAACATGACTTTACTTTTCCATAAAACAAGTCGGTTAATTAAGATTATCCTCTCTCAAAATGATAGTCTATCACAGCAGGACTTTTTCTTAATGGAGCTCCTGGACAACTGTATCAGCTTTGTTCACCTGTAGTTTTCCTCTTTAATTGAAACTAGAATAAAATGAAGTAAAAAGCATGCTGAAGTTGGTACTTCCTTTCTGATGCCTATTTCTGCGTAATAGTTATTTAACATGCAGAATGTCCTTTCTTCTTCTTGCAATTTATGCCCAGCAACCTCACTCTAATGTGTCTGTACCCTGCACTGTCCACATTGTTCAACCACCAAAAAGCACCTGTGATCCTTGGGGTAATGCTTCTCCTTTGATGACCCAAATCCAGGACACAGACTGGGTTTTTTTTTTCTCTCCAGAGTAGGTATAGAAAAGGAAGCACAGCCAGACTGTCACAGCTCCTGTATCAAACAACTCCTAAGCTCACTGACAGTGAACCCAATCTTCAACAGGATTTTGAACACTGCATTGGTAGGCACTTGCAAAATAGGAGGAAAACAAGCCAGAATTTGTTCACGCTACTCATTCCTAGCTATTGAACTGACTCACTAGCATCATAAGAATAAATGTTTCTCTGTTTGGTTTCTACACAAGGTAGCCCCTGGAATTTTAAAGTCTTAGGGGAGATCAGTAGAGAGTTGCATGGGACAGACTGTTACTGTCAATAGGATTTCATACACTGTTAAACTAGATATAAGAGAACTCATTTATTATTTCCAGAATACCAAAAACATACTGAGAGTTTTGAAAAAGATAATAGAAAGAAAAAATATCTTAAAGTTCAAAAACATACACACTGCAATATTTCATTAAATTAAACCTAGTTGATGTTCTAAATAGCTAGAATCCAAGTAATCATCCAACCTAATTTAGGAAAGGAGAAATAATCATAGTTCAGAAGGACTGAACCATATGAGGACTTTCAGATAAAACTTTTGACAGCATCAAATGCAGTTAACCATTTAACCCCACTCTCACTCTGAGACAATTACAAACCCTTTGTATATGTGTAGTATGACTGGTATTTTATCAAAGCTTGTGTCCTGGTTTCTTCCAGTACTACTATTTATTTTTCAACAAAAATATCTTTATTTTGGACATCTCAGTCATTTTGTATGCAGTCCAAAGAAAGGTTCCTCTTCTTTTTTTAGCTTTACCAGTCCATATTTCAGTCTGTTAATTGCAAAAGCCTACAGTTTCCAATTCTGATCTTTCCTTCCTTATATGCTTTATAAATACAACCTAAAACTTTCTCCAACTTTATTCTTGGATTCAAGATTTTGCCATTCCCACCCGGAAAAAGTGTTGTGTTTGCACTCTAGAAATGCTGTCACAGTTTGAATGTTCCTGTCAGTTTTAGAGATTACCAGAAGATTTGGAGCAATTCCTGCCCAGTACTGCACTTTGTCCATAGGATGTCACAGGTTCTTCTTATAGCTATAGCTGTGATAATGGTTGGCAAGCACTACCTTTTTGTAAAGCTTCTTTTCCAGTTCCCTGTTTCGTTTAGGTCTTCCTTGCCACCATTTTATCTGTGATTACTCCGCTTCCTCTCTCATCCACATTATTGTTGCGTATGTACTTGATTTTACTCCATCTACTCAGTATTTCACCTACAGCTGTGGGCTTTTAATGTTCACATTCCTGCTAGTGTGTTTATTCTTCAAATCTTTCTGATTTTTATGCTTGCTTCTAAATCATTTTAACTTCTTAGATTTATCTCGAACCATAATCAGATGAAAACATTTGCAGATATCTGGGAAAATTTTATTTCAATTACTTACAGCCTTTTCTTTCATACACAAAGAATTTTGACTTTCCTTAAGCCAATGTTTCAGATTCTTTGTTCCTGGAGATTACACTAGATACCATTGATACTCAGTCATCACTGGTTTGCTCTTACCTGGACCCTGCCTTCCCCTTACTTCCCTTTATATTCTCACACATATGCACAGAGCATTTCAGTAGCAAATTTAGTTCTTTGAGAAATGGTATCTGTGATTTTCTTATTTTAGTGAAACTTGTCCTTGCAACTATTTACTTTTTCCCTTTGGTCTTAGTTTTCAAGTCAAGGAAAGCGGGCTAGCTATTTCTCCTTAATGCTTGTCATGGAGTACCGAGGTCTGGCTGTTCTGAACCAGCAGGGACACCCAGGTCTGGGGTGATGGGGACAGGTTGAGCAGCCTGGCCAGGGGTGCTGTCCTGAGATTTACCTGGAAATCCGTGTGGCACATTGCTCACAAACGAAATATTGCCTCAGTTCTCCGATGGTCCATGGTGGGTTCTCATAAAATCAGTGGAAAACCCAGAATCAACTATAACCATTCCTTCACATATGCAGGACCCACATCCGTGTAATTGCCACTGCTTGAACAACCAAGAGCACCCTCCTGGTGCTGCACCTTGCAGAAGAAATCCGGGCAAGGCAGAGCCCAGGCTTTCCACATACAGAGTTCAGACACTTGAAGGCAATTTTGTGGAAGTATCATGCATACACTAACTATGCACTGACATTTTGAACAATTTTATAACCCACCTCATTCAGCTATTTACTTATAGTTTTTTATGCAAGCATAAGGTTTCCAAAAACAACTGATACTGTAGCCAAGTCTGGGGCCTTTGCAGTCCAATGCCACTTAATTGTTTTGGAAATCCAATTCTAAGAACTTCATGGCTTTTCTCAACATTAACAATTTTAATTTCTTTGGTTTTTCTATTGTGAGTATGTTGAAAAGTTCAGCTAATGCTACACAGCAACAAAACCTACAAAGAAAAAAATTGCCTGGTGGAAAGACTTAATCAGGGAGCACAGCAAGACGGTAAATTTGCACCTGAGACCAGAAAAGAAGTAAACCTGTGGAACAAGCCTATGTATTTCATATATGTACATTACAACAGCCTTACAGCTGGTGTAAACTTGTGTAGCTCCAAGAACATCAGCTTAACTAGCCTGATTTACACCAGTTGAGGAATTGGACCGTGTAACACCTGCTTCTTCTCCTCTTATATACAAAAAAGGGAAAAAAAAACCATCCCCTGCACTAAAACACTTTCTATTGGAGTTTCACAATTGTTCTGATTGATAGGATTTTGAGCCCTTTGTCTGCTGGGCAGTCTTTTATTTGTCCCCTATTTGCCAAATCCAAGGGCAGGAGGGTGGGGTAGTGCTTTGTAGCGTTAAAGCAAATCTACTGAAGTTCGTGGAAATATTTACAGCTACAGGCAACCAAATTGTACCCCTATATGTCCAGAATTTTCTCAATACAAAATTACATATTTTAATTAGCAGGTGGTTATTTAAATATTCAGTAATGCAAAAACTTATTCTCACTTTCAAGGCATGCTTAATTAGAAACTTGTTATCATCTAAAACATTCTATAATATAAACCACCCCCAAAAGAGCTCCTCACCTTACAAATACAAGTGACTTATTAGAAAACATACTCCCTCTCAAGAGTCCATTTAACAACAGTGAAAGTTTTTAGCTAACTTCACCAGGCTCTCAAATATTATGAAGAACATTGAAACTTGTCTCCACTGAAGTCTTCCTTTTCTAGAGAATGTTGCCTCTACAGTGTTGTTGATTAATTGTGAAATGTAGTTAGAACAGTTGTAAATTAGTCCTCAGTGGAATGGGACACGTGTAAGGGGGGCAATCTGCATGCATCTTACAAATTTGTTCAAGCCTGGTGTTTGTGATTTTCTTATCAAGTAATAGTAGTGAATAAATATGAAGGTACCTGACAGGATGTATTCATGTAAACACAAGACATGGGTTGGCATATACAGCCCCAGTATATAACTGTCCTAGAATATCATGCATTTTTTTCTAAGCATATTATAGCCCCCATAGTAATAACAATGCCTCTCCCTAAAATGCACCATGTCTGCACATGATCTTCTCCACATATCTGTTTATATGTTTCCCTTCTGAATAGTTGTGCTGGCTTTACTTGATTTTCTTACATGTACTGTCTAGGTCTACACATTCAAGTTGCTTTCTAAAATTCATAAACATATCACAGAGACAAAAACATTGCAAAAGCTCTTCTGCTGAACAAAAAAAAAAGACATTTTCCACAGAAGGAATGTGGTGCCTTACTCCAGTTACAGCTTTATGTAAAGAGACAGCAGTGGGAGGAGAGATCTGTTCTTGAAACATCTGCACAAACTCAATGCAAGTGTTTCAGATAGTACTTAACAGACCTTTACTGCGTGTTTTCTGTGAACCAGATATCTGTCTTACAATGGAGGACTTCAGACTTGTCAGCCTTGAAACAGTTTCCCTGAAAATTTTAGCTAGAAACAGTGTTTTCCTCAAGGCATTGTCTGAAGTGGTTCAGATAGTTATTTACGCTTTTGCTTTCATTTGTTAGTTAGATCCCCCAAATGAGATGTACGAACATAAAATCACGTATTTCCAATGAGTGTTTTAATGAAATTATGCTTAAATTTACTTGAATGATTAATTATTTTAGATGTATACTACTCATTTGATTGAGGAAGGAAGGGGGACAACAGAAGCTGGTAGTTTTATAGGTTTGTACTGATTTTCTTAATTATTTATCTATCTCTTTTCCCGAGAAACTTAACATGAACTATGGTGTCTGTCCATGTATCTGCCTGTGGATGTTTTTAGCAGCTCAAAAGTAAAAGAGATAATGTTATATGACAAGCTGAAAAGCTTCCTCTCCCTTGAGGACAGGTCAAACACTTGAATGCAGCCCCTAACTTTTAAGGTGTTCTAACCCATCTTCTCTCAACACACACACACCTTATAATTAATTAATTTTAAAATGTTTACTTTTGTGGCTTTTTATATTAATAATTTAAAATGCAGATGCCAATATATTTATTACAAACTCTTCTCTCATCCGTATCTTCAGATGGGCTGTTCTCTTTTCCACAAGTGTTAAAATGCTGGCCTTTCTGAAAGGCGATCCAGATGATAGTGATGAATCAGCATGGCATTAGAAGTATGTTATTTTTGTGCCAGTGTGCCATCACTATAAGTAACTTTTGGATTAATTTTTTTTATCAATGTTGTTTTGACAATATAAAGGGGCGCAGCACTACTGATATGTTAAAGAGCAGATCTCACTCCATTTCTAAGTGATTCCAAATCAAAAAATCATTAGTTTCAAGGTCACTCTTTTAAACTACTGCTATCAGCCCATAGGGAAACAGCATACTGCTACTGCTAAATAGGAACAAATAAAAGACTGAAGAAACTTCCCAGACACCAAGCTGAACCTCTCTGATGAACATCTTCTTTTTAATAAAGTGAAGAAATTCCAACTTAAAAGTGGAACTGTGTTTTGCTTCTAATGCTTCTATACAAATGTTGTTCCAGAATATGATGGATTTAGTGATTACAAGAACTTTTAATTTCCATTAGTAACATTTATTCATTATGCTTCACCTCCTTTCTGCATGTCAAATTCAGTTTCTATCTGAACTTTACATATTTCAGCACTTATCTCCATAAGTGCTGTCCTTTATAGACAGAAATAATTTAGCCTCTAGGCTTCTGATTTGCTAGCATGACCTCATAACAAAAAAACCCCACACATTTTCAAGTTTCCTCTTAACAGTTTTTCTATTTTTGTAATTGGCCTCATATTGTTTCTATGTAATTATTTCAAGTTTTTCTTATTTTTGGAGCATGCATATAGTGTTCCACACAGAAGCTATAACATAATTCTTCCCTTACCTCTTTTGTTGCATTGATGCTTCATATTTACTAGTTGCACTGGAAAGTCAACAGCTAGCTCTTCATTCTCCATAATATCCTCAACAAATTATAACAAGGTTTTTACTGCCTAATCTTGCATTCATATTCTGGTTCTAGCTCAAATGTTTCCACACATGAACATGCACAGTAACTTCATAATTTTTATTTTATTTTGAAAGAAAATTTTTTTAAAGTACTTATTTCTTAGGCATACAGTTAAAATACAAGATCGTCAATCGGGAAAGGAATCCAAGAGTATAAAAAAACCCCAACAACAACAAAAAACCAAGAAGAGAATAGGATTAAAATAAATACAGTAAAAGTTTCTGCTAAAATAGAAAGAAAATCCCAGAATGACAGCACATCATACAGAAGAAAACTATCTGTTAGACTGGAATAATTAAATAATTATTGGCTAAACATTAGGTTATCAAACAAGTCCATGCAAATATGAAGTCATAATGAATTCTTTCTTTAATTTCTTTTAGTCTTTATACACTATTTAAACCAGGCAGCAAATAAAGGTTTCTCATCTACTTTTAAACCTAAGATATAATATGTAAGTATCGGGGGCTGGACTAGATGATCTCTAGAGGTCCCTTCCAACCCCTACCATTCTATGATTCTATGATTCTATGACAGACATAAAAGAAGCATCTTTAGTATTTATTAATGTCCTGGTTTAGGCCAAGACAGAACCAATTTTCTTTTAGTAACTTTGCTTTTTAGTTAAGTCTCTTCTGAGAAGCTGCACTCTCTGAAATTAACTGCATGTTTTGCCAGAGAATAGCTGCTTCTAGCAGTGATAAGGCTTGGTGTTTATAGTTAGTGATGGAACATCAGTAGCAATGGTATGCAGAAAGGCTCCTGCTTATATTTATCCCTATAGAGACCAAGGTCAATGCTTTCTTCCACTAACTTTCTCATGCGCCAGAACTGAAAGAGCAGAGAAGTGGTCACACCTGCGACCCTGCGGTGGGGAGGAGCAGGTCAGACAGGTGACCCAAAACTGATCAAAGGGAGTATTCCATCCCATACGCATCATACTCGGCATAAAGCTGAGGGACCATGAGAGTCTCGCTCTTCCTCTTCTTCTGTGGCCAGCGTCCGAGGAGGACTCTCTCTGATTCTTCTGCCTTTGATCCCGATCTGTGCATTCCTGAATCCACCTCTTGCCTGCTGCTGAGTACAGTCCAGGAATTTCCTGGGGCGTGCCCCGCAGTCTCCATGTGATGCATCCATCATCAGTGGAGGGGAGCTCAATATTGCTTTTGTACATATTTGTATATTTGTATATATTGCATTATTTTTTTCCTATTGTTACAATACATTATTACTGTAGTTAGATTAAAGCTGTTTTAACTTTTTCCAACCCATAAGTATCTTTCCCTTTTCTCTTTCCCCCCTTTTGGGGAGGGAGGGGTTAACAAACAGCGTCTGACGTTCATTTAACAGCCAGCCCATCTTTAAATCATTACAATTAAGGTGAAAATTATACTTTTGCTAGATTGACCGAGTTAGTAATATCTCATGCTTGAGTTAAATTAGACAATCAATTAAAATTTTAAGGAGCCTACCCTCACCTACACTGCTGAATGTGTAGAATGTGTGCTTTGAGACCATTTATCCTGTTATTCTAATCATCAACAGTGTGACATAGGACAGTCTTCAGGCCACCCTGAAAGAGAGAAAAACTACTTGAAAACCGAGTTCTATATTTAAAAGGTATCATTATTTGTAGTGACTCTGAATTGCTATTCAGGACTCTGGTGATCCTAGGACATGCATTAAATAAAAGCAAAAGGATTGGTTGAGGAGTTCAACATCGTCAGAGTATTAGATAAAGCAGGTTAATTGGGGCAGTTCTATGGATTAATTAGAAAGAAAAGGGAAAGAAATAACCACAACAGAACAACGGAATCAGTTGCGGAACAAGCGTTGAAGAGGATTTTGAACATTTACCACTTGCTGCCTATTGTTGTAATTGCATCCTACTATTGCAGTATTGATGTTTCTTCAGGAGACACACAATTTTGGAGAACTAACACAGAAATTTCCATTAGCCTCAACCAGATTACAAGGAAAATGGTATGCCAATACCATAACTGACAGTTTTATTATATGATAAATTCTGAGTCAAGATTAGCATGTCCAATGCACAGGTAAAACATGTTTAAGAATCCGTAAACATGGGATTTTTTCAGTGTGGTATAAGAAAAAGGTATGATTACTAAAAACTTTTGCAGAAACCAGTTTTGAAAACTCAGAGATTGTAGCACCCAAAATTTTTCTTGTTTTTTACAGTTGGTTTTGCAAATGTATACAAGGCTACAACCCATTATCTGAAGGTTAAGAAGCCATAAAGAATGATGAAAATTTCCACTGTGTCCACCTGTGCTTCAGTGTATTTCTAGGTTTCTTTATTCACATTCAGAATAACGAATAGACAAATAATTTTCATTCTGAGCAATGCAAAGCAATAGCTGCTCTTTCCAGATGCTCCTTTCAGCAACAGATTCATAGCCCAGAGTTTCACATACCATAAATAATGAAGCATTTTGTTGGTGACCAGTTTACACTAATATATTCCAATCACTTCCTTTAAGTTTACCATGTACTCAGAAAGCACTTTCCCTTCTAGCTGGCTTTCAAGGTGCAGTGTGTAACATTATATAGTAAGCTTGTTTGCAGAAGACGCTGGTTCCTTCAAAGATCAAGTCCAGACTTCTTGTGTTTTTTCAGTTTGGTTTTTATGCTTGTGCTTTCTAGCACAGTAAAAAGAGAAGGGGGCAGGGGGGAAGGAGTGGAAGCAAATTCCTTCTCTTGCAATGCCTTCCTCCATAGCAAAATGAGCTACGTGATACTGCTCAAAGTGAACTATGTAAACATGAAAAATGATCTCTTTTTTATTATTATTATTACTAAAGGAGTCCTCAGTACTACCAACTAAAGTCATTTAATGGCATTGTGAAGACCTACTCACTCTTGCCTTCAGGATTCAGTTCATTCCTCTTCTTTGCAGAACAAATGAGAAATCATTTAATTGACCTCAAACAAGCTTTATTGCCAAAAATCCTCTGTTCGCTATTGAAGATTCATGGGGCACTTACGTTTTCTTAGTAAAGACTGGATATTCTAAAGGGAAGAGGTAAGATTTCCGAATGTGCAAAAGTTTAACAAAGTCTAACAAAGTTAAAAGCCATCATTCTTTTTCCTAATAGCCCTGAGCTGCTTTTTGGTCATGCTACATCTGCAATCTAGAGCATCAGTTGTAACAGTGCATTATTTTTATTGTTTCTTAGGCACTTTTGATCAATATAAACAAAGCAATTTACATATGGGTTGCCAGTCGTTTAATCCTGCAACAAATAGATTATACAATACATTCTTTTGTTATTTTTATTTACATCTAAGAGGATGTGCTGCACTGTACAAATGAAACAAAGGCCATGTAATATAAAAACCCTGCAGCATTATGCAACTGGTATGGAATAAGGGGTGGAATGTCCTGGTTTGG
>VZSC01017608.1:143921-197431 GCA_013398225.1 Steatornis caripensis | reverse complement strand
CCTTGCCAGATTTAATTCCAGTTGGGCCTTAGCCTTCAGTGTTGCATCCCTGCATGTTCTGACAACGGTCCTATATTCCTCCCAAGTAGCTAGTCCTTTTTTCCACATCCTGTAAACTTCCTTCTTCCCTTTGAGTTTTTTTACAACCTCCTTGTTCATCCATGGAGGTCTCCTGCTTCCTTTGCTCGACTTCTTCCTCGTCAGGATGCATTGATCCTGAGCTTGGAGGAAGAGGTTCTTGAGTATTAACCAGCTCTCTCGGGCCCCCCTGCCTTCTAGAGCCCTAACCCAAGGGATTCCTCCCAGTAGGTCCTTGAAGAGGGCAAAGTTAGCTTTCTTATAGTCCAGGGTTGTAATCCTACTTGTAGCCCTGCTTCTTCCACACAGGATCCTGAACTCCACCATCTCATGGTCACTGCAGCCAAGGCTGCCCCCAGCCTTCACAGTTATTAAAAATATGTTTAATTTGACTATTTCGCATGCTCAAGGTGTGTGTAACACAACTGAGTGCTACTATAACTTCCATCTGTCTCACTAGGCTTCTATTGAACTTGGTGGTAAAATTTCCTTTGGCCTTGTTGGAAAAGGGCTGAGAACATGCACCAAGGGCTTTGGAAAACCTAATCATCTGGGGATTCCATAGAAGTTTTTTATAAGCATGTAATTAAGTCTGTGATCACTGAAACAAATAAAGTTGAGCTTCCTATGAATTTGTGTCATGGTCAGATGGATCCTCAGGGGTTCTTGACAGTGTGAGCTTAGACTGAATCTTTTGGCAGAGAGGTTAATGTTACAGCATTTTCCTCAGTTCTCTCCTCAACAGGCTCTCTTCTATATGGCCTCACATTTCTATTAATCCTCTAGGGACATAACATCTGTCAAACTGTTAACTTGCTGAGAAATCTAGGGGAAACAGTGGGGCCTCTAAAACAAAAAGCAAGATCCCACAAGCCTTTCTTCTTTAGGAAACCATGTTTAAAAAGCATATCTACTGAACTCATTTACTTCTCCATGCCTTGGATTTAACTTTTGTCAGTATGTTCAGGACAAAATACACACAATCCAAATTAAGTTGCATTCTGTTGGTTGAATTCCTATTGTCTATCTAGAAATTTTTGGTTAGAGACCCAGACTTCTTCTGATTCCTCAGCTGAAAAACTCCCACTTCATCATACCTCGCAACATAAGTTCTTAGGACACAGTTGATGTGCCTGGATCTACCTTTCGATGTAGGAAAGGATCTGAAAATGCTACATAGTCAAAATAGCAGCATATAAGAACATATCCTTTGCAAGAGCTGTGTTGCTAACAGGGGAAGATAGTGGAGCAGGAAAGGGTATTGGAAGGAAATTTGGAGTTGAGTACATCTCTTGCTTTAGCAGGTTGAACCCATAGGAATTTCAACAGGACAGCAAAACCTGTTGCCCACAGTGAGATAACTTTGAAGAAACTATTCTGAATGGAAACCCATGGGAATTTCTTGTCCTTTAAGCAGGTTTTTCCTGTACAGGGAATAACCTGGTCCCTTAATACTTCTCTCTTTCTTTTTCTCTCCCACACACACAGAGGTCATAAATATTGTTGAAATGTCAGTCTTTATGATCATCAGCTGTTTACGCTCTCTGAGCTACAGGTTGCATTTTCACATGCAACTTCTTCTGATAGTATTCCAGAACATTTCACTGAACTTAAATGTCATCTAAAACCATCACAGAAGAGGCAGAGTTAAAGGAAGAACTGTTGAATAATTTTGATTTTCTAAAAAAACAGTTTAAAAAAGCTGTATCTCTATTGATTTGAATTTGAATCTCATTTAGATCCGGAATAGAAATACATTGATATTAAAAAAAAATGTTATTTCTACTGAACTGGGCAAGAAATAGGGGGTTTTGTATTCTAAAAAAGTTTGCAATATCTTTTTTTTTGTTGTTGTTAGTATTCTAAGCCATAACTGGAGTATAAATCTTTCTAGTGTTTCCCACTGGAAATTCTTCTTTCTGTCAATGACACCTGGAAATTTTGAAATAAAATAACACAACTACCACTTTTTTTTCCTAAATATTTTCATATTGAAAAAATTATCAATGTTACCTTTACCTGTAGCTCTGTCAGTTTTGGAAACTGGGATTTTCTAATAAAAAACAAAACACCAGTTAATTCTCCACTCTCTTCAAATTATGTCACTTTGTATTTAAGATAGAGTGCAAGCTAAATCAGCCACTCATCTCAGATTTAGACCAGCCTAGCAACAGCAACAGCTTCACTGAGTCTAATGTTATAGGGGTTTGGCACATCAAATCAAAGTTTTGAGTCCAATGTAACCTTTGATCATCAGTGACCCCAAAACAGTATCCAGCAACTAAATTCAGATATGAAACTTCATAACTTTGCTCAGTTCCAATTTTGTTTTGAATGAGTTTTGTTTCCAAATCTGCTCTTCATGAGAATCCATTCTCTTTTCAGGTTCAGTATCACTCAGTACTTTCTAATAAAGTATTCAGAATTAAGTTAGTAAAAAGGTTAGGAGGAAGGTCATTATATAAACTTTTATAAAATAAAATCACAACTATTCCACAATACCACTATTTTTTTCAAGTCTATGCTATGCTCTACTAATACCTTTAAATCTACTTCAGTGAAAAGCCCCTGAATATTCAAAATTAGCACCCATGATCTTCATATAGAGACTTAGATTCCCAGCCACATTTTCAAAGACTTTTTTCCAAGTAGTAATATGGAGATACTGAACAAAAATTCTACTAGGAGAAGGACTTGAAAGACAGGTTTTTGTTCTTCAGATACAATCATACTTGAGTGGACTGCTATAAAATGTTACAGCACTGTTCACAGTGGATTTGATCAACCACTCCTATTAAAAGACAGTTCCAGAATCTTACTACAATTAAGTTTAGAAACCATTTTCTTATTTTCAGCCTTAATGTGTTTAAGGATAACATGAATTTATTCTGATACTAATATTTTTTTTAGCATAAATGGCTCTTCACAATCCTTATGCTGATCCCCAACGCATACTTATAGCCACCCATCTCATCTCATCTCATTATAATGTTCATTTTGCTAAGAAAAAAAATCTTTACTAGGTATCATCAAGATTTGTCCCTACAAGACAGGTTTAAAAGTATACCCCCTATATGGACCATGGATTTGTTTGATGGACGGAGCTAGATGAAGTGCTCTATCTTTAGCATTTGATAATTTAGGAATAAGTAAATCTTGAGTATATATGGAAACTTAAGGGAATAATACATTGTGATGAAGTGATAATATGAGGAAGACTAGCTTTGTAATCCAGTGCAAAAATGTGTCCTTGATTTGTCTATCTCTTTCTTCCCTCCTGCCATAGCATCATAATCAGCTGAATTTTGCATTCAAAAGCCACAAAAGTTAGTGAGCAAGAGAACTGAAGATTGTCATCACTTAAGATGACAACCACAGGAATAAATTTGGAATATGTTAGATTGATTTTTACCATTCCACATAATTTGATGATTTCTACAATTGTTATTTATGTTTTTATGCTGTAAAATTAATGACTTCTGTGTCTTTTGTGTGGAGAGTGTAGTAAATGCTTTTCCCAAGTACTCATGTAACACAGCAAGCTTGGGTCTGTTGGTTGATTTCAACCACATCTAAATAGGAAAATGGCTGGATTTGGAGAGATGTGTGCTTTGTACTGTTGGTAAAGGTTGATAAATACTACTGTTAAAATAAATATTCTCATTTTCATGATCTATAGAGAGAGACTGTATCTCAGCATGATAAATCAGCAAGTTTCTTTTTTAGAAAAAGAAGGTTTAGGAACACTTTATTACTAAAGACTGATTTGATGTGTCTTTGACATACATTTAATTGAGACAGACCACACAGATCTGGAGAATACCTCCAGGTTTCATTCCTATGTCTTTACTTCATTGTGATCTACCTCAGATGTAAGTAAGTAAGTGCAGTGTGACTGCATTTATGGCAGCGGAGTTCTACCGGCGCAAAACTTGAATACGTAATGAACTGGATCTTCGGACATTTGCTTCTTAATTTAAATTTTGAATAATCTCTGAAAAATATAACTCTACCTCATTTACGCACTGAGGCTGTATCTATCTTGAAAGTCTTATGACTAAGACAGAGCTTCCCCATGGTATTAATGTTTATTCAGCTGAATAAAACATCTGTAGGAACCTCCACAGCTCTCACAGAAGAGAAATTGAGAAATGAAATTCGAAGGTTCTCCCCATCCCTGCATATGTGTGCCCTGAAATCCAGGCCAAGGATTTGGCTTATTATTAGCTATAGGCCTGTTAGTGATTTCTTTCAGAGAAAATGACACACATTCTGAGCGCACCTAAACCCATCCTGCCCTTGCCCTGAAGGTAGTTTATTCTCTTCTTAAAGCTACCTGCAGATAGTTTGAACAAATAGTAGCTCAGACTAGTTCTGACCTGTTTTTTTCCCTGTTTTAATTGTCTTGCCAATTAGCTGGGCTTCTGAATTTTTTCTCACATGATTCACATATGTCTTTCTTCTACCCAGCATGCCATTTGCATGTCCGTGAAATGAAATGCACAGCAGGATTTAGCCATGCTCTTTCCCTTAACAGAAAATTATAATATTCCAAAGTTATATTGACACTTACCTTTATTATAGAGTATGCTGCAGTTTGTTTTATTTCTCATTTCATATTTACATTAGGTTTTTTGCATCAACAGTGTAGCTATTGCATTTATTTGGTTGGGAATTCAGTAGTGATGATAGTTTTAGATGGCGTATCTTCGTCACCAAGGGCAGTTGGTGTCTTACCAATAATAATTTGCAATTTTCAAAAGTGAATTTTTTCTTGAGTAAAAAGCAATGATCATTGAAAAATATGTCTAAAGAATATCTACTCTAAGATTTAAGAGTAATAAGAGTTATTATAATGGTGCATTAAATGCAAGGAATGAGCAATCAGCACGATTATAGACCCCTAAGAAATTTTTATTAGTGATGCCATGTACAGAAGTACTGTCCTAAGTATCGGAGTTCTTAAACCAATCTACAGCCTAAATGGAATAGACAGAGGCTGGTTAGTGAAGTGATTTCTCTGCTCTAAGTCACATGGGAGCTCTGTGTCAGAGCCAAGAATAAAAGCCAGGTCTCTTGCTACATTGTTTTTCTGGACCTTTCAAGATACTTTCCAGATCCCGATGTGCTGTGTACGCAGCTACATCTATGCTGTAAGCACTTCACATGTTATCCCTGAAATGCCACATGGCTGCACAAAAAAGCACAAAAGCAACATGCAGGGTAGAGTTTTAGGAATGAAGAACGTCTTATCCAGCTGGCATGGAAAAGTCCTCAGTTTTTCCAAACAGCAAGTTAAAAATCAAGGTAAAAACGCAGTATTCCCAGCGCGTAATTGTTCCCCTACAGAATATTAGTCACAAAGATTTGGAAGGGGGTATGAACTACTCAGTATGGACTACTGTTATTATACAGACACATTAGAACCAATGCAGCAGAAGTATCTGGAAGCAGTAAATAATGCAACAGACTCTCTGTTACATTGCTCCATCATCTACTTAAAAGTATTTACTCTAAAGGGAAGAGTCAGTGAGGTGATGTCAAGTTTCCAGAATTCGTAAATATCTTCTCCTGACCTGTTTCTCAGTAATAAAATAAGGTGTCTTATCTGAAAAATGCTAGCTGAAGAATGGGGTTCCCATTAGCTTCAGGATCAAGCAACAGTCGTCTCTACAGGGCAGTTCTAAGAGGAATAATAAGGATCTAATATGGCTATATGTATGTCTAGAGGCTGCAAGAAAACAGTCTGTGTGTTGGTAGATAATTGTTTTGTATGAGCTCTGCATGTTGGCCCGGATAAACAAAGGCATTTAGGAGTTGAAGCTACAGTTGAAATGTTTTGCACAGCCTTTCCAAGAGCTGTCAACTCTTTTAGGATGACCTGTGGCAAGATGAAATAAGATGGTGCATGCTTTATTTATGGTATTTCATTTTATCTGTTCACATATTCATTGTTTTGATAGACAGTGCTATCTTTGAATGGGTTTTGTGGAAAGATGTCTTTCCATTAGTAAAGTACTTTTTGAGATGCAATCTGCAACAATGGTCAGATGTTGACCCCACTCAGGACCCGAGTATCCAAGCAGTGAAAATGCCTCATTGATAAAAAACTCTTTGCTGTCTCTAACATTTGGATATGGTTAACTTCTCCTTGTTATCCTAGGAAGAGAGTAGACGTTTTCTATAATGAAGGCTCCATAATGCTAATTACAAAGGGGAAAGGAATGAAAACACATTTTGCTACACAGAAGTAGGACAGACAGCCCCAGAGAGGCCTCTGTGCCAAAGAGTTATTCCTTATGCGGGATCCAGAGACCAGCAGGTACTAAAGTTTCTGATAAAGAAAGAAAGGTACTGCAGAACTCAGACCCTGAAAGGAAGTCTACCACCTCTGTATGAACATCCTTGACATGATAGCAATCTGACATAAGGTCTACAGAGATGGAGGATACAGAGAAGGCGGAGTTACTGAATGCCTTCTTCACTTCAATCTTCACTGCTAAGGCTGGCCATCAGGTTTCCCAGTCCCTAGAGGTAAGAGTGAACGTCTGGAGAAATGAAGACTTTCCCTTGGTCAAGGAAGATTGGGATAGAGACCACTTAGGCAAACTGGACTCCCACAAACCCATGGGCCCTGATGGGATGCACCCATGAGTGCTGAGGGAGCTGGCAGATGTTATTGCTAAGCCACTCTGTCATCTTTGTAAAGTCCTGGAAAACAAGAGAGGTGCCTGAGGATTGGAGAAAATCCAATGTCACTCCAATCTTCAAAAAGGCCAAGGATGACTCGGGAAACTACAGGCTAGTCAGCCTCACCTCCATCCCTGGAAAGGTGATGGAACAGCTCATACTGGAAGTCGTGTCTAAGCACATGAAGGAGAAGGCAGCTATCAGGAAAGAGTAGTCAACATAGATTCATGAAAGGGAAACCCTGCTTGAGGATCTCTCTTAGAAGAAGAGGCTGAGAGAGCTGGGTCTGTTTAGCCTGGAGGAGACTGAGAGGGGATCTGACCAATGCTTATTAATATCTAAAGGGCAGGTGTCAAGAGGATGGGGCCAGGCTCTTTTCAGTGGTGCCCAGGGACAGGACAAGGAGCAATAGGCACAAACTGGAACACAGGAAGTTCCAACTGAACATGAGGAGGAACTTCTTTGCTGAGAGAGTGGCAGAGCACTGGAACAGGCTGCCCAGGTAGGCTGTGGAGTCTCCTTCTCTGGAGATATTCAAACCCCACCTGGACGCATTCCTGTGCAACCTGCTCTAGGTGCACCTGCTTTAGGAAGGGGATTGGACTAGATGATCTCCAGAGGTCCCTTCCAATCCCTACCATTCTGTGAGTCTGTGATTCTGTAATATCCCCAAATCCTTCTCTGAAGGGCTGTTCTCAATCCTTTCACAACCCTGCCTGTACTTATACTTAGGATTGTCCTGAGACATATGCAGGACCTTGCATTTGGCCTTGTTGAACTTCATGTAGTTTGCACAGGTTCACCTCTCAAGTCTGTCATGGTTCCTCTGGATGGCATCCTTCCCTCAAGCCTACAAGCGTGCTTGCTTTTTATCAGGGGCTGTGTCAATACAGTCATTCAAGTTCATGTGATCAAACATAATCATCTCCTCGAGCTTCATCGCATGCAGTCTATGTTAATTTCATTGACTAAGTCTCTATTTGTTATGAAAGCAGCCAGGCTGACTTGTGCAGGTGTAGATGCCTTCACTTGAGACACCTACAATTAGTCATATATATCCCTCATGTAAAATGAAGCCACGAGTATTCAATGCCAAACCAGAGCCAGCAATATTGATAGAAAGTGTATGAGTGATAAGTTTTGCTATGATTTCACCTGCTCTTGACTCACTTAGTAGCACTGCCAGAGATGGAGACTCTTCCCGTACAATTCAGAAGGCTCTGGATAGGGCTATAGTTCACAAAACTCAGTTTGCAGAAAGTCTGTTTGTCTTCGGATGAAAAAAACTGCTTTGTGGAATAACTTAGAGTGCTAGGGTGCTCTAGGGTCCCACTTACAATGTGAGAATGGATGTGCAGGTTTGGGGGCTTTGTTTTGCAGAAAGGCAAACTTCACCAGCAGCTTGATTCAGAAGTTCATTTGAGTGGCTTCTGCAGTGTAAATTTATCCAGGATTATTTTGGTAAGATTTAGCTACAAAACATGAATTCTCATGATTGTTTCTGTGTACATTGCAAACTATGATTGAGATTAAAGTGGAAATATTTCAAGTGGTAGGTCTTCCTTGTCATCTTACTTTATTTTGACAATTATATGAGACTGAAAGCTCTAAGTTTCTGCCCAGGTATTTTTGCAGCTGTGTTTAAATCAAACATTAACTTTCTTTCAGCAGCACAATAACTATGTTTTTGCAACTGTTCAGTAAGTCATGGATGTTTCCTGGAAGGGTGAGCTGGTTAGTATCTAGTGCTTGCTTAAATAAAAATGTTGCTGTTGCTGTATTTTTCTTTTTCACCATGAAAAGGTTTCTCTGCTTGTCTTTATACAGGTAGTTTGGGTCCCGTACATTGCAAGTCACTGCTTTTCTTCACTGTGTTTCAAAGCTCATTTTTGCAGGACACTAAAACTGCTGTGGAAACTTCTACATTGAGGCAGGGTTTGCTACCTACTTATAGGCAAAACTCTCAAAGTCTAGAAATAGAGATGAAAATTTTTCATTAAAGAGTTAAAAAGAGCCAAGTAGAAAATCTGCGCTTTCTGCTTTATTGCATGCAAAGGCCAAACACACAATCATTTTGCTAATGTTGCTGTTTAGATAGACCTTGTTGGATGTACTTGAAGCACTATGTATCATGATTCACAGATATTTTCTAAGCAAGGCTGTTTCTGTGACATTGAGTTGAACTTGAAATTGAAAGTGTCAAATGATTCTATGATTCTATAAATAAAGTATTTTGCTGTTTTCTATCTAGCTGGCTGCAATTTATCTATATGAAATCTGATCTGATCATCTAAGGACCCTAACTGGAGCAAATGAAATGTTTTATCACCAGGAATCACTTGAGATGACTTTCCAGAAGGCATAAAAGGCTGCTATGATGGTCTGTCCTCCTTGTAATTGTGGATATTTTTGTGGGTGTGTGATAATGAGATATTTTTGCAGCAGGAAATCTGCAGTATTAGGGTACATGTCTGTCTTCTCTTTGTCTGTCCAGCCCGATGCATTTCTGCTAGGAGATGGAAGATTTTCATTGCACCTATGATCTTATTTTGGCCGTGCCCAGCAGATGCCAACCACTTCAGACTATGAAACAGAGCAGGATATGATCCCTTGACCAGTTCATAGTGTACTGCTGCCATTTTTGGCTCTGTCAGGAATAGGGCAGAGTTGGCTTCAAGGCTACAAACTCCTTCCTGGCTCAGTATTGAGAAATCCCAGAAGTTGTCCCTTATCACATGATTTCATTACTCTTACCAGGCTCATATTTTGGCCTGACATCCAAAACTGGTTTTATAAAATCTTATTCAACTGTCTCAGCTCAAGACCCTCTCTCCAGCTCCCTTGACCCCTGCCCCTTCCTAACCATCTTGTACAGGAAAAGTTTTGGGCATAGTTTCCATCTGGAGATGGCGGTGTTATCTCACTGCACCTCCTCTGTCAGTGAATGGGCACAAGGGAGATCACAGTCTCTTGTCACCAGCTTGGGACCCAGCCGTGCCTTTTCTGCCTGCCCCTACATTCCCTCCCGAGTATGACACCCACAATACAGCCTAAGCTTAAGTACTGTGGGATTGGAGAAGGGGGGTAAATTAGTATCTAAACATGTGAATTTTGTTCGTTCTCTCTTTTTCTCAGCAAGAACAATTTTAAAGTCTGGGGAGAGTCAGTCGTCCTGACCACTCCTTGTTGGTGTTGCTTCATGTCTGCTCTCTGGCAAATGGTGAGCAGATTAAAATGATAGTCCCCATCACGTGCTTACCTTGGAATTAAGTTAATTACTTCAATCCCATCCCCGGCCCTGGAAAAGGGCCTCAGTCATGACTTCAGGTGAGAGGAGAACAGCTTCGAACCTGCCTTCATGATCCTAAGCTCAATGAAAACAACATTAAACCACAAGACAGAGTAAGATTCAAGTTGCTTCTCAGCTGGAAACTCTGGAGAGACAGTAATCACAAAGCCTGCCACTGCCAGGGAGTTGTTTGTTTGTGTTTTTCCTTAATGAAGCTGATCTTCAGAATGGAGTCCTGCACTCCCCATCACACAATGGTAGCCTTAACTACAGCCCCTGTTGTGATAAAAACAGTGTTCAGAGAGGGGCAGGATCTGACAGTCACCGATACCTTTGATTGTGTATTTTTAAACATCAACAAATAGATGCTTTTCAGGACAAAACGATTGTGAACAAGCACCGCTCACAATGCCTTCCCTCTAGAGCAGGCAGCTGCTCCTGTCTTTGGCTGCCCACTGCAGACACAGAATGGGGGAGAACTGTGGCAGGCCACTTTGGCAGTGGTGGGCAGATGTTTCTGTCTCCCAGGTCTTGTGTGTTTCCCACAAAGCATCTTGCTTATTTAAGAGGCTAGGACTGTCAAGTTCATGATATGTTCCTGCCTCCTGTCAAAGTTCCTGGCTCTGCGTGGGGTGAAAATTTCACTTCTCTCAATGGCAACTGCTGGGATACTTTTATCGCAGCAATTCAAATTTCCCGCTAGGTATGAGAGCCAGGAACTTCTGAAGTTAGTAACGTCCTCTAAAATAGTTTTCTCCACATCTAGCATCAGGAAAGAGCACAATAACTTTTTTTTAACCCTTACCCCAGATCTCTCTATGCCAGAACCTAAAAAGTTAATTTTCTTCCTGACATTCCTGTGTGTCACACCCTCATTACAACATCCTTCTCTAGGAGCATTCCGGTGCGTGAGAAAGAGAAAAGTGAATCTGAATTGACATTAGTTGGTCTAACTCCGGTCGAAATTTCTGCCAGCAGTTACTCCCACGCATAGCCATTGCTCACAGGTAGATGTGAAACTAGAGTTAAGGTTTATCTTCGTCTGTCAAAAGGGTTTAAAATGTCAGAATCAAAATACTGTGGGTAAAAGAGGAACATGATGTATGCTGGTGGGTTTGCTTAATTCACAAGTCAACAACAGAAATATTTTCTATGCCAGTCACATAAACACCTTTCGTAAACCGTCTCAGTGATTAATACACTGAAGAACGTGTCAGTCGCAGCTGGAGCCAATGCAGTGGTACAGTCACTGGAAGGGCTATCATCTCAGGTGATGATCTTGGGGGTTATTTCTCAACTATTCTTACCAGAGGGATGGGTTTACACCAGCCTCCTGCCTCATGCACTCCTACCAGAACACCTGGCTGCCTACGCATAAAGGGATACTCACTCTCTCTTCAAGAAGCAAGCCTCTAGCACAAGGCTGCAGTACCAACTCAGCATGTTAAATACATGGTGGCTGGAGTTTCACAGATTTTCTGTCATTTTTTTCAGTCTCAGACTTTGAACAGTGGCTGTGATAAATGCTGAATTTTAAAATGGGGTTGTGTTTTCATTCCAACTATCTTGTCACGAGAAGTTTGAAAGACATGCTTGGCACTCTTGGTAGAAGTAGTCAACAGTCATAATTTGGTGGAGATACTGCATGCCTTCCCTGAAATAGATACTGGAAGCAAAAAGCCAGGTGGAATCAAATCTTTACAAATACTTGGAGACTGGGTATGTTGTAGCCATGAAAAGGGGACTATTAGATACACCAGGGGCTAACAAGCATGTAGAAGTATACAATGACACAAAGTGTTCAAGACTGATCAGTCTCCTTGAGAGGTGGTATTTTTCCAATACGTTATTTTCAGGCTGCACAAGGAACAGGAATCTCACATGTAGTGTGAAGAAAGCTGTGCCTTTAAAAATCAGCCTCATGATGCTGCTTGTCATGTGAAAGTTTCAGCTGAATCCTAATAACGAAAATCTGTTTTCAGTTAAGCCAATGTAAACTCAGGGAAATTTAGCCAGGATTGGTGAAGTCACTTCAAATTTGCACTGTAGCATAAGTTTGATTGGAACATTTGCTTTCATGTAACTTTTGCAGCTTTATTCCATTCATTATATATGAACATAATTTATGGAAGTTCCACATGCACATGCATGTTAAGGCAATTTGGTTTCTTTTATTAAGCTATGAGTCTGTTTTATAATCAAAGTAAATCAAGCTCATTTGCACACCAAAAAATCTTGGTGTGGATTTCTGTCTGTGGGAGTGGAGACAAAGTATCTTACTTGCTGACTCTAGCCAAACTATGCATTTAGCTTACCCAGTCAATTTTCACAGTGACTCAGTGCAATTCATTTGTTCTAGTGAGATACGCAAATACTAATTTTTTGAGAGTTGTATTCAAATTTAATTCTTACCAACACACTTATGAATTAATGTGAAGGACTTCAGTAATGTTACACTGGAGTTTCACTATGATAATTAAGAAGTTAATATGGCTTGACACAGAGGACAGGAGAAGCCACAAAGTAGAACACATCATGAAGCTGTGAATTTCCACATTAGCTTTGTCCTGGCTGTTACTTAGCACACTCTGACTAGTTGACTATCCCAGAGCAAGTGCCAAGTGAAGATGTGTTCGTCAGTACCACTTGGCCTCCGTCCCCCAGGGTCTGAGCACTGACATGCATGACATGAAGCCTGAGGTCCTATCTCATCTCTGACCCTTTAAATGCTGCATTGACAAAAGGCATAAACCCCTGTTCTTTCGAGTCTCATGTCTGATCTAAACCACAATAGCTACAAGCTAGCTGCAGATTCATTGGCCAAAGGACTGCATAATGCTACTTTAAGAACTGAATTATTCCTTAAAAGATGGATTCTGTGGTAGGGATAGTGGGAATTTCATTGCCGAGGAGACAGGTCCATCTGACTTCCAGCTGAAGGGAGACAGCCTGTACCCTTATAACTCCTCTAGACATAGGGGAAAAGTGTGCCTTTCTTGCCATGTTCTGCATTCTGTTTGCCTGACCCTGCCCACTGCACCCAAACCTGCCCCATATATCTCCCACATGGGAAGAAATAGAGCAATTGTGTTTCTCCCCTAAGCAACAGGGTGAAGGACTCCTGGCTACAAAGACATTGGTTGAAGTTAGCTGACCGATGTCAGCAGACCTGTGAATGCATTTCACAGAATCACAGACTCACAGAATGGTAGGGGTTAGAAGCGACCTCTGGAGATCATCTAGTCCAATCCCCTTCCTAAAGCAGGTGCACCTATAGCAGGTTACACAGGAATGCATCCAGGTGGGGTTTGAATATCTCCAGAGAAAGAGACTCCACAGCCTACCTGGGCAGCCTGTTCCAGTGCTCTGCCACTCTCTCAGCAAAGAAGTTCCTCCTCATGTTCAGGTGGAACTTCCTGTGTTCCAGTTTGTGCTCATTGCCCCTTGTCCTGTCGCTGGGCACCACTGGAAAGAGAACCAGGTCTCTCATACTCTCCTCATAAGAGAGACNCAGTTCCCGATCCACCTCATTGTACACTCATTGAACCCACAGTTCCTAAGCTTACCTATGAGGCTGTTGTGGGAGACAGTGTCAAAAGCCTTGCTGAAGTCAAGGTAGACAACATCCACTGCTCTCCCCTCATCTACCCAGCCAGTCATGCCATCATAGAAGGCTATCAGATTAGTCAAGCAGGATTTCCCCTTGGTGAATCCATGTTGACTACTCCTTCCTGATAGCTGCCTTCTCCTCCATGTGCTTAGACACGACTTCCAGTATGAGCTGTTCCATCACCTTTCCAGGGATGGAGGTGAGGCTGACTGACCTGTAGTCTCCCAGGTCCTCCTTGCCCTTTTTGAAGATTGGAATGACATTGAGAATGGTATGAGAAGATTGAAGATTGGAATGACATTGACAACCTGAGGGCCAGCCTTAGCAGTGAAGATTGAAGTGAAGAAGGCATTCAGTAACTCCACCTTCTCTGTATCCTCCATCACCAGGGCACCCAACCCATTCAGCAGTAGGCCTACATTTTCCTTAGTCTTCCTTTTGCTACCAATGTACCTGAAGAAGCCCTTCCTGTTTTCCTTGACCTCCCTCACCAAATTCAATTCCAAATGGTCCTTAGCCTTCCTCTTTGCATCTCTGCATGCTCTGACAACAGTCCTATATTCCTCCCAAGTGACTAGTCCTTTTTTCCACATCCTGTAACCAACTCTCTTGCCCTCTCTGCCTTCTAGACCCCTAACCCATGGGATTCCTCCAAGTAGGTCTTTGAAGAGGGCAAAGTTATCTCTCCTGAAATCCAAAGTTGTAATCCTACCTGTTGTCCTGCTTCTTCCACACGGAATCCTGAACTTCACCCTCTCATGGTCGCTGCAGACAAGGCTGACCCCAACAGTCATGTCCCCAACCAGTCTCTTCTTTGTTTGTAAGTATCAGGTCCAGCAGCACTCCTCTCCTCATTGGCTCCTCCACCACCTGTGTCAAAAATTTGTCATCAGTGCTCTGCAGGAAACTCCTGGACTGTGCATACCTAGCTGCGTTGTCTTTCCAGCAAATATCAGAGTGGTTGAAGTCTCCCATGAGAACCAGGGCCTGTGACCATGAAGCAACTTTCAGCTGTCTATAGAACGCCTCATCAACTTCCTCTTCCAGATCAGGTGGCCTATAATAAACACCCACAACACTGTCACCCATATTAGCCTGCCCCTTAATTGTTACCCATATACTCTTGACTCTTTCTTCATTCACCCCTATGCAGAGCTTGATACATTCCAGTTGCTCTTTCACATAAAGAGCAACTCCACCACCATGCCTCACTGGCGTGTCTTTTCTAAAAAGTACATAGCCATCCATGACTGTGTTTCAGTCATATGAACTATCCTACCATGTCTCTGTAACTGAAATGAGATCATGGCGCTTTGACCACACAGAGAACTCTAGCTCTTCCTGTTTATTCCCTATACTGCATGCATTGGCATATAGCCACTTCAGAGAGGTAATTGAGCATGCAGGTTTCCCTGCAAGAGGAGTGCAAGAGGATCCATTATAGCCATACACACCCTTGAGGTGTTGGCCTTCTGTTTCTCATCTTGGTAGGCAGCTAGGGAACACTTGTCACTGTCCTGGTTGGCCTGGCTTATTCCCAAGTTGGTTGCAATGGCATGAGTATTGCCATTTTGGACCCTGTCTCGTAAATCCTTCAGTTTAAAGCCTGCCTCACCAAGCTGGCCAGCCTGTTGCCGAAGATTCCCTTGCCTCTTCTAGACACGTGGAACCCATCCCTTTCTATCATGTTAGAGTCGTCAAAGAATGTCCCGTTGTCATAAAAGCCAAAACCCTTGCGATGGCACGAGCAACATAGCTAGAAGTTGATGTTTATTATGTGTCTATTTCTGGCTTTGCCCTAACCCCTAACTGGTAAAATGGAGAAGATTATTTGGGCACCTATGTTTTTCATTCACACCCCTAGGACTTTGTAGTCTTCTTTGATCCTGTCCAAGTTCCTGTGTGTGGTGTCATTCGTGTCCACATGAAAGAGTAGCAGTGGATAATAGTCCATGCTCTTAAGAAGTTGCGGCACCCTCTGGGCAATGTCTCTGTTCTTAGCTCCAAGAAGACAGCATACCTCTCTCAACTCACTGTCAGGTTGGCAGATGGGCGCCTCAGCGCCTTTTAACAGAGCCACCCACTATGACCACTTGTCGTTTCTTTTTACGGCATCCACTGTGTGCTGGCAGAGGTACTCCTTGCAGCCTTTGTTTGTGGGCACCTATAGGTGTTAAAGCTTCATATCTGGTTTTGGTTGTGATGCTGGAGGGTGGAGACTGAGCTAGAGTCCAGCTTTTGTGGGTGACCAAGGTCCAAGGTACCTCATTCACAGTGGTGCCCTCTACAGCAGCATGGCTCTGGAAAAACCTATCTATCTCCATATTGGGTCCACTAATACTACGTGACTTCTTGACTCTTTCCTGCAACTCAGCCACCTGGCATAACAGATTGTCAACCTGTGCACACCTTGTGCACGTACTTACCCTTTCATCAGGAGAAGGGTCTGGGCACTCCCTGCAACATACCACCTGTACTGAAGTCTTTCATCACCAGTTCAGTTTGGGTGGATGGATATTGATAGATGAAACATTAGATATGAGCTGGCAATGTGCACTTGCAGCCCAGAAAGCCCACCGTATCCTAGGCTCCAGCAAAAGAAGCATGGTCAGTAGATCAAAGGAGGTGATTCTGCCTCTCTACTCCACTCTCGTGAGACCCCATCTGGAGTACTGCATCCAGTTCGGGTCTCAAGCACAGGAAAGACATGGACTGTTTAGAGCAGGTCTAGAGAACGGACACAAAAATGAGCAGAGGGATGAAACACCTCTCATATGAAGAAAGGCTGAGAGAGTTGGAGTTGTTCAGACTGTAGAAGAGAAGGCTTTTGGGAGACCTTGTGGCCTTTCAATATATAAAGAGGCCTTATAAGAAAGATGGAGAGAGACTTTTTACCAAAGCCTGTAGTGACAGGATAAGGGTTAACAGTTTTAAATTAAAAGAGGGTAGATTTAGGTTGGAAATAAAGAATAAATTTCTTACGATGAGGGTGATGAGACAGTGGAACATGTTGCCCAGAGAAGTTGTGGATGCCCCTTCTCTGGAAGTGTTCAATGTCAGGTTGGATGGGGCTTTGAGCAAGCTGATCTAATGAAACATTTCCCTGCCCACGGAAGGAGGGTTGGACTAGGTGATCTTTGAAGGTCGCTTCCAACCCAAATAATTCTGTGATTGTATGATAAGTAACTCAGATGTAGGAACTACACTGTTTGTCACTCAGTGCTAGAAGAGATAGATCCCTTCCACAACCTCTACGCTAGGCTGGGAAGTGTCAGGATTGAGGTACCTGACAATGGATAGGTCTATAATTGTTCAAGACTCTTTAAGTCCAGGCTGCATGAAAAAGAGCTTGAATTCATGTTAAGGTATTCAACACACCCAGATTTTGCTGCTCCAAGGGGGAAGCTTCGTTTGATGAAGACTTAAAGGCGCAAGTAAGTCCTGAAAGAGTTGTCATCCCAGTCTTAAGTGACAAAGTACACATGCCCTCATTAACTTCAGTAGACTTTTGGTCAGATACCAAATGTACACAACCAGTCAAAATAAAATAACCTTCTACTTTTTTGGCATTTCCTAACTAAATGTTTGCTATTCCACTTGTACTGTCTATGCTTGCATTAGCCTTAAAGGTCTCTTCTGATCCCTGGACATGTGAAGACAACTACACTTTCAACGCAGAAATAGTAAAGCTTTGAGGCATGCTTGTAAACATGTCTCTTCCACTCCTGTAGACATAGTCCCTGTCCACCTTTACCACAGAATTAAAGGACAAAATTGCACTCAGTAGGAATGGAAGTGAGCAGGTAACTACTGAAGTAGCTTCTGGTGATAATGGGCAGGACAAGAATAATGACCTGAGCCCGTGGCAGGAAGATTTAAGTCAGACATTAGGAAATACTGTCTAATGATAAGAACAGTAAAGTACAGGAATTGCCTGAGGATTCTGTGATGCCTCTGTACTGGAGGTCTTTAAAAAAAGATCAGGCATACACCTATCAGGAGCAGCCCGGGTATAGGAGATCCTGCCTTGTGTATCTGTACCTACCAGGTAATCTCCTTTTAGCCCCATGCTGCCTGATGCTAGTTCTCTATAACCCCTTTTTAGGGCTGTGGGACTGAAATGAGAAATAAACTGTATTTAGACTCTTTAGATACTATTCTTAGCAGGAAGCTTACCAGAATGCAGGGAAATTTCCAGGAAGGTCTCAGGATCTTGAAGCCCTCATCAAGCCCCTCCAACCAGCAGAAATTTATAATCAGATTCCCCTGCCTCACTCAGATAAGACCCAAGACCATAGGCAGAGTTGCTGCAAGTAGGGTCTGAGGTAGTGGTGTCACGGCCATTCAGTCATCTGATGTTTGCGTTCTAGGACATTAACGAACAGCACTCAAGGGAAAAGACTGGAAAAATCTTAGCATGTGGAGATCAGTGACAAGAAGCGGTAAGCAAGATGATACGTCGTTGATCAAGCAGAAAGGCAGATAGGTCCACTGAGGTAGGGGCAGATAAGCCTTTATTGAGTGTTAACAACTTGCAAATTGCAAGCCTAAACTCAATCACATGTAGAAAATACCAAGTACATTGCAGGCAGATTTCAGCTAACACATAGCAAGTACAGTAAGCTCTCATGAGCTATGGCATACTAGTTTGGCAGATACTGGCTGGGAAAATTAAGTTCCTGAAAATAAAATCCTTAAAAATGAAATTTCAGTGTTTTCACCCACAAATGAGATGACAGTTAACACAGGATAAAAGACTTCATAAACAGTACTGCACAGAGACATGCATAGGCAATTACGGGGAAAGGCTGTTATAAAGAACATACATACATAAAATCTGGTCACCGATAAATAATATGCTTCCAGTGCTTTAGCTTTTCTCCTGCCATTCCTCTGCCAGGCAGGAAGGACTTCTGGGACTGATACAGCTTAACAAGACACAAAGTTTACCTCTAGATTCTCTATTTCCTTTTCTAAAACAATAAAGAATAGGGTTTATATATCTCAAAATTTTTAAGTCTTGGTTATTTCCTACACATACATGCTTCCTTTTCCTCCTGTGTGAGTAGATGGTTTCTTGCATTAAGTTACTGGAGGGCTCTGACAATTTATGAAATTTTGTATTTTTTTTTTTAAATAAAATTATATGTGGTTCCAGTAGTCAGGAAAAAAAATATACACACTGGCTTCTGATTATCAGTGTCTGTGGTATGTGCTATACATAACTGATGAACAGCCTTTGGTCTGGTGTTCACTTGGACAGTAAATATTATTTTTGAATGAATTCAAATAGAAAATAAAGATTTAAATACCTGCTTGTTCGCAAAAATAATCAGGAGAAAAAGAAAATAGTCTCAGTTCTCTACATCATTCATTGTAATGTCTAAAGCAAAGTTTTAATTTTAAAGCAAGTTTTCATTTGCTTTAAAATCTAGATTAATCCCATGAATGTTGCACATAGTGAAGAAATTGCTGACAACTCTTGTCTCTCTCTCACAGACATTTATAGAGGGATTATCTGAAGGACCCAGCACTGGCCAGATACTGTTCTACTGGAGTAAATGGAAGCAAAAATTCCCCTCATAGAGGTCTGAGAAGTCTTGACTAATAGTTCTGTGAAGAGAATTAAGCTTAAATGACAGTTTAATTATCACAGTTTCACAATGAAATAAAGTCGCTTCCAGTGAGGTCTCCAGCCCAGGTTAGTGTCACAGGAAATAACAGAATAGGAGCTCTTCTCTCATACCGTATGCAGTGCTTACGGTAAGAATAGCCTGTGATTCTCCTTCTCCCTGAACTTAGCATGTAGCACACACTAAACAAACATGGCTGGAACAATTTCTGAATAAAAGTTTGTTCAAAGGCAAATGGGCATAAGAGATAAGTGTGCAAAGCTAAGCAGCACCCAGAAGAATTGCCCATACTATAGCTCCATCTAGCTATTAACCCATCTTCTTTGTCAACCACTAGAAGCAGCTTTGCAGACAGCTCACCTTGAAAACGTGTATGGTTATCATCCAGCTAGACCAAACAGAAACATATTCTCCTATTAATGTGCAAATGAGCACCGTCTAATAGTGCTAATCGATGTCGCACAGGAAAAAAAATCAGTATGTCCTTAAAAAGATAATGGTAAGTAGCTGACAGACAGAAGGGTTTTGTAGCAACTAGTTAGCCACCCCCTGTGCTGCCCACTGATACTTCTGGACAGTTGTTTCGTTAGGAGAAGCTCCATATTAAGCCGTACTGCTTTTTCAAATAGAAAACTATCCAATTAAGAATCTTATTTCTTCTGAGCAGTCAACTACATAGGCTTAACTGAACTGCTGATGATGGTTAAATCTTTTTAGCCTTTTTTACTGTGTGCCCCTAGCGAGAAGGAAATACTTAAACTGATAATAACAACAGGGTGGGCAGGTGTGCGTCAGGCAAAATGCTGTGAATAAACTCCCATTTACAGTGAGGCAGCAAGCTCAGGCACTGGCAGGAAAAACATCTCATTGAATCAGCGCTTCCCAAACCAGTGTGTGAAACTGAAACATGCAGCACTATTGCCAAGTTTTGCAGAAGAGAACAAAGGATGCCTGGGAGTTGAATTGGATCTTAGTGTTTAAAACCTTGCTGTATAGGATGCTGCCCTACTTCTGATTCTTTGGGTAGCTTATGTTTCATTGGCTTGGGTATCTCTCCACAGCACTCCTCTATATAACACAGACAGACAGACTCCTACTTTCTTCATTCATCAATTCTCCATCCTTTTTGCTGTTCCTGCACTCTTCTATCCATTTTTAGGATAAGTAAATAAACCCTGCTTAGCTTCTATTGAGCAGCAATAACCATCTAAGTCATGGGAGTGGGAACATTTCCACATTTCTCTTGCCACAATTTGCAAGGCACGCTGCTGAAAGGGAGAGTGCTTGTAGGGAACTTGGTGATCTTGACTTTACCCACAGAAAATTCCTTGCTCACTGGGAAGGTTTTCAGAAAACAAATAATCCTATGACCCTGTTACTGACAAGCTTCAGACTGATGTAAAACTACACCTGCCAAACTTGGGGGGAGCCAAATCTTTTGCAAATGGCAGTCACTTTAATGCCATTTGAGAACACACTTTAGATGATCCTCTAGGAGACTGCACATGTCCTGGCTGGTGAAGCAATGCAGTTATTACAATTGACCTAGACTTAACCTTTGATCCTTGGAGAAGAGCTCTTAAGTCATTTTTTATTAGTCATCTCTTCTGGGTCATGCCTCTGCACCTTCCTCTGTCACAATCCTTTTCTAACTCACCTCCAGGACAGACGCTGGCTGGCTTCTGGCTGTATATGCCAAGGGAGAAATACACTCTACCTACTTCTGCTAATACCCCAAGGGCCCCACTTATCTTTCTGAAGGAAGCCTGGGAAAGTCTAGCAAAAGCAGACAGGGCTGTGTTTTATACCTCTGCAGCCTCTGATGAGAATAAGAAATGCAGCATGCAGTACTAAGTTGACTTAAGTTTTGCCACAAGCCAGCCGACTCTGAGGGCAATCCGAGTGAATAAAGCATTGCTTTGCTCGTCTGCTTAGACACACCAATATTGTGGCAATCTCCTGGTACAGGGATGTCTATGTGTTTGCACAGCCCTTTGCAGACTGGGGTCCTTCCAGCCTGTGCCTGGAGATGCAGATGTTAAACCATTCAAACAAGGATGTCAAAGCTACATCCACTGCCATGTTCTGCAGGAGGTACAGAAAGGACTACCCAGGCCCTGAGCTTGTCACTGGGAGAGCTCAGTTTCCTGTGTCCTTTGTTGTGCTACTGCATTTCGTTACAAATCACAGCCTCAGGTATTGTTATTTTCTTTTTGATTACAGTAAAAACTCCACTGGCTTCCCAAAGTTGTTTTCCTTCAAAAATACTCTTGACGTAGTACAAACGTGAACAGCCTTCACAACACTGTGACCTACACGCCAAGGTCTCTGAATAGCAAGGCACTCAGACACAAACAAGAGAGCTTGAACAGCTGAGGAGAACAGGTGCTCTGGGAATATCCCACAGGAGATCACATCTCCTGAGCAGATGAGACCAAACTGAAGTGCTGCAGATAGCTGCGAGCCCCAGTAGACTTTATTAGTTTGCTTCCTCCCGTGTTTTGGGATTCAGCACAACCCCCTGCCAGCCTCCTCATGGAAGCCCCAGCTCAAGTTCCTCCACATGCTTCATGACAGCAGGCAGGCCATCACTGCCATGGCGTGCCATAGGTAGGCGTTGACTCATGTGTGTTCACTTTTGGACACTAAATTCTCCCTAGGCTTTTTGGCTGACTGCTCCCGGTGGTTTCCTAGTGACACTGGCCAGTTGCTGCTCTTCCTGCCTTGGAAATGTCCTCTGGGGATGATTAAGAACATTTAGTTTGCTGCAATTTTCACATCAAAAGCATAAAGCCTGGTCAATCCCTACTAGCGACTGCTCGTTTTCAGGACTCTCAGATCTCAGCATCTCGAGAGCATATTTTTTAAAGGCAGCATTATCTTGACTACCACGGCACACAGTGGGGGGAAAATATGGAAAACATACCAGGCATATAGATGGCTATAAACACGACTGTAGCATTGCAGACTGTGATAAAGCTAATATATAAAACATACAGGATTAAAACGTGCAGCACCTTGACTCAGTTGTAATGGAACTGGGATTCTCAACACTTGTGACACAAATTGTTAGTCCAGAAACTAAGAAATAATTCTTCACTGACTGCACACCACTGTCCTTTTATTTTGAATAAAAGAGATGAGAAGCACCATCAGATAAACATTACTGTCCTGCCTTGATTTTAGCACAGTAGCTTCCAACCCAGGCCTGCTCAAGGCTTTTCAGAGACAGAACAGAGTCATGCTGCCCCATTGGAGAGGGGTGAGAGGTGGCTGCTCCCTTTGCAGGCAGCAGATGTGATTGATAGGGAAGAGGCTGAGCAGGGATGCAGGGCTGCGGTGGGGGGTGCAGCTGAAGTGATGATATGCATGGAGGCAGCAGTGTTACTTCTCCTTCCCCTTCCACAGGTATCCCAACTCCTGGCATGACCCCAGCCCAGCTGTCCCATGTCCTGGCCTACACTAACTAAGCACCAGCACCATGAGGATTTTTACACCCAGCAGTCAGATACCTGCTTTGCTAAGCGCCCAACACTGACCCTGATTCTGACTCACAGACTGTATTGGGAAAGCAAGTTCACTAGCTGAGCCAAAGCACAATGCCTGAGAAGCTGAGGTTCAATCTGACATATGTTGAAATGATAACGAGGATTCACACTGGTCTTGATGGATGAGGGGATCAACCCCCATGTGGCAACATGTTTGGTTTAAGTCCATCCCTATAAGGGTAAATCACAGTGTCAGCTGCTTTGGGATTTTTGCTTACTGTTATTGTTTTGGTTATTTGCCATAAATAATCTCATCCACGTCATAAACACATGCAGCAGACTCCTAAACCCAATTAAACAATTTGTTTATTTTTCTCAAAAGCAACACAGGGCAAAGAACTGCCCTATTTTAATGTGCTAGGTCATGGTCAAAAGAGTCAACTAGTATTTAAGGGCTAGTCTTTCCTATATGAACTAACTATCGAATTCATCTGACAATTTCATCAATTAACCTAACTTGCATCTAATAAATACCAAAGAGAACAGATTCCCATTGATCTCAGCTGTCGCAGGGAGTTTAGACTCTTTAAACTCGTACTGCCTTTATCTAATGGGTCCATCATCAGAGTTAAACCTATCACGTATGCTCTCTGTCTTCTCATGCCTTATAAGTAATTCTCTGAGCTGTTCTTCTTATCTGCTCCAGCCACTTCTTCACTTGCTTATTTGTTTATACTACGCTGTGCTGCCACACTGAGTTCACCCCTTCAGTGAGCTATTTTCTGCATCCACAGGGTTTACCCCACCTAATCTGATTGGGTAATAATATTCTACCTGTAAAAAACACCCAACAAGATGTAGCTTCTTGTCCTTTCAGGAAGACTTATCTCACATCTTTCCTTTAAGTCAAAATTTTCACCTAGCTCTTCATTTGTAAGGAATAGTTAAGGGTTCACCTTTATCTCATTGACTTAAAACTCTTGTTAGAACAGAGAAGCTTAGAAAGTCAGTGCATACCACAACATTTGAAAAGGTGATTAAAATCTTGGAAGCATTGACAACAGCTAGTTAATAAAGGTAATCATAATTTTTTTTCTTTATTTATTACAAAAATGGGATTTCTGTTTGTAATGTCCTTCTCCATGAACATAATCTGTCCCATAAGGTCTATGCTGCTATAGAATGGACTTATTTTCTTTTTGCTTCCCTCTTGTTTTTACTCTTTTTAAAGGAAAAACATCACTGAAAGGAAAAGGAAAGCTACACCAGAGCATAAACGTCAGGGGTATAAAGGAAGCCATCCTCAGCAACCCCTAGTGACTAATAAATGGCAGTAAAATTCATTCCACATCTGGAACGTGGTCTGTAGAAAATCTGACAAGTATAAATCACCACCCTCGATCAGAACATAAATCCTGCCGCGATGCAAATAATGCATAGCTTGTATGTTTGTGTATTTTACTGCGGTATCAGAAGGAGGAAGGAAGGGCCAGGTGACAGGATATAGGGAAGTTAGAAAATAACTTTGTCCACTTCAAGAAACAATGCACTGCTTCCAGCGGAAGAAGAACATTTTTTAGAAGGGAAATTTACTCTCTCCTCCTTCACCACTGCTAACGCCTCCTCCCCCAACTTAGAAGCCTCCAGCAAAAAGAAATTACGATGTCTTGAACTCTGCAATCAGAAGGTCACGAAATACCAGCTTGGCTCTGCTGGCTACATTCACTTTTCCTTTGTACAGCAGTTATTTCAGATCAGATGCAAGTGCATGTCCTGCTTCAACTCCTTGGAATATTTGCTCCTTCCCCCCTCACTGCAGTTCACCAGCGGGTCACGCCAGCAGCTTCTCATTGATTTTCAAGAGCCCTGGACTCGCAGAAGTGACTGTCAGCCAATGCAGTCAAGCTAACACTGTTGTTTTCTATTTTTTCCCTCATAACATGGTAAGCTCTGGCACACATGCTTGATCCAAAGCCCTCAGAAGCCAACAAAAATGTGAAGGAAAATCCCTTCTAAGGGTTTCACAGCATGAGCGTACAGCAAGGGAGACCTTTTCTACTCTGACTAAGCTATGCAGCATGGTCACATCATCACAGCTTTGGTAATTGACTCGGACTCAGCCTCTCTCCTGCAGATTTGCTGTTTGATGGTTTCCACATAGCTCCTGATTCACTCTGAAATATTCTAGACTGCCACAGGGGTGAAAAAAGTTTATTAAACCTCTTGATTAAATGTTAAACTGTCAATCTGAGTCTTTAGCATGTGTGAGGGAGGGTTTCACAATTCACACTGTTCATCCTAGACTAGGGCTTACCCCTTCTGTAATGCCCATGCTTGCAGACAGAGGGGCTTCCACTCAGCATGATAGTATGAATCAGAAAAGCTCCATTGAAATTCTTACACTGTTTCTCTGTACGTTATCTAGGGAGGAAAAAGAGATTTGAAGAAGCGTGTGACAGAAGTTCTTCACACAAATGCAGTGAGACAAATTCAGGACCCAGGAGGGTGGCTGTAGATATAGACTAATTCCTCTTTATATTTATCCCATTGAAGCTGAAAAGAGAATTGGGCCTTAAATAAGTAAAATAAAAATAATATTTTCTTTTTTCTTTAAAATCAGTTACATGACATCGTGAACTGTAAGGTAAAGCCACCTTCATGCACAAGTGCAGTTGACTGAATCTTGGATCACTGCTAATTTGCAGTGATTGCTTCAGGATCTGACCCAGTGATTTTTTTGTGGGATGAAAACAGAGCATCTGTGGAGGAAAAGTAAGCATGCTGAGATATTGTATGAAAATTAGAGGATTTCTCTGTTCCCTGGAGATAATTCCTATTATGCAACAGAGAGAAACCTCTTAGTCAATCCTTAAAAGGTTTTTCTCTTCTATCCTACTGAAGGATACATTATTTATTAAAATATTTTTTTTCTTTTCTTTAAGGACTCTTCGGACACAGATATCTTGATTGGAAAACCAACACAGGCAGGAAATTCTTAATTGTGTGACTTTTCTGTGCTTGAGTGTGCCTTCTAGCCTTAAGCATGGGATATGAAAATGTCCTTGAACCAAAGGCTAAGGAAAATTTACCCACAGCTTAAGTACTGTGATTCAGTCCACAAACTCTAGGTAGTCTAAAGTAATCCCCCCAAATGGAGACACTGTGGACATTGAGTCCTTGGTGCAACCTGTCATGCTGTCCAGATTGGCTCCTACAATGCAGCACTAATTAGCAATGCAGACATGCCACTCTGCATTTTGACATTATGCTCCTCTGGGAGGAGGCTTTCATATTTTACTGATAACATAAGAACTGTCTTGGTGTCACAGCAATACTGATCCATCTTGATCATCTCTACCTTAAATTCTAGCCCCCTCCCTTCTTGCAAAAATTAGCCAAGTTCTTGGAAGTTGTTTTTTTTTAAAATTGTTTTTCAATTAGACATTCCTTTTTCCTGCTTTCCCTAGAAGACTTTTTCTGAAGAACAAGTTTTGACATTGCAGTTACCAAGACCTCCTTGTGTGCTGTAAAGCAACAAAAAAGATCTCTTCACTACTTCACAGTTCACCTTGAAGAAACATAATGTCCAGGTCAGTCTCAGGTGTATTGCTGCTGGTACCAGGTGTCAACAGAAAGATCTCTAATGACTCATTTGCTAATTAAAGGCTTCCCTTCCCTGAAACACAGATCACTGCATCTTAACTATTCAGTGCACAAAGTTGAATGTTCTAGCAGCTACCTACCAAATCTTTCACACCTAGAGAGTGGAGATTCTGTCTGTCACAGGTTGTTTTTAAACCTCTGAGGCCTAATTTTTTTTTTTAAACCACCAGCATTCTAAATACAGAAATGCTATGAACCTGTGAGTTGGGTGCCACTGAATTTTACACTGCTAAACCAATTTCAGTGAATATTTCAGAGGAAAAAAAAATAAAATAGAGCTGCATCCTAGCAGTGTGGTCCTCCAGAGGTAAGGGAAAATCTGGTGGGAAATGTATGCTGGAGGACAGGAAGAAAAACAGGCTTTTTTGATTTCTGGGGAGTCATTAAAGTGAATTCCCTATTTGCTGATTTTTATCCCTAATATATGCTGCCTTGTGAGCTACTCATCCATTAAATATGAGCTACAGCAACTATATTTTTTACTAAATCTTAAGTCCAAGCTCATAAGTTTATATAGACTCCACAGAACCATAAAATTTGGACCTGTGAGACTCCCAGAAATTATGCTTTTTGTCATGAATTCAGCTATAGACAGAGTCACAGTGTTTGAGTCACTGTGATTTAATGAGCAGACACTTCTCAGCAGAGTTTAAGCTATCATGGGGCAAGAAGAAAGCTCTCACTTGGGCCAGTCATAGCAGTCCCACAGTCACATCAAGCCATCTGAATCACAGGCTGGTCCTTGAGGGAAGGGTCCTCTTTAAAACCCCGCTCTCATGGCATTCATCATCTCCTTCCCTCAATTCCTACCATGTTTCTTTGCCAGAATAGTTTACATTCAGGTTACTTAATCGGACTCTACACTTCCACAAACACACTTGAGCCAATGGAAGAAATAGAGGGAAGAGAATTTGAATTTGGTGAGTGGCTGGGGGTCAAGGAGGATGGTTGTGAAACTGTGCCTCCATGGAGCTGCAGCAAACTGCTTAATTGCAGTTGTCATCCCATACGCTTATCTGAATATATCAAACAGGTAAAAACCAAACTCAACTTCTGTGTTGCCGTCCGCTCCTTTAATCTTGTGTATTAGTACATTCCAGAAGAAACCTCAGTAGCAAACTCCTTTTTATTGGTAAATATTTCTCTTTTTGAATTTTCAAAACTTTCCTTTTTTTTTTCACTTAAGTTGTAAAAATTCACTTCGTCTTGATGGGACAGGTCTTTGGATGCAAGGCAATATATGATGAAAAAGCTTGCCTTGGTGTTGAATTAAAATTAGTCTTTCAGAGATTTTTGAAATATTCCTCAATCCCAAAACAAATCTGTGTTTTAACAGCAACAACAAAACATCCCCTTCAAATTGGTAATAGACCAGAAACATTGGCAGAAAATGTTCAGCCAGATCTACTATCCTTGTGTCTTTACCTTGAGTTGTCATTTTTTTGAGTCCTATTTCCTACGTGTCTAATCTATGATCATATACCGTATATCTAGGTCTATATAAAAGCAGGGGTTTTTTCATATGGAAGAATATATGCATATATTTTCACTTAGAGATTTACACAGAAAACAGTATTTAACTTAATAAATGTAAGAAAAAAAGATTTTTATTGAAGGACTTAGTTTTATAACACATGCCCTTCCAGTAAGCTTTGAGGTAAGCCTTTCAGATACTGCTATCAATGCAAGAATTGAAGGAGTTTCAAGCAGGGCCCTAACCCCATGGTCCTCAAATTGCTATGGACATGAGCAGAAAGGGCCCTCTCCAGTTCTAAATACAATAATAGATGGATACAGATAGATGAGTGGAGGGAAACAATATGAGATTCATATCATGAAACAACAGCATTGCAGAAGTTAGCCATCTGTCTAAGCTAGCTGTCCAGGCCCAACTGTTTGTTTGGCTGTGCTTTGAACGGGAATACAGACGTAATCCAGCTTTTTCAAGCCTGGACCTGGACTGTAAGCTGCAGTAGTTCCCAGAGCCACTTCATAACACAACTAAGCAAGCTGCTGCATTATCATAGCTGAGAAGATGTTGTGCTAAAATACGGGGCAGGAACACAAAAGAATACTTTGAGACGATCCTGTTGATGAAAACTGTATCCTGAAACTGGTGTTACAGAGTGTTTGCCTCTGATAAGGAGTCTCCTGACTCACCACTTGACACAGGTAATGGTGCAGCACTACCATGTCCATGGAAGGCTACTCATGGATGTTTCCATGGGGACGTTCAGCTGTTGAGCCAGCATTTGTTCTGTCTTTGAAGTAGCTTATGCCTCATTAATGACACATGCACCTGAACCTGGGAACTCCTGCCAGAGTTGAATAAGTGGGGTTATGATAAGATTTATATTCATACAGATAACAAAAATATCCAGAGCTATAAATATTGTTAACTGATATATCTCAGTTGTTCAAGTTCATTCTTCAAAGTTTAACCCAAAATCTAAATATTACAGATATAAAACAGACCTACAGGAGTAGAAGAGGGGAGAAAAGGAGAAATTTTATCTCTTACCTCCCAGCTATGAGAATCTTAAACCTTTCTCTAAGATAGCCATCCCCATACCTTGGTGGAGATTTGGAACCAGGTGCTCCAAGATGGCAGCTCTTGTCTTCTTGTTTTCTGTTGACTATATGGATTTCTGCTGGAACATGGATCACATAATGAGTGCAATACTAACGGAGAAAGGATTCATCATGATCATTCCTGAACCCGACAGGGTCTTCAAAAAGTCTCCGAAAGAAAACAGGAAGCTGCCAAAAAGAAGTGGACATCTCTGGTCCAACATTTGACTCTTTTGTTTGAAACCAAGAAAAGCACCATTCAGGACTGTAATTGATTAAAACTGAGTGCAATTGCCAGACCACCAATAATTGCTGGAAGAGGGCAACGGTCACCCTAACGTGTTGTCACTTCAGAGGAAGCTGAACACTAACAACCAGTCAAGCAGCATTAGTTAAAAGTAACCTTTTAATGACCCTGATTTCTCCTTCAGGAAATGTTTTCTACACAATTTGTATTACATTTTCAATGCTAGCTTTGAATACCTTATTTATTTTAAATTTTAAAATATGCAGAACTCTTTAATGCTCCGTTTTGGCTGCGCATTGTAAATACCTTCTGACATGATTTCCAGATGAACCCCAGGAATTCTTCAGCTTATCTAAACCTGTCCCATCCTTGCTGCTTGTTTGCAATAGAGCTACTTCTTTTGCTAACTCTTCTACATCTGCCATTAGTTTTACTTGCCTTGTTTTTCTTGATTATTTACTCCCGATTAACTCAGACTCCCACTTGATTTTGTTAAACTTTTTCATTCACTCACTTATGTATAACACAGATGTCGCCCTTTGCCACAATGTTGTGTTCAGCATTGCAAGAGTGCTACTGGTAGTCCCATTACCCTCATATTTTCCTTACAGTCTGAAGTTTGAATTAACATGTAAACCCTGGAATCACCACTTTTATTTACAGAGAAAAAAACCCAGTATTGTGCTTCAGGCTTTTTCGGTAAAGTTATGAAATGTAACACTGCTTCAGAAAACCTGTTGCAAATAAAAAGCACTTAATTTATTTAAAAAAAATTACAATTTTTAAAAGGATTTTATGATCTGTGGAAACATATCTACTCTTTAGGTCACCTGGATTTTTCTTTCTAAAGGAATTACTTTCTTTATTGTGCTAGAACCTCTGAAGGTTTACTGTTAGCTTTATTTTAGTTTGATTTGGTGACATTTATGTTCAGTTATTCTCCTAAGTGATGTATGAATATTAAAATACCTTTTTATAAACCACAAATCTATATTGCAAAGAAGCACAAAATCAAGAAGACATATGCCTTGAACATCCAACACCTCCATATTCTTGTATTTTCGTACTTCAGATTGTACTTTGGCCTTGGCCTTTTTTTATCTCTTATAGTGTCATCTAAAAACATACTGTAAACACTTAAGACCAAGGACTGTCTTTTTTATGTTGCCAAATCACCAGACATCTCTAGAAGGTTGTATAGATATTAAAAATTACTAATTAATAAACCATCTCTTTGCAAGCGAAAAATTAAGTTCTGAGAAGTAATCTCATCCTGCCAATACAGAATAAAATCTCACCCATGAAGAGGCCTGTGATTAAGTAGCAATGTGTGAAACCTGGGGAACCCTTGTGTGAGGAAGGAAAGCATTTTAGGTGCAGCGAAACAGTATGGTCCCCAAATAACAGAGGCTTCCACCATAAGTAAGAGAGTACTTCACTGCTGCCCTTCCCAACACAAAGATCAGGTCTCAAAGCAGAGGTGACTTTAGAGCAAGAGTGGGACAAGAAGGATTTTCCTGTGTGCAGGGAGGGAGAGGACCTGTCCATGAATTAGTAAACAGGTTGAAGTCATCTGGCACCAGAGGATGAGACTGGATGAAACATCTCTCAGAACTTTGAGACAGAAGACTGACAGCCTCCAAGGGAGCGATGTGATTCAATGAAGTAGGGTGGACAAAAGCATCTGGATTTGGGGGGCTTTATACTTGTCCTGGAGTAGCAGACTCATCCAGATCATCAGCTTGTCCCAAACACCCTGCATGGTGGAAAACAGAGCCATAGCTGTGTCCCAGCCTGAACCAGTTAAGTTATTACAACACAACTAGACCAAAATAAGAGAGAAAGCTCCCTGGGAAATATGAAGGACAGAAGCACCTGAAAGGAGATTTTGCTGGGTCTGCATGTCAAGCATCTCCCTACCTACAACAACAGGAGGGAATATATTTGACCCTGGAAATAGACTTTCAGTGTTGGCGCTGCTGCCACCAACACATGTGTACAGGAGATCTTGTCTACATCAAAGCTTTTGTCTGCTGTCTGTTCTTTGCCTTATTTTCTTTGTGAGAGAAATAAGGTAGTGGGTGTGTTGGTCTTCTCCTGGAAGGATTTTTAAAAGTGCAAAAAGACTTCTTTAATCCTCTTAAATCCTTGCTTCCTTATTCTAAGCTGAGCAGAAAATCTCTACAGGTTCTCTCCTTTTCTCTGTGATCTTAAAATAGCATTGGACCCCTTTCCCTGTCATTCTCTCAGCAGTATCAAAATGGTGCATTTCCCCCTTCAGGACTGTCTTTATATTTTATCTGCTTTTGCTAGTTGAGGTAGATGATGCATTTGGGATTCAATTGTAAGGTTCAAAGGCTTTTAGATAAAACATCTGTTTTGTTAGACTAGCACACACCATCCTTAGTATTGGGGAAGGAAGGGAATATTGGGCTACTGCAAGCTCTCTATACAAAGGGGAAGCAGTCATTCCTCTGGGGTGGGAGTCCACGAGATCTGGACGTCGTTCATTCTCTCCTGCCTTCAAATAGGGAATCAGGAAACATAAACACCTACAAGTTAAAAGCAAAACCTAACTCTAAAGAAACAAGCAGCATTGATCTAACTCTGGATTAGACCCATTCAACTCTCACTGGAGTCTACTGGCAGCTACTGCTGTTCATGTTACTGTGGAGGAAGGGACCCACCGTGTTAAGAACTGCCTTTGCAGCAGAAAGCCTAAAAACTAGGCATGAAATCAAGCACAAGGAAGGATATGAGATAGCAAGACAATGTTATTTTACTGTGAGAAGAACAGGAATCTTTATATGAGGGGGTGTACTGGAGAACATTGGTATGTACATAAAATAAAAGGTTGTTGCAACAAACCCAGAATATTTTGCTAATCTTTGCTGAGAAATCAGCATGAAAAATTCATCATTGCAAAGTCAGCTCGCCCTGTCATGTCTGTTGCCCAATCTACTTGACCCAGCCCATGATAAAAGGAAAGGTAAAAGAGATACTCTTTTCTGATGTACTTTCCCTTGAGAACCTGTTGCCAGAGGGGGAAGGTCTGGCTCAGCAGAGGGTTTGCAGAGCTCTGCAGCTGGGTGTCTGCGGGGTGCACACAGGGAGCATAGACATCTACATTTCTCCCTTCCGTGAGTTTCTCTCTGCGTTTCTTCTCTTCCTCATCCATTGCTTTGTAGGTTCAGTCTGTTGGGCTTTATCCTCTTAACCAAAGCTCTTGCAGTGATCTGGTTCATTATAAACTTGGTCATTTTAATTTTGTCTGTTCCATCTTCTACCAGCATTAAATTGGTGTCACTGAGTCTAGATATTGACTAGCTCTGTAAGCCCTAATTTTCTTCTCTGTCTCTCAAGGTGTTTAAAGGAAAACCTCACACAGGGTGGAATAACAAATAAAAAGATCTGACAAGCCAGGATAAATCAGAGAGAGACCAAGTCTTGAGCACTGAAGATGAGACTTGAACAATTAACTCCCTTCACCTGCTCTTCAGCCTAGAGTTCATGTGATTATATGACACCATGCTGCAGCTTCTCTTCTGCTCTGTGACCCTTCAGTCAGGTTCTGATTTACCTGAGGACAAGCAGGAGGGATGCTATAGCACTGGGGTGCAGCCGGGCAGCATCACCCTGTTCGTGGGGCCCAGTCCTCAAAGCCATGTTCCCCTGCTGCACCCAGTGCCAAGCTCCTCACCGAGGCATATGCAGTCTACTTTAGGACTTTCATATACTAGGATTGGATAAATTTGAGAAGTCAGAGGGCAGAATGAGTGTTAGGGACAGTAGGCAAGTCCTTGCATAAACATCACCTGGCAGAGAGGAGAATGGTGTCTACTGCTTTCAGAGAAAGCAGCTGGAATCAAGCCCAGAAATTTTCTGCAGCTATCATAACTCAGCTGCACTGCACAGAAACCTTAATACATAAAAATGATACAGTATTCAAATGAAAGAAGTGCAGCAGTTTTGGCAAAAATTGCACTGGGAATTGCAATTTCACATTTCTTAACTATGTGTGTGCTTCAGCTCACAGCCACAGTGTATTAACAGTGACTTTCCACAGATGAGGTTGCTAGAAACAGTTCAGCAAAGTGGCAACATGTACAAGCCCTCTCTCCAAGAGTGAGATCTGTAGTCCCTCCTTGGAAAAGTACGTGCTTCCCACTCACTTTACGGAGAAATTTTCGTTTGGATCCATGGACAGCATGCAGCTCTCAGGCTTTTCAGCTGGGCACTCTAACAGTGGTTTGTATTTTCATATGTGGTGCAGGATCATTGTATCTTAAGTCCTTATGTTGCCTGCTGTCTTAATGAGATGCTGTTCGCCTTTTCTGAGTGGATATATTTCAATGGTGAGAAAACAGATCCTAATATGAAGCAGGCAAAACTCTCCACTGCTCTGTGCTTTCCTGTAACCAGTTGCATGGTGGGTATGGAAGGCTGCCAGATCCTAGTGGTTGTTTTTCACACCCTTATTATATAGGTTATTACAGTAGTTACAAGGCAATGAAGCTATCAGACATATACATCAGCTTAGGGTTGTATGTGTACTTCAAGAACCAGTGTAAGAATTGCTTGTGCTTATGCATTTGATTAAGAGTTCAAATGTATGCATTGAAAGAAAAGGAAATAGGCACAAGCATTTGCTGGTACAAGTCACCGTGATTCTGTTCACTGCAGTGGTGCTAGGTAAATTTACACAGAGACCATCTGACTTGAGGTGCTCGCGGCTAGCAGAGTAGTATAAAATAATTATATTGATGTTATCTCTCCAATAATATTTTGGAGACAAAAGACGAAAGGGCAGAGAGTCTTTAAGAAGATGCTTTATCAGCATGGTATCAGACTATTGCAATCTACAACTGGGGTATGAGAATATGCTTGATAAGCATATTTTTGCCTTTTTAGGGAGTTAAAGATCATTTGCTCCTTGCAGTAACTTACGGAAAGGAATCTAGAAGCACAGAATACTAAATTATCAGTATAGTACAAAGTTATGTATTATTTACAAGCACAGTGTGAGCTGTCAGGTCAGTTAAATCAATTATTCACCATTTGTTCAATTTAGCTTTGTATAAATCTTCATTTTCTCACTCAGCAAATTCCAGATTTACTACAAAGCCTTATGTGATTTCTGTAATGAGAACAGACTGAAAAGTGTAAAAAGGCAGACAGCTTACTAAATTTATAAGCAATTGCTTGAAAAAATGATGAATGTCTACACTTTGCTTTATTTTATCTGGAGTGTGATTTGTATGCATAAATCATACATGATATATATATGAATTTACATTTTGAGATGGAAGGATTCAATTCCATCAATTTCTTAACTGTTACATACAGTAAGAGATTAAGACATTCCCGTAAGGACTGAGTGACTGAATAAAGGCGGGATTCACAGACTTTTAATGCTAGAAAGGACCATTACAGACGGTGACCTTTTGGATCACATACGCTATAAAACTTCACACAGGAATGACTGCAACAAGCCCATGTCTTCTGATTGAACTAGATGGTATCAAAGAACTTCTTTTTCTCCCTAATTTGGCCATAACTTGCTGCTTCACATCAGTGGAAATATGTATATAGACCAAGGTAAAAAAGAAAAAATTGCTTACTTGTGTAACCAGATAGCCAGCAGTCAGGCTACATCCAAAGTCTTATCTGTTTCATGATGTAAAACTGGAACGCGTTACTAGGAAAAGTAATTTGCATTAGAGATTTAAGTGCATTATTGTTCAAGGAGCATGGAAACTGTGAGATTATCCACCTTACTTATGCACCTCAACCTTGTCCAAGAAAAAAATCCCAGCTGAGAAGTTAATTCAGTCTCTCTTTTACCCATGTCTGGCTTTTCCTGGCTATGTCAATGTATTGGGAAAATGAAAAAATGAATGCATGAAACCAACTGATTTGTTGGTTTATTGATTAAAGATTATCGTTCATTAGCTGAGCAACAGGAGCTGGTCATATATACTTTTAGTGTGGCTCACTTGTGAAGCAAAGTGAGTTTGCTAAAGACACAAAACCCCCTTAGATTTAAGGCTAGTCTGCCTTTTTTTTTTTTTTTGCAATCATTGATTTCTGTGTTTGTTTTATTCACTGAAATGTGTACAATGAGGCCTCTGGTGTATTAAATGAGATTTTTTTTCTCTTTCCTCTCTGTACTCTCTTGAAAATAGAATTCAGCTATGAGAAAATATTAGACCATGCCTTTGTTTTTCTTGCCTATGTCCAAAATTTGAGTTGAACAGAATTCTTCAAAGGAGCAATCATAAGAAGGTCCTGATCCTGCATTTGTTTACCATGTTGTAGGACATAGTTCTACCCCCAGCTTGTTCAGACCAAAAGTTTCCATTTCTATGCACACTGTATTAGGCTTACATAGCTAAAGTGTCTTTACAGCGCACGCTGTCCTCACGAACTGTCCTTGTCACTGAGTGCTTTGAAAGTGAGTTGTGTTAGAAAACGAAAGCAAACCTAGCATTGAGCAAAAGAATTATAACACATGGAAGATATCCCCAGAACACCACGGAGGAACATAGCTGAAATCTGCTGGGTCTGAATTCTTGCATTTCATTCATATTTCATTCTATTAAATCCAAGAGTTTAGAGAGAATGAAAGAAGCGAAGTATGCAATCTCTTTGATCATCTGCATTTAAAGATGGATTAAAGAGGATGTGAGATTTGCGAAAAAAAGGTGATATGAGTTAGCTGAAGGATGGATACGTGTTTTCAAAGTCCTTCCATTTCTGACAATCATAATTTCTATAATCCAAGGCCTCTTATCACCCAGAATGATGTTTTTTTTTGAGCAAGGGTGATTTTGTTTGTTTACAGTGAAGTGGGGATTTGTTGGGGACCACCTGAATAGAAGCAACAGCATTATATCTATATACTATATATAGTACTACTATATACTATACTGCATAGCAGGTAGATATTGGCACAGGTTAGAGGTGAGCTGTTTGCTTTTGAGAAACCAGAATATAGGAGGAGCTTTCTGTGCTCCACAGCAAAAGAATAGCTGAAGCTAATGTAGAAAGTTGTTGATCCTCCAGATGTTTATGTGAATTGTCAATCTGTCCTTGTGCTTGACTGGATGAAAAAGCATCAAATGGGATGAGCCATTCACTGCTACAGAACAGGGTGCTTTCAGTGTCACACAGTTGCCATCTTGCTATGCAGCAGATTGAAACCTGGATAAGTAGCATAAGTTATAGATGTGGACTTGGAAAATAAAAATCATTACAGTCCTGAGTCTATCCTTGGACAGAAGGGTTTGGAGACACCTTTTGAAAGAGGTGTTAGATATTCAAAACTCATGAGAGCTTCTACATTTTCTAGAGTTTGGTATAGAGAGAGGAGTTCAACTTAAAGCCTGGATGGTGTTCTGTATCAGACAAATTATTGACTTCCCATTCCTGAGTAACCACTTGCTTTTTTGTGTCTTTCATTTCCTCATTGTCAAGAACAAAGTATCTCTAAAAGGTAAAGACATAATATCTGCAAAGCATTCTGAAATATAATCTAAAAATTTTTCTTTTCTCTGTTTTTAAACCTAGAGTATTTGGAAGAAAAATATACATTAGACATCCCAACAAAATATCAAAAGCCACATTCCGAACAATAGGTTTATGAAATCATTAATTCTCTGAAAGCCTATCAGTGTAGTTAGTTACTGAAGACACTTGCTCCAGAGAAGCCTCCTGCAAGATTTTTATCCCATGGAAATTACCATGTCAAAATATGTTGGAAGTCTAACATTTTTTCCCTGCCTATCCCTGCAAGAATGTAATCGAAGAAAAAACTAAATTAAACATTTATGACAGAAACTGTTTGAAAGTTGAGATAGGAACTAGTGCTAATGTGCCAACTTTCCAGTCTAGTACCTTGCAGACAAGCTTTGTCTCTGGCTATTCTACCTATGTTTCTTGGCTATTTAAAAAGTATTTTTATTGAAAAAAAATCCCTTGTTACTTAGGTAGGAGCTGATTCCTTGCATGTCACTTTTAAAAATGACATTTTTTTTTTAATGGCAAATTCTGCCCAGGCAAATCTTGAAGCATGTACCCAGGGTTGTGTAGCCAAATGAGAAACTCATCTATAGCCTCAATGTTGATTACAGGAATACCAGTCCCTCAAAATCCTCTTAAAAAATGAGAGTATCATAGAATGGTTTGGGTTGGAAGGAACTTTCAACAGTCGTCTAGTTGCAATCCCCATGCCATAGGCAGGGACATCTTCCATTAGATCAGGTTGCTCAAAGCCCCATCGAACCTGGCCTTGAACACTTCCAGGGATGGGACATCCAGAACTTCTCCAGGCAAACTGTGCCAGTGTCTCACCACACTCATTGTAAAAAACTTCTTCCTTATGTCAAGTCTAAATCTACCCTAGTTTAAAAACTTTACCTTTAGTTCTATTGCAACAGGACATTCTAAAAAGTCTGTCCCTATCTTCCTTACAAGTCCCCTTTAAGTAATGAAAGGTCACAATAAGGTCTCCACAGAGCCTTCTCTTCTTCAGGCTGAACTACCCCAACTCTCTCAGCTTTTCCTCACAGGAGCGGTGCTCCAGCCCCCTGATCATCTTCATAGCCCTCCTCTGGACTTGCTCCAACAGGTCCATATCCTCCTTATGCTGGGGGGCCCAGAGCTGAACACAGCACTGCAGGTGGGATCGCACGAGAGCAGAGGGTAAGAATCACCTCCCTCAACCTGCTGTTCTCACTTCTTTTGATGCAGCCCAGGATACTGTTGGCCTTTTGGGTGGCAAGCACACCTTGCTGCCTCATGTCCAGCTTTTCATCCACCAGTACCCCCAAGTCCTTCTCCACAGGGCTGCTCTAAATCCCTCCATCCTCCAGCTTGTATTGATATTGGGGATTGCTCTGACCCAGGTGCAGGACCTTGTACTTGGCCTGGTTGAACCTGGCAGAGTACTATGCTTGTGAAATCTGCAGCCATCTTTCAGCTGTTTCTCTGGGACAATATTACTAGAAATACAGGCATTCTGACATTTGCTATTGAGCTTCTTGGTGAAAGTCAGAAAGATGGCTTTTGAAACAGCTGGATGCTGCTGGGTCAGTGGGAGAAATTATTTCCAGCACAGTGCTTCCCAAAAAACCCAAGAGTCCTGGTTACTGTTTCAGTCTGGGTTTCTGTAGTTCAAATATCTGAAGCAATCCAGAAAAGAGGACCTACACCATGACCCAACACAAACATTGTCACCCTACACTGGTTCTTCAAATCCTGCTTTGCTAGCTGGCAGCTTGGACTTGTTGCAGGTCCCAAGGAGGGAGCAGAGGGGAAAGGGTAGTTGTGTCAGTTCTCCCATTTGAAAGGCAACTTATGGTTCTCTGCAACTTTGATGGAAATGAAAACATGGTCTTGGCTACTTGGGCTCTGACCATCAGGAAGTATTGGAATCAAGAGAGGCTTTCCAAGCAAAGGCTCGACAAGCAGACGTTTAAGACCTTCAATCATCTTCTGATATTTTAAAGAAGACGTATCTCTGTGAGCAATGATTTTACAAAAAAAAAAAAAAAATCAGAGCTATAGAACAATTAAAGGGAAGAACAGCCTTGAACCACAAATCATCAGGAAAAGCAAACAAAAAAAATGACTTTTACTGTGGATGGTCACTGCTGAACATCTACAGCACAGTGTAAGAAATGGACAACTGCCCTGTCCTGAGCAATAAAATCTTTGAATTACCCTGGTTTTCTCACTCCAAGTTCTCTATGGTCTCTATTAAGGCAAAATCATGTTATGGAGGATGAGAAATCTTTTTCTTGAGCCACCTTTCTCCTCTAAAGGATCCTCTCAGGGCATCCATAACTCATCCTGCAAAGGCTGAATATATAAGCCCTGATGTCAGAGTATATTCACAGAAATGTTTAGCAACATAAAATCGTCTGAAGATGCTATACAAGAATAAGAAGTTGGTAATAATATTTTCCAAATAAAACCATTCAAGATAAAAATATCTTTCCTTTTTTTATAATGTCAAATGAAAGTACAATCATTGCATCAGCTGAGTTTCACAACACATTAAAAATCCCAGAGAAACAATACATCATACATGAAGAGCTTCCTACCCCATTCATGCAGCTAATGAAATTCTATGCAACTTCTTCCAGGAAAACAGCTTGCGTACTCTGAAGCTATATCCAGGATTTTTACAAACTGTTCTGCATGATTCATTCAGTACTCAGTAGATTAGATGTTATTGAATTCGTATGAGTTCATGTTAAATAAATAAAGTGAAACACAACAACTGGGGCTACTCATCACTCAAGCACATGACATCCATTGCCAAACCCAAGATAGACTCGGTAGTGTTGTAATTACCAAACTGGGTCAGCAGTGAAGTAGAAAGTGGGGACTGTTATAATACCAACTCCTTGGATTATCCGTGATCAGAACAAAACATCGGAGAGGTCTGTACTATATGGCAAGTAGCAATGGCCCAGGCCTGTGCACAAGGAATCGCCACACGGAAGACCAGCATTTCATCCTGTAAAATTCCATTACGTGGAAAATGGTAATTTGGAGCAGTCTCATCCCACACATTATAGTGAATTGAATGGCCTGTGTTGCAAGTGCCAACATATGCAGAAATCCAACAGAGATTAGTGAGCACAGGTTTCTCTGCTTTAAACTTCCAGCAATTTCTCCCCAAATAGCTTTTTACAGCTCTGTGCTTGGTCTGTGTTTTGCCAGGGCCAGGCACAGGAGCAGAAGCAGGGGAAATGAAAAAAGAAAAGGTATGTGACTATAGAACAAGTCTGTGTCAAGGAAGAGCAAGGGTTTGATATCAATGTGTGCCAGGCAGAAGCACGGCTGACTTCACACTACAGGAAGGAGGGAACGTATAGCTCTGGGCAATTCAAGGCCATTTTATTCATGTTAGCTCAGACTCTGTGACAAGGATCTCAAGCCTATATACAGTGCAGGCTGGAAATGTTAAGGTACATCAAGAGAAGTCAGGGAAGTGTGGCTAGTGCAGCATCTGGCTTGTTTGAACTTTCCTATCCTGCAAGACCAAGAACAGCTGGAGAGAGGGAAAGAGTTGCCTTTGGCAGGAGTCTGCTGCAAGACTCAAACTCAGAGTTTCCATTCCACAGCAAGACACCTTCACCACTCAGAACCCCACCCCTGGCATGTGCATACTTATTCTTTGTTTTGATAAGCAAATCAGTGCGTACTTTAATGTATTATACCTGGGGGAATTTAACTCAGTACACTGTGCTGAGGTTCCAAGAGGATGTAGTTATTTTTGACACCACTAATTTGTATTTTGTTTCTTTTCCAAATAGGACAAAAAAAAGCTAGGGCTGGATTTTTGCCTGGTTTCCATTCTAAATCACCATTTATCCCCTTGCTCAGCTGACATCAGTGGAAACGTCAGAAAACCTTCCTCTTGCAAACTATCATAAACAATACAGATACACAGAAAACAAAAATAACTGAAAAGGACACAGGAATCACTACTCAAGCCTTGTTTCATCCTTGTCACTGCGTTCTGCAATCCTCAAACATTTGCCCTCAGGAATGGCAACTAGCCCTGCCTCACAACCACGGAAGGATGCACATGCCTGGATCCCACCTAGGGATTCAACTCGCAGATTGCAGTTCACACCCTCCTCTCAGCTGTTTTCCACCTGGAAGCATCTAAAACTCTACATCTAAAACTCTACACATGCCTCATTTTTGACCTAGGATGTCACCTAAAATCTACCTTTATACATATGGAAATGCACTTTCTTTCAAGAGATAAGTAGTGAGGAGTCATAACCAAAATTTAAACGCATCAGAAATTAGTTGTTTCTCACTTAAGTGAGTAAAGAGTCTCACTCAGAAATCTGAACTGTGCCAAGAGCGAAGCATTGGCCACACATTCTTGTAAGACACGCTCTTGTGGGACATTCAGCTTTGGCGTTGGTGAGTGTGACAGGGGAATTAGAGAAGTTGGGTGACAATGTCAATATAAGCAGTCTCTCTAATATGCTCAGGTTGAAACAGTACAGCATAACAGTTCAAGTCAGTAGCTGACAGCTGACATTAGAAGTCATATAGAAACACTCAGACCCATTTTCCTCTCTCTTAGACTCTTTTTTTTTTAATGCTTCTTAACTTACTTGCTGCTATAGTACAGGCTTGAGGCAACTCTCAGCTCTGATTTCCAGTTACTCACCCCCTAAGAACACAATGCCAAAGATGGGAGGCTTTAGTAGGCTCTTTTAGGCAAGATTTTAGAAATTTTGATGGCAAGGAAATTTGAAGACACAGATGTCAAATGTTACCTGTTATACCTGTCTTAGAGAGCTATTTTTAATGCAACCAACTCAGTTAGCATGAGTGGGGCAGAGCCACAGAATAGAAAGGGTCCACTTAATGCTGAGCCTATCACTTTATAAGGCCATGTCAGGTCAGGAAAGAGGGAGAGGGAGACTCCACAAATAGCAAACATTTCACAGCTTAAAATCGTGACAAGTCTTTCATTTGAAACAACTGCAAGGAGAATGCTGAGAAGGCTGAAACTTTGAGTATCTCTTGTTCAGCAAGCTGCTTTGCTAGGCTGGGAACATGTTGGAGCTTGCAGCCCTGGAGTCTAACGTGCTCACTCTGCTCGTCTGTTCACTCTTCCATGACTTTATAGCTGCTTTATATAACGAGCATGAAGGCACCTTACACCACTGGGTGTGTGCAGTAGTAAGATTTTAGCTGCCACTCCAAATTGCAGCTGCTATTTTTTAAAAGCAACAACATTTTCCTTTCAGTTTTCACTATCCCTCGAGGTTTGTTCTGGCATTTCAGAGGCAAAAGAAACTCCAGGGCATCTAGATGAAGCATTTTTGAGTGCTCTTGCAATTTTACAGGAGAAGAGCGTTTGAACCACACCCCGGAAGATTTTGACTAGAGCCAAGCACTGTCCTCAGATACGTCGTATATAGGCAGCATTCAGCTCCCCTTCAAGCCCTGCCAAGACTCATGTGCCAAGTGTGAGATTCACATAGCCAAATCCTCCTCCCCTAGACACTGCTGCTTCCTGGCATCTCCGTCTCTGCCTCCTGGCATCTCTGTCTGTGCCTCCTGCATTTACAGCACTCTCTACTGCTCTCTCTCTCCTGTTTCGGGACCTGGTTAGTCCAGTTTGTGGATTATCTGGTCCGCTCCATCTCAATGATGGGGCTCTGCTTGTTGAGTGCATGTGCCACAGTGGTTTATTTCTTTTTTCCCACTGAGTAGTCATTAACTCATCAGTGAGTCTCCCTGTGATTCGACAACAGATAGTCCTGCCTTGTGCGTCAGAGGCGAGGTCTGCATTTGGTTGCCGGAGATGATGACTAGCATGATGGCTAGATGACAGCTTTTTCCATGTGTGCTCTTACTAATCCCATTTCATTCAGTTAGGTATTTGGCCAGTTCTGTCAACTCCAGCTCTCCTAGTATGAGACACAAGCCTTATGGGTGAAGCAAAGGTGTGCAAGCATCTCAGAGCTCCTTTCACTGAGCCTCACATCCCAAACCATGGTGTAGATCTAAGGCCAGATCTGATCTGAATGATACAAGACATAGAAATTCATGTGGTCATTTCCTCATTCAGCAATGTCATGAGTTGTCTGTCTGTGCAAGAATTAAAAAGGGAACCATGAAGATCAGATTATTTGACCGTGGAGAGGTATCAATATAGCAGAGAACAGAGTGATCCATTACTCCCATCCCTCCAGCTTCTGCCCTCTGAGACTGCAGTTAATTAAGTTTAATGCCCTTGGATCTAAGCAGATGCTATAAGACACATGCCCCCAGACCTTAGAGTTTAGGGGGGAATTTGGGATGGCTCCTATCAGCCACTTCTGGTCGATGGGAGAGTGGCAGCAGATGAGGAAGCAAGGGGCAGGCTGGACAATGACCAGAGGCAATGCACAAGAGTGCATCCTTTCGTGTTGTTATAAGCACAAACAGTAATCACAGGATAATTTGGATTGGCTTTCAAACTGCACTAAAGTCCCTTTTCCCAGCTTAGGCAACATTAGGTGACCTAGCTGAGGGGACAGAAACAGCTCGTAAGAAGGTGGCTGTGGCAAGGACACGGGCAAGGAAGAATATGTTGACCTTCTCAATGCCTGTCTAAAGGGCAGGGTCAGGACAAATATATCCAAGTTCTGCTGGCTGTTGCTATGTCCCTGCAGCAAAACAGGTTTGCTGCGTGGTCAGAGATGACAGGTTGAGTTGTGGTCACCGCTGAGCAAAAAGCACCCGTGAAAGCTAGGAGAAAGGGATAAGGCGTAGCAAACGTGTCCCAGTGCAGGTCCTGCCTAGCACAGCGCTCCTGCTGCAGGGCGCAGAGTGACCCAGGACAGAGCTGGTGTTGGGCAGTTTTGCTCCTAGCCCCACTTTGGCTGGGAAAGCCTGGAGGCAGGCTGGGGCTGGAGGAAGCTGCAGCTGCAGCCCAGAGTGCTCTGGCTAATCTCTTCTCAAAGCTGCTATAAGATCTGGACAGCCCCAGGCTGCCTAAGAGCAAGGGGAAGAGGAAAGGTTATAGAAAGGCCTGTGTGTCCTCTTCCTTCATTATTGCCTCAAGCAGAAGCAAACTCAAGCATGCTGGGTTTCTACAAGAAGGGCACATTTCTTTAGGAGAAACCCTGGCTCTCCACTCCATAGCCCAGTCTAGGAGAAAAGCCATCCTTTCTCACAGCTGCTTGCCACGGCAGCGGGGCCTGTGTGTCAGGATTCCCCCCGCTCAGCTCAAGGTGAGGCCTGTGAACCGTGGGGAAGCAGCCCCAGGAGACGCAAGCCAGTGCTCTGGCTACGCAGTGTCCAAAAACCTGCTACACGCATTGGCTCTTTTGTTTCGTAACATTTAACACTGAATACTTTAAATATATATATATATATATATATATATATATATATGGAGCAATTATCTTTTCATTCTGCTTTTAGGGAGGACTTTGGCAAAGGAAAACACTAACTTTTGCCTTTCTTGCTCGTTCCCCGTCCTTCCCGCCTCCCCGGTGCTGGCGGGAAGGAGGAGGGCGGGTGGCCGGCGGCGGCCGCTGTCCCCCGGCGGGGCCATGCTGCCATCCAGCGGCAGCGGCGACACAAGCCCCGGGGACGGGGAGGTCCCTCCGCCCCCGAAGCTCCGCTCGGGCCCGCTCTGCCNCCCCGGTGCTGGCGGGAAGGAGGAGGGCGGGTGGCCGGCGGCGGCCGCTGTCCCCCGGCGGGGCCATGCTGCCATCCAGCGGCAGCGGCGACACAAGCCCCGGGGACGGGGAGGTCCCTCCGCCCCCGAAGCTCCGCTCGGGCCCGCTCTGCCACCCCCGCCGCGTCCCTCGGGGGACAGAGGATGCTGCGGGGGGAGAGGGAGGAGCAGCTCTGCCGGCAGAGGCTGCGGGGAAATGGCTCCCCGACTGCCCCGCCGCAGCACCCCGAGCGGGCGGCGTTGGGCTGCGGTGCCCCGCGGCTTATCGGGCCCCTCTGCCCCACAGCTCCGCAGCCCTTGTCGCTGAGCTGAGCTCCTTCGTGCCCGATTAACCCTCTCGCCCGGATCCCCTCCAGCAAAGCTGTTCACAGAAGGGAAAAGGGAGCATGCTTTTCCTGCTTTTTATCCCTTCTCTTATTTCTTTTTCCCCCTCCTCCTCTGTTTGGCAAGAGACGTGGTTTTTAAAGATTTTTAAGAATTTTAAAAAATTTTCAAGTGATGCCACCTGTGGTACCCAAATTCATCTCTCCTTTTCAGAGCTGCTGATCCTCCCAAATGAGTTTAGCTGCTGTGGAGGTCACACCTAAGGCAAGATACTGCATTTAAATAAAATACCTGGGAAATCACAGCCTTGAACATTCATTCACAACCACTCCCCCCTTCACGTCTCTCATACAGAATGAGGTCACTAGGCAGGACAAGCCTGCCACTACCCGGCGCCACGGTATCACATAGATGCCAGTGCTGGAGCTGGTGATACCAGCTCAGGTATTGCTGCCCCATCCTGTCCTCCACCACTCAGTCCAGCCCTTTCTGCTTCCCTGTCTGCAGTTTGATCCTGAAGTGTGTCAATCCATTTAATTTTCAAACAGGTTTCTTCCTGAACCCAGGTCAGCAGCTAATTGCATCGCAAGCAATGCCAGCCTGACTGAAGAGACAACAGGATGCATCAGGGTATGAATCAAACCGTATCCTGAGACACAGTGTCAGGGATGTGTGTGCTACGTTGGCTTATGTGTGAGCTCACAGTGAGGTATAGGATGGTATTCTCCAACAGGACTCTTAAGGACAAGAACCATCAAAGTGGCAGACGTCCAGCAACAGCTCAGTAACTTGGGCTATCTCCAACTTCATGATCCAACTTGCTGTCCAACAGAGCATGGCATAGAAATAGTTGCCATATTGCCTTGCTGGGAAGATGTGAGATGTTGCCTTACCTGCGAGGGTGAGGCAATAGTCAAAAGGATCTTGCATGTACATCACAAGAGGCCTGACAGTCCAGCATGACACAGTGAATGTTGACTTTACCTATAACTGTACATACACATGAGAACATTCAGTCTTGATGGGCCAAGATCTCTAATGAAATGCGTAGTGCAGGTAACTGAGGTCAAGGATTTTCTGTAACTAATGAATAAAGTAAAGGGTTTTTTTGCCCCATCTATGAAATCTGAACAGTTTTCAGAGCAAGACTGAACCTGAAGAGTGTGACAAACTGTAACTGCAAACTCTGGCTGATATGCTGGTAGATCCCATTCTGCAAATCTGAGTGTGCGTGTAGATCAGGGAGGAAAACAGTGTGCCTCACTCAGACCAGCCAACCCACCAAGGAATAAACTCAACACAGCACGAAGGGAAGGAAGCCTCCATTGAGGAGAGTAAGAGGGAAGATGGGACGAGAGCATTGGTTGTGCTGTGGTGCCCACTCGTGTTTCATGGAGTGAAATTTGCTGGAGGTGAGCTGTGCTCATTCCAAATTCCAAATGGGTATCTCGTAGCCCTACAGGGGAAAAATTGTCCCCAGGAAATTGTACCTTATTTTTAAAACCTTTCATCAGGAAAGAACCTTAACTGCCTCCTCTGAAGGACTCAGTTGTCCAAACACTGGGTTTCTCTGCATTAAAGGCCTCTTTGAGCTAAAGTGTGAGACAGTCGTTTTGTTCTGCATTTTCTTTTGCTTGTCAGTGCCTGGTGATGAGGAGCTTTGAGGTCTAGGTCGCACGCACTTCAAAATGCAATACAAATTCATATGGAGAATTTTCAGCTAGATTGAATTATGGTTCATCCTTTTTTTGATGAGAATCCTCAGAACGACTGCCCTGCTCCACAATGTCTCTGGGGAATTAAATGCAGCGCAGCCCATTGTCCTTTAGGACTCATAAATAAGTGAGGAAGATTGAGGCTACAGGAAGACCATGTTCACAGTGGCTAAATTGGACTCATTCTCCTACAGCAATTCTCCCTTGTGCACTATCCTCCTGCTCTGGACAGAGCAGGACTTTCAGAGAGAAAGTGGGGAATACCTCAAAGCAAGCAGAGACCTGGTGGGACCATTTCCCTTCACAGACAGTGTTGATGGGGATGAAGGAACAAGGACTTAATTGTCTCCTCACTATCTAATCCCATCTGATTCTTGGGGATGACCACACAGAAATGTATGGAAACCTCTAACCCTGCTGAATTCAAAAGGGAGAGTGAGGGCTGCAGGATTTCAGCAGCTTACAGACAGGTGATTATTGTCTTAATTTCTGCTTGTTTTCAAGTGCATGTATCTAAAATTCTGCTGATCTCAGTGCTATTAGTTTTCCCTCTGAGGAATAACACTGTCATATTTGGGAACAGAACAGGATGCCCTACACTGCCTCAGAAGAGCAGACGGAGGAGGCTGTTTCATTACCAATTTTTTCTCCTCTAACCAGTTTTACTGGGGTGCTGATGGGCCTGGTGATCAAAAGAGAAGTTAATTCTCTGGGTTTATGTCAGAAATCACCTCCCTCTGCTGTGTCCCTTCCTTTGCCTCTCCCCACCTCTTACCGTGCATCTGAATCCATTCACAAGCCCTTTCCACCCCACATAATCCTCCCTGCTCTTCTCATGGTAAAATCAGCCCTCCACACTAGACTTCAGCTGTTTTTCAGAGCTTGTTTGTTCACATCACTGAGCAAGGGATGAAGTAATGAAAATTACAAGCTGTGGAAATTTGATCTCTCTATTCTGTAATTACTGCTCTCTGAAATCTGAGAATATATATTTACTTTAATATTCTTGCAGAGGAGGGGAAGTATCCCCAAGGCATAAAGCAAAGAAACGGAGAGCTGGAAAGAGGGAATAGCATGAACCCATTTGTACTTGATTAAATGTTATATATTGTAGGGAGTGGATCTTGCCTTTAAGGCTGATACAAAATCACAGCATTCAATTCATCTTGGTATTCAGAAGCAGTTAACACTTCCTTTTTGCAATGTACGTTTATGTATAGCAATTTGAAGGTGAGGATTCCTCATCTACTTCTGCTTTCCCATTGCCTAATTACCAGTGTTTGCCATTTCATGATGATGTATTGGCATTTTGTTTAATACCATAGATCCTGGAGTTCTTGTGAATGCAGTAAGAATCATAGTTGTCATTCATAAAATAAAGTGAAAGAAACTCAATGTATTGCTCTTGATATTATCACAAAAAGCTGGAAAATATGAAGAGAATAAACTCTAAAGAGTCGAAATCTGAAATAAATTAAAAGATCTGGTAGAATTTGTTTTAAACTTGTCTAGAACTTCTAAAAATGCCATGATTTTGGGAAAACAAGTTGACACATGTTATGTCAATACTACTATTGCTGTTACAGTAATTTCTAAGAAGGTCCAAACATGGCTGATTTAGTAGGTCCTGTATAAAGTCAAGTCAGTCTCTGCCCTGAAAAATTTAGACTCTACCTTCTAGGAGTTTACTGTTCAGATAAATCCATGGAATAAAAATGAAAGTCAAATTCATCGATGACCAGGACTAAAGGACTAAATAAGCTCTGGTCTTCACTAGTGTAAATCTTCAATGTTTTTCTTTACCGGCCCTCCAAAACCTGTAAATAAAAATGTTCAACAATTGCCTTTCCAGAACTGTGTGGTTTTCCTTTCTTATAATGTTCTTCCACGTATGTGTCCATTATGTCTATTCTGTTCCTGGCTCTACTGTCTTGGATTTCTTTAATGAAGTAAAAAAAAATCAGAAAATTGCATAACCAAAAAAATACTGCTAACAACTGTCTTGCATGAGCTGTTTCAGAGCTAACTGAATGACAAAACTTTTTTTTTTCCTGACCCAATCTAGTCCAAGAGTCATTCCCTTCATCTACTTCATATATTTACAATAAATATAATCCTTGCTGAAATATCAGTTGCACAGCAACAAAAAGTCTGGCAGCTGAGCTGGCTTCAGAAAGGCAGCCAAATGAACCTCCCAAAGTTTTCTCTACTTCTTTTTCCCCTCCAGTAAAAGTATGTAATGAAGTCATATATCTTGCAGGATTTCAGAGCCATACTATTTGAGCTCTATTGTTCCTGGTAACCTGGTATCACAAGAGAATCAAAATAGGGAACATTCTAGAGTACAAAGATGTCTACTGAGTACAAGCTTCTGATTGTCAGCCAGTAATGGCTGATGTATTTCAGTGACAAGCCCAGTGTTCAAGCTACTCCGTAATTCTCTCACCCTTCTGCTTGGCATACTATGAGTGGGGGCCTGAACGGATGCTGTCTGTCCTGTGTCACTCTCTCATTATTTTTGTAAGTGTTGGGAAGACTTCATGAAGAGGTTTCTATAAAGAAAATATTCTTCATATATTTTTCTCATTTTTTCCCCACAGATTAATTATATGAAAGAAGAATCTGTTATCTGTTTCCCACCATACTTTCTCTCACTGTTCTCAGGACATCGATGGACCTAGCCAAGTAATTAACACATGCAGTTGATTTAATTTCATGTTTGTTTGCTGCCTGAAAAAAAATTACCCCTGTCAGCAGTGGGCCATCCCTAGAGGATATAGCTTTGGCTACAGCTTTTGCTTTTATAAACTTCTGTTGCTATTGAGAGGAAAGAATTTCTAAGTTATTAATTAAAGTTTTACAGAGCAAAAGTTAAGACAGTCTAAGCAGTCTTGGAAGCATTCTGCCTAACTTAGGTCTAGCCCCTCAAACTGCTCCAAGGAATTTTGAACTACTGAATTCAAAATCTAAAAAGAAGTAAGCTTTTAAAAATTTTCATTATCTAGACAACAAATCTGTAAGAAATTTAGGATTTTCTAATATTCTGACATGCCTATGCTTGAAAGTCATCTGGAATTATCCTGAAGATTTTTTATAGCCTTGTGCTTAAACATATTTCTTGTACCTCATCCCACCCTCTTCCACCCCAGAACACGAAGCAAATTATTTTAAATGCAATATGCTTCTATCAGGTTGTGGGAGCATCTCTTTCATTTGAGTTACTAAAATCTACCATTCACTTTTGAATGAAGACTAAAGGCCAAATGTCTAATCTCAGAAAAACCAGACCCCCCCCCCCAGAGAAAGGTTCTTGTCACCAGCCATAGCTACCTATCTCAGAAAGTCTGCAGGGTGCCTACATGACTATCAAACTAGATGTTTAAATTGTAGACAGCTTAAATCAGGTGAGATGAGTCATATTATAAGAGTTTCCTAGAGTCTTTATTGCTCGTACCTAAAACCAGCCTAGGCTATACCCACTTCCACACATCCAGCTTTACTGTTCAAATCACAGTTCAAATAATTGGTCCTGTTAGAAGTAATGCAAGAAACTATTCGCACCTGTATGCATCTAGCATTTTTCTTCAGCTATGGACTGATGGGAAAAAACCCAAAACATTTGTGAAATCTTTCCTAGAGCTTTCATCTTCTGAGTTCTGCAGGTGTAGACAACAGTAAGTCAACGAAGTCCAGAGCATCCCAAAGGCCCTAAGGATTTTGCTTTCACTGACTAATCCATGGTTAGAGTGTCTAAAATAATACAGTGAAGAACAGGTTTGTTGTAAACTGCTTATTACATCCTCCTGCCACTCCAGCCACAACCCACATCCAAGATGAACCTGACAAATACAAGGGCAAAACAGCCATAGGTCACTTTTCCACCTCCTAGATTAGTCTTGTTTTTGACAGAAGTTAGATGACAATGCAAGTTAAAGACAACATCACTGCAAGTTCCCTCTCTGCTTTAGGGAACCGGATACGCTACTTTCGCAGCTGCTCTGGTCTGTCAGAGCAGAGCAGAACAATTAGGGTCCGTATCTGATGTGTGGATCCCTGTGTAAGGAAAGTCACAGTTAACAGAATCTTTTTTTGCACATAAGACTCAATACTTACTTCTGACCTTATTTATATTAGTCCAACAACCGATAGTGCTTCTGTCTTCAGTGAAGCTGCAGCTGGCTTTAATCCATAGATGTGATCTCAAAGTCATTGAAATCAGACATGAAAAACACCAAATAAATCACTTTTCTGACTAACTAGAATTACTCTTTACTGTATATTCTAGTGCTCAGGCTGAATGCCTCTCCTCCGCAAAGATCTAGTATATATTAAAAGCTCAAGAGAAGCCATTCCAATCAATTGAATCAATGATGCACCAACTAAAACTACATTTAGTAGCGCCTTGATACAATAAACTATGACAACTAGGAAAGGAATTGTTTGATTTTATTGGGGCATTGATTTGCAAACTAAAGTTTCCCTAAGCTATCTACTGTAATAGATTCTTTATCTTTATTCTTTGTCTTTAGAGACATTGCAAAGCCCTTCTGTGTCAGTGATCTAGAAAAGCATCTCTAAGCTATAACCTTGAAAGCATATCTTTTAGTCACACAGCCACAGCAAAAAGGCGTATTTAGTGGACTACCTATAGTTGTAATTGTTACTTATCTTGAATTAACGTGTATTCCGGTTGAATAGGTCACTGCCATTTCTTCATATTAAATATTCTTCTAATACCATTCAGTATTTTTTGATCACCTTTCTTTGCGAGATCTAACACCTAAAGCTCGTTGTCTAATCAAAACTAATTGTCAAAGTTCCCACTGTTTTAAAGAGAAAGTGAGTAATATCTACAGGGTGATTAATTTCACCTGCCTTATCCACAATGGGTTGAATTGCTTTCTGGAAATGGATTTCTATAAGAAAAGATAAGTGCTACCTTGGAGTGAATGCCTGCCTTTATATCATCAGTTGCTTTTATCTCTTTATAGTCCTTCAATCTATTAACTCACAGCCTTGGCGTTAACTTCGGACCATGAGTCATTGTCCTATTATTGCCCTCAAGTGCATATTAGGGTGTTGTTTATCTAAGCCGTTGAGTTGCTTTCTAGCTTGGTACACTGTCTCTCTTTCTCCTGTGCAATCAATGCAGTCAGCACAATATTTTCAACATACCTCAGAAAACCAGATTCTCTTACATTTGTTTAGTCATCTAGTATACTCATTATATTATTATAGACCCATTTGCTTAGCCAGCAGGTCTGTGCATATGAGGGATCTCATCTGCATGGTCAGAATGGATTTTTCAAGCTAGCTTACACACCATGGTGACCAGGACTTTGATACCGACTGAATAGCAGTTCCTTGGATGATAAACCATAGCTCCTTGAAAGGTACAAAATTCTGCTTAGGTGTTAAATTCAAAAGAGTCAAAGTGGAGGACCTATATTTTGTCAGTTTCACAGGTGAGAGAGAGAAAGGCTGGTCAGGGAAGTTACATTTGCCTGGCTTCCCCTCTGGCTTCTCTAATAAACACTGGGCCTTTGTCTTGATTGTATCTGATAGCACATTCCCATAGGTGCATAACATTTGTTATGCACTTGTTAAAGCGATAACATGGTGTGCGTTCAGAAACACACCTGCATTTATTGATCAGTGGGCACCAGAGCAAAGGGGAAGAGATGAGGCAGTTAAACACAAAAGGAATGCTCACTCATTGGTTGTGCTGACACATGTTCTAGGTAATGAGTGATAAGGCCTTTTAAAAGCCTATCTTATGGGAACAGATGGACCTTTAAAAACATAAATAAGGCTCATTGTGTATGTTACACCATGGTCATTTCCAAAGCAGTTATTTTTCATCCCAAATTGTGTAAGGCATTCAGAAAGAAGGTATAAAAGACTGACAGGAAGGGAAACTTGCATGATAAATTGTTAGAAACAGCACAAATGTGTCCTACAGATCAGCTAGGAGAGTTCACACCTTGTGACTCTATGATGACAAATGCTTACTTGTCTACATAAAACATGGAGGATGATAATATCCTCAGATGAATATCCAGCCATAGCTTGTATCATTGGCTTTGTCAAGAAGGGATAAAACTTTTCTAGACACTTGGTTGTTCTACCAATCCCCTAAGAAAAAGCATATGCTTTCTGGTAAAGGATCCTACAACACAACTAGGAACTAAACATCCAATAACTGACAGCATCCTACCGTTTCCCAGGTAATATGTCCATCACTACAGGAAATGATTCATAAGCTGCTGAGAAAGATAGTTCAATGAAGTAAGCTGGAGAGAACAGACGTATCTCCAATCATAAAGAAGATGACGTGGGATTCATGACTGAACTCTTCACTCATCTATAATAACAGAAATACAACAATCTAGACAAATTCCAGTCAATCACTAGAAACTAATAAAGTCACTTCACTGAACTGTGTTATCTTAGAATTACTTTCATAGATACAAGATCCAGGGTGCCCAGCAGGCTTCACAAAACTAAGAGGATCTTGGTGTAAGCCTTATCCATGCCTCCTCCACTGTTCAGCAGTTGGAGGACAGTATTACAAATGCGCAGGTACACATTAAAACTCTCTCTGAAGAAAGACTGAAGCAAAAAGGTGTTTAATGTGATGACAGAGGGGCATTTAATTATGGTGCATCAAAAAGACTTGTGCAAACATTCTTTTAGTATTCAACTTCTCTGCCTCAGATTGAAGTTATAAGTAGAAATGTAGCAATCAATCAGCATTCACAAAACAAGGACAGTTGGGCAGCCCATAAGCATGTGTCTAATACTGTTAAATATATTTAATTCAGAGAAGCTATTATTATTTTATTGTTGCTTTTGTATTCCACAAATGCCCACATAGAATCATAGAATCATAGAATCATAGAATGGTAGGGGTTGGAAGGGACCTCTAGAGATCATCTAGTCCAACCCCCCTGCTAAAGCAGGTTAGCCTAGAGCAGGTTGCACA
>VZSC01017608.1:119534-143273 GCA_013398225.1 Steatornis caripensis | reverse complement strand
CCCTACACTTGCCCTTGTTGAACTTCATGAGATTCCTCTCCGCCCAACTCTCCAGCCTGTCCAGGTCACGCTGAATGGCAGCACAGCCTTCCGGTGAGTCAGCCGCTCCCCCCAGCTTTGTATCGTCAGCAAACTTGCTGAGGGTACACTCTGTCCCTTCATCCAAGTCGCTGATGAATACGTTGAACAGGACTGGACCCAGCACTGACCCCTGGGGAACACCGCTGGTCACAGGCCTGCAACCAGACATATTTCCTCTGAGATTTTTCTACAACTGTGTTAGATACTGCATATATAGGATGAGGTAGTCCCTGCTGAAGACAACAGAAAGATGCTTTGATAGAATTTATATCCAGACACAGAGGTCCTGAAGTTTCCAAACAGTAGCAATTCATGACTCCTTTCTCTTTAAATTCACATGGCAGGGGGTGGGGGTGTGGGACTGACAAACAAAAATGCTAATATGAAGTTTAACATGATGCAAAAGATCTGTTAGAGAAGATGATGGAAGAAGGAAGACAAAGACAGGTGTATCCTGCAAAGATTGACATTAAGCCAGATGCTGCTCTTCAGTTTTAAGAGTATCCACTTAGCCAGCAAGGTCACTCCATCTTTGAACTCGTGTCAGCTCAGACTTGGGAGTGTTGGTTGGTTAAATCCTCATGTTCCCTTGTATTAATAGTGTAAACATTCCCCACCCTCAAAATGGCCCCCAATGTTTGTCTCTATCATCTTCATATAAATGTCAAAAGCTATTTGCTTACATTTGCATAGATCCTTTCTGCTTGCCACTATGATTAAAGATCTGGTATCACATCTGCATGGCACAACCTAAGGGGGAAGAAGAAAGAGTCAGTCTTTTCCTCTCAAGCAGAAAATGTTGTGGAATTCTTGGCACGTTGGGTAGGTGGACTTGTTTGGGGAAAGAATGGAAAATGTGTTCATCAGAATGTGTAACAGAAACAAAGCAAGTTAAGTGATAAACTATACTCGATACCCAAGGGCAGAATCTGCACATCCTTTTCCTTTCTCTGCCACTGACTGATTTTGTAATTAGGCAAGTCACTTCATCCTCCTCCCCAGTGTTTCCCCTTCCACAGTTTATTTTAATCTGTTTAGATCTTGATGTCTTCCAAGAAAGGCTTGCCTCCTATTCTATTTTTATATTGCACCTAGCACAAAGTGACAGCAGTCATTGTTTCAGTGTCTATTTGCTGTAATAAGAAATTATCTAGAAGGTTATTAAGAAAAGGAAGTTAAGATGCTTGTGTGAGTAGATCAGTAATTAGGAAGGATATGAATACTTTGTCTAAAGAACAGAATAGATGTTTCAGGATCCCTTTGAATTGCTGGGTAAGGTCACTGAGTAGCAAAGGGAAGCTTATCCTCAAGTCTCTTACGTCCCCCTTGCTTCTGAAAACAGTCAGAGGGACAGTACTTGCACAGCCCAATAACAGCTGATCTAGGCCTGGCACCAGTCCATGTTTTGACAGTCTCCATTTTTTTGTTAATACTTTGCATTTATATAGTGCTTCTTTACAGTAAACTTCAAGCGCTTCACGTTCTTTGCTTAACACTTGAATACCCTGAGGCTCAGACAGCTTGTTTGTGACTGGGGGTGACTCCATATACCCCAGCCAAATAGTAGGGCAGTAAGGCCATGCTGGTAAGGGAGCACTGATTAAGAAGTAAGGAGCTAGTACCAAGCTAGTAACAGAGAGCAGTGATGACAGGCTGTGCTATAGGTGTTAGGGAACACAGCCACACATGTTGCCAATTTTGTCCCTAAATAAATTCCTCCTTAACCCAGAACACACCAGTTTGATATCTCAATGACAATTCTTGTCTTTGCTAGTAGAATTGCCAATCATCACCTATCAAGTTATTTTTAGGCCGGTATTTTTGAACGTGGATGTTAAAACCCCTATTTAATGCAAATGCCTGAGCATCAATTCAGGTGCATAGTTTCAAGCACACAGGAGGTTTTTTAGAAGTTTATTTATTTATTTTAATTTGGCAGGGTCAGTGGTGTCATGTGACGCTGACACTCTCCTTGTAGCATTCGATGTACCTTAGGAAAATGTTCTTTCCTCAGCTTCAAACTCACTGCCTTCCCATGCCATTGAAAGGCTATGTACTGTTGAACAATATTAGTGATAAGGAGAACCCATTTTCATTTTATTCTATTGGGTACCTATATACTCCTTCAAAGTCTATAGAAAGATGCTGGATGACATCATTTGTGAATCTGCCCCTCCATCCCACTGTGTGGATTATTTTCCATGTCTTTAAAAACTTCTGTCACTTACCTCTGCCTCTCCCCATCTGCATCTTTTGCCATATCTCACTACTGCTGGGTGTAGACTCCCAGGTCAGGAAGTAATATTTTCTGTAATATTTTCTGCTCTCTTCCATGCTGTCGCTTTCTGCTGGCTTGGCTTTCAGCTACCAACCCAGGGAGGGAATATGAAATGCCAGCAAGCCAAGGCTGCTTTCTTCAAGTTAATGGTCTCTGAGCATGTACCTACAGCATCCTCAAAGTGCCTCTGTCTTCTGGTTTATCTGTGGGACTTCAAAGAAATGAGATTCAGCCATGATGCCCTCTGAAAGAAATTGAGCTACCAAACAGAGTAACTTCTTTGCTTTTAACTTCCTGTGCAAGCTCAAATGGCTTAACAGAGGAGCCATGTACAAATATTCTGACTTTCATTGCTATGTGTTCGTGTTAGCATCATCTCTCTTTCCCCTATGATTTGCATAATGTTATTCAGGTTTCTCCACCAGCTCTTTATATCCAGCACATCTTCCTTCTGACCACCTAGCTCCAACTGCTCTGTGATAGTTGCTTGAGATTTGTGTGTTGTTAAAGGTCACTGAACTGTTGTCTAGCATGCAAGTGGCCAAGGGCTTCTGCTAGCACTGTGCAACTAGTATGCTTCTGGGGAACTCCTGTGGAGAAAATTAAAGTGCTCCATGCCAGAGTTTTAATCTATGATTGAACACAAAGCTGACAGCACTGTGGCTGCTGTGGGACTGTGGCTGCTGTGGGACTGTGGCTGCCACCCACCAATCATCACAAGATACCCAACCAGCCTCCGTGATAGCTGATGGGAGCTTATCTTATCTGACTTTATCCACCTAAAACATAGGTCTCTGGTCTCAGATGACCCATTAGGTTCTTTTGACAGCCAACAGAAAGCTGTTAGTGGTTTAGTCATCCTGTCTATCTTCAGCATCAAAATTGGATGTGCATATGATTAGATATTCCAGGGTACCTGTATAGTTGAGGCCAACCGGCACATAAGAGGACACGTGCCAATTCTCACAAGCTCTAGAACAGAGTAGCTGTGTCTAAACCATTGTTAGGACCAGTGTGGACATTCAGGTCCCAGAACCTGTGTACATGACTTGGATTTCCTTCATGGACTCATGTCAATGGAGCCCTGGAGTCCAGAAAGGTCTTGGTTGTGATGAAGCTGTGCAGCTTGGCCCCTGCTTCAAGACTAAGCCCCATCAGGAAAGAAGTGCTCTTCACCCTAGTTTTTATGGCTTACTTTTTCTGAGGACAACAGATTCCTGTTGCTTTCAGGCTAGGGTCTATTTTGGAACTGACATATTATTCATGCTTCCTGTTAAAGCTGGCCCCACTGCATGGAAGAGAATTCAAGACTGTTGGGTGAGGTAAAGGAATCAGAAATAAGCCTGGCTCCACAGTCTTGTGAGATCACTCACTTGGCAGAGGAGTTCTGAGTTCCAGTCTTTTCTTTTAGGAATTATTCATGCTTTTTTTGTCAGTGGAGTATTCAATGTAAAATGTATCTACAATACATGGAGCAAGTCTGTAGTCCCAAAGTCACTACCTAGACATATGCACGAATCACTTTGCCAAGCACTGTAATGTCTAAATCCTTTCTTGGGTCTAGTCTGCACTCTATATTATATAAGGAGCCTTTTAATTAGTGGGTAAGCAGAGCCATTCAGACACAAAAGAAGATGCTTCAACAGAAGGACTCAACATATAGGCCACATGACAGAAGAGTATTTAGGTCCTGGGCAACTTCCCATGCCCACTGCCACAGCACCCAGCCCTTGTGTGCCTCTTGCTGACATAAGTAAGGATGCAGTCCTCCTCCTGTGAAAAGTTTGTCTGTGACAAGTCAACAGGAGATAGCTCCCAGCACAGTCAGCCTGACCACTGGAAATGTCAGTCCAGCAAACATCTACCCCAATAAGGCCATTGTATACTATTAGACAAGAATTTTTGGCTTCTTCTGAATACTAATAATTTTCTAATTGTCTATCTCTTTGATGGAATGCCAGACTCTGCCAACAGGCATTGTGCTAGGCACTGCTTTCTTCTTAATATGAGAACTCAAAGCCAAATCTGCATCGATAGATTCCCTATGGAAATTCATTGGCTTTAATGAGATTGTGTTGTTTGTGAATAGGGAAAGATTTTGGCATCAAAATCTTGATTGTATTGATTCGTAAGCTAATAAGTATAAAGGACCATTATGCCATTCTAAACATTAACAATTACTCAGGAAAGAATATAAACTTCCTGGAAGTGATGATGTTGATCTGAATAGTCTTTGGAAAGATGTGCCAGTTAAAGAGAAAAGGATTAGCGTACAGTGCTTTCTGAACTGCTGCTCGTAAGAGGCTTTGGGCAAAGAGAACAGCTTGCTTACCCTCAGCAGTGGAGATGTGGCAAACTGGGGTTTAATATGGGCTTCTAGCACCTAGCTCAGAAGCAAGGAAAGCTGGCTTGCCTTGTGTCAGCAGCGGGTCTCATCAGTTCAGGGTTATCTATGCTGCAGTCACACACAGTTGTCAAAATGCTAAATTACCTTTACCCCACCATGCCCTACCTATGTCAGCATTTCCACTCCTAAGTTGCTTCAATTTGCCTTGCATTGTTCCTTCTCCAAAATACATTTCCTTCTCCCAGTTTTTCCTTTGAAACCAGAGGCAGGAGTTGTGAGAATGTCTGTACATATGGCTTCACTTTTCTAGTCACTTACGGAACAGCTGATGGCTGGTAACTTCCCTTTTCACATCTTAATTTAGGTGAGAAGCTCTTTGCTAGAGACAGTGACCTTTACTTCTCTGAAAATGCTATTCACAATTATGCTGCTGTCTAAATAATGTCTGCAGTTATATTGAGGTGAACTAGGCACCTCGTAAACAATTCCACTAAATTCCATTACTGGAGAAAAAAAGAGAGAAACTTATTTACGGCAGAGATTTTCAATTTGAGGCACAGAGTCATTTATTCTCCTTACCTCGCCCGCCCCACAATAGGAGGAGAAATAGGGCACTCAGAGGGAAAAAGAAAAAGAAAGTAAGTTTTCTGAAAATATAATATCTTCATCTTCACTCAAAAAATTCAGGAACAGGCATTTGGAAATTGGACTATTTTGATAAATTAAGTTGTGCAAAAATAGATTTATCTAGGACAAGTGCATTTCGTGTGTTTTATCAAATACACAACACCAAACTCAGAAGAGCTTGCCTATTAGGGCAAAAAAAATGCATCTAACAATGATCTGCAAAAGTCTGAAATGGTATTTATGAAGACAAATGAAACTCAAGGACAACAAATGCAATTCTGAGCAAATGAAATGCTGCTTATGCACATTTTTGACCAGACTTCAAAGAAAAAATCATTAAAAACACTGGAATATATGATTTTGTTGTTACTTTGAAACATGAGTTATTAAAAACAATCACACTAGCTAAGAAAATGAGAGGTCTTTGAAGTTATCAAAAAGACATGCTAAAGATAAAGACTTACCTGCAGTTATAGGACTTAATTTACTTCTTGTTTACCACCATTTTTCAATAGTTTAATTTCAGCATTCCCTTCAGAAAGCATAGTGTAGATTTTGCCCACCTCCATTTCAAATGCTTCAGATAGATAGTAAATTAATTTCCAGGACTGTACAGACCATTCTGAATTTTACTGTGATTGATAGTAGTAGTTAGCGAGAACTGTTTTTATTTATTATTATTATTATATTGTTAAGATAAGTGTACCTGTCATTCAGAACAAAATAACTAAGGACCAACCTATTTGCTTAATGACTAATGGCTAATGGTTGCCTACAACCTAAAGACTTCTTGGACAAATGCACAGTTACAACAGCTGCTTTGTACATGACTTTTTCTTTAGTGATGTCTCCCCTTTGGAGATCAACTCTGATTTTTCAGGATCAGAATCTCTGTTATGTAAGAATGCCATTGAGATCTACTTGTGATTATGGACTGTCTGGTGAAAAAAAACTCTCTACGCAATCACCTACATCTACTAATACAATTCTGCTGGGTTGGGGAAAATAGATTACTTTGCATCTAGTAGATCACACCACCATGAGCAGAATCCAGGAGCTTTTGGATGAATCAAGATGGTCACAAGCTGGAGTGCTCCACCTGTGAGAACAGGCTTACTCAGCCTGCAGAAAATGAGGCATTGGGAGGATCTGATAGCAGCTTTCCGGTGCTTAGAGGAAGGTAATCCGTAAAACAGAGCTAGACTCTTCGCAGTGATTCATGGTGGAAGCCCAAGAGACAACAGGGATAGGTTGAAACAAGAGAAGTTCAGATAACGTGTAAGAAAAAACTCTTCCATAAGGACAGTAGAGCAGGGGAGCGGGTTGCCGAGCAAGACTGCCCAGCCTCCTCCTGGAGGTTTTCAAGAACATGACAGATAAAACCCTGAGTAACTCAACCTGATCTTGTAGCTGACCCTGCTTTCAGCAGTCAATTATTCTAGATGACCTGCAGAGGGGTCATCCAACCTGAATTTTCCTGTGATCCTATGACCCTATGAATTGGGGTTCCTGGGTACATTCTATTTGAGAAGGCTCAGCCTGTAGCTCAATTTACATCACACACACTGGTCCTTCTCCCTTCTTCCTCCCAGATTATCCTCCGTGCTCTAGGGAAGTACTTCACGGACAGAAGTATACCTGGCTATGAACTTTAGGACCGGATGATCTATCTATCTCCGCACAATGGAAGCTTCTATAGCTTCACTTAGGCAGGAGCTACATCATTACTGTAGTTTGTTGGTGACATCGAACTATACTGGTTCCTTGCTGTAGTGGTTTCAGGATCAGCTCTGAAGCAACCTGTAGGAGTGTACACCAAGACATTAGGACACGTGTCATGGTTTAGGCCCAGTTGGCAACAAAGCACCATGTGGCTGCTTGCTCAATCCTCCCCCTCACTGGAAGATGGGAAGGAGAATCAGAAGAAAAAGGTAGAACTCACGGGTTGAGATAAGGACAGTTTAATAGGACAGCCCAAGGAGAGAAGAAATAATAATAACCATAATACTAATAAAAGAATATATGAAGCAAGCGATACACAATGCAATTGCTCACCACATGGAACCCTATGCCCAGCATGTTTCCAAGCCGTGATTCCCCCTCTCCCAGCCAGCTCCCCAGTCTATATACTGAGCATGATGTCATACGGTATTGAATACCCCCTTGGCTAGTTTGGGACAGCTATTCTGGCGGTCTCCCCTCCCAGCTTCTTGTGAAAATTAACTCTATCCTAGCCAACAGCACAACATGCAAGTATACACTCAATGTATGTCTGTATCCTGCTCCACTGTGCTTGGCACAGTTGCTTTTAGGTATCCTACCAACCTTTGTGGAGAGGCATCTGACCGCAGACCAGGAAGTCCAGAGTCCTTTCTACAAGAGCCTCTGTATCCCTTGTGGGAATATCTGTGGAGGCTGAATAAAGCATGGTGAAATTCGCAGTAATTTACAAAATCCTATTTGAGCATTCCATATAAGCTCCATGAGTATAAAGCCCCCTGCTTTTCTTACACAATTGGGTTTTTTTGACTCTTACCTGTCTAATTTAGGGAAACAGAGAAAAGGTATAGGGAAGTGTGAGACTCCCAGAAATCATCTGAATGTGTTGAACAAATGTGCCAGGGAACTGTGGAAGGACATCACACTAACTTTGTCATTCAGCTCCCTATGTTCAAATAAGTCCGGTTCAAGATGGTACCCAGGGATCTCCATCATCTTTCTGGGAATCTGGATCCACCTCTAGATTTAGCAACTTCAGTCAGCGATCTTCAGAACTGTGTCTAGAAATGGAGAAGAGCTGGCAAATGAAATAAAAATCTAAAAGCTAGCTTATCATTCTGGAATTTCTTCAAATTGTGTTTCTTTGGGGTTGAAATGCAAGACTAAATCTCTTCCTGAAAGGATGCTTCTAGATCCAGGAGACCTAAATGCCACTGGGGTTTCTGATTGAAGATTTTTATCCACCATTGAAAATGATGGTCATTTGGGACTTCATTATGCTGTTAACTACAGCCTTTGGAAAGGCAATGCATCTCCACAGGTCCACTTCTGCAGTTATCCATTGATAACTGTAGAAAATAATTATTGATGGAGTGTGCAGGATACATAGCTGAATTGTTCTGATTCTGTTCAATATAGAAGGTTATCCACATACACAAGTTAATTTATGATGTAGGCACAGGAGTGACTAGTTGGTGTTGGACTTTGAGAACAGTGCTATGCTGTCTCTGAACCTGCAAAACAACTATTTTCTTCTAATATATACAGACTGATTATAACAATTGTTAGCAGATTTATAGTTTTCTATACTTCATAAAGAACAAAACAAAAAGTGGTCAGGAGTACAAAATTGCATCTGGACATATAGGCAAGCATTATGTTACCTTTCTAGGGGAGTCTCAGCTGTTACTTTCTTAAATACCAGTTAAAATGTCTCTCTCAATTTCCTTATAAATGTGCATACTCCAAAGGTCAAGCCAGAACCATTGTGAAATAGGCTTTAAAAGAAGCATAAAACTCCTGTCTGACACAGAGGCGGTGACAATTGAAAAAGCAAAGACTGGGAGGGTTAAAGGCTAATTACTAGAAGAAATCTGGCTGGCTGGCCTAAGGTCTTTTGAGTGGGAGCACAGTCAAATGGGAGTTGTGGATTAATTGGGTGAAAGACATCGTCACCTTGATATTCATGAAAGTACTTGGGAAGAACACTGCTGATATACTGCGGACAGTTCATTTGAAGCATGGAGGTAAGTTATCTCTTTTCCACAAAGACTTCACCTTTGCTTTTTAATTGATGTCAAATATGAAAATTAAAATCTCCAGTGTGAGAAGCCCTTGCACGTATTTTCTAAAGTTTGTAAATGTCTCTTCCTGTTCCCACCATAATAATGAAACTTAAATGTATATCCCAAGGACAAAATTTTCAAGCCTTTGGCTTAACAAAATGAAGAGAGCAAAACTTGCAAGCTGTAAGTCCCTTTGGATCTGTTTGTGCTAGTGAGAAAACAATGAGCAGTTCTTTGTGCTTCTTATAAATAACTCCAACACCCACTGATCAGCAACATGACCTCAAGCCAGGCAATTCAGTTCTCCACTTTGCCCAGTAATTATGGTGTCATACTGTAGGTATCTTATGGTCAAGGATGACAGTGCTCTGGCTGCAGGGGAATCAGGCAGAGTCCTACGCATAATAAATACTGTCTGCTGCAAAATTTCACTGCAGTCATATTATATCAATGCATGAAATTGTCCTTTCCTTCTGCTCCGTCATTTAGCCAGCATAATTCTTCTGCCCCATGGCATGAGATATCTGTTCATAAACATTTACACTTTTCTTCTTTTTTTCTTTGGAGTCAAGAGGTCAAAATAATTCCCCAGCAACTCGTATTCAGCCTTCAGGGTACTTTTGAAGCACTGTATAGGAAATGCTTGGGCAGTTTTGTGAACTGGAAGTGTAAATTAACACAGGTGACCCTTCCTTATCAATGCTTCAAAAGACCTCAAATCTAATACAGGACAGAGGAGGTCATTGATCAGCCTGTCATTTTTTCACCTGAAAATCCCACTGCAGTGGAAAATAAAGGTGACTTCAAGAGAAATTCCCCACATCACAAATCTGCATCCTGTCCAGCATGCAAGTCTCACTCCTGTGCAACAGCACGATAAGCAGGATGCCTCGTAAATCTTCAGCCAAGAGACCACAGACCCACTCTCGTTCAGCACACTTCCTACAGCTGTCAAAGACTGCATCAGGTTTCTGTGTGATATGGTAACCCAGTAATTCCAGCATAATCACAGCAAACACTTCCAAGGTGACAAAAAATTTGCACAACTGGAAATTCAGTTTGTCCAAGCAGGACTGGTTGACACAGTCTTCCCAAAATCAGCCACAGCAGTTCCTTAACTTCTGAATGGAAGAAGTGATACTCCAGAATGCTTTTAAGCTACTTTAAAGACATAGAGATATAAAGTGCTTTAGAAGATATAATCATCCTCCAAATCCTTAAATGAGTTTTTATTCTAGAGAAAGGGACTGGTCATTTCTACAAGAGATTTAATTACCTTGCAGTGTTCACATCTGTTAAACCTGCAGTATGAAATATTCACTCTGTTGAAGCTACTCAGTATTTCACTGCCGATGGACATGGAACCAGGATTTCAGGCACAGAATATCAATGCCAAGTTATGTGGTTGGATAAGTGAGACATAGGCAATGATCCTTTATTTTCTCTTGAATTCAGAAGGGAGTATGCATCCAATATTGTGTTTTAGTAAACAGAAGTGCCTAAGTGAGCGTTTCAAACAAGGTGACTTTCACCTTAACAGAAGAAGGGAAAGAGCAAAACCATAACCGAGTAAGAATCTTTCTATCAGTTTCAAATCTTTAGAAAGTGAAACATGTCTGCTTTATTCTGCTCTAAGAGTGTTTTTTCTATTTACCACTCAGAGGAAGCCAGCAAGTTTAAAATAGAGCAAGTTTAAAAACGCCACTTGGGCCAAAAGATAATGTTATTAATGACATATATATGCAAATTGTGCATAAATATCACGGAATTCTCAGACTGTCAATTTGGATTGAAGTTTGGGGTTGCAGTTCAAGCTCAACGAAACACTTCCTTGGGCTTGAGATTCACTCCCATGAGAAGTTCTACTCAATTCCAGCCTGCATGTCTAACTTACTATAGCAGTTCTATTGAAAATGAGATGTCACAAGGTGACAACAGAAAGCAAGAGTGATCTTGGATGCACCGAAAATCAAGGATGCACAAAAGCCAGCATAAAAGATCAGGGATGGACAAAAGCCACTTGGGCCAAAAGCTAATATTATTAACCACAAATATATGCAAATTGTGCATAGGTATCACAGAATCATGGAATGGTAGGGGTTGGAGATCATCTAGTCCTACCCCCCTGCTAAAGCAGGTTAGCCTAGAGCAGGTTGCACAGGAATGTATCCAGGTGAGTTCTGAATATCTCCAGAGGAAGAGACTCCACAACCTCTCTGGGCAGCCTGTTCCAGTGCTCTGTTACCCTCACAGTAAAGAAGTTCTTCCTCGTGTTCAGGTGGAACTGCCTGTGTTCCAGTTTGTGCCCGTTGCCCCTTGTCCTGTCACTGGGCACCACCGAAAACAGTCTGTCCCCATCCTCTTGACACCCACCCTTTAGATATTGAAAAGCACTGATCAGATCCCCTCTCAGTCTTGTCCAGGCTAAACAGACCCAGGTCTCTCAGCCTTTCCTCATAGGAGAAATGCTTCAGTCCCCTCATCATCTTTGTGGCCCTCGGCTGGACTCTGTCCAGTTGTTCCCTGTCTCTCTTGAACCGGAGATCCCAGAACTGTACACAGTACTCCATGTATTTAGTTAGAAAGCAGGAGGAAGTTTCTGCTATCAAAGGGGTAAGTTTGTTTAACAGCCTCCTAAAGATGAAAATGGGGATAAACTGAAGATGGAGTTTGATCAAGGTATAAACGGGATCAGGGGCAATTTCAGGTACAAAGTATGCAGCTGCTAGTGTGGATACTAGAGTGATTAAAGCAGCAAAAAAAAAAAAAAGAAAAGAGTAAATTCCCCAGACATCACTATTTCAGACTGGATTAGGGAGTCAAGCCTATGCAAACCTTCCATCCTTGCTATGATAACAGTCTCATTCCATCAACTTCATGCATTACCTCCATGACCCCTCCTATCCTCACTGTAAGTGTGGGAGAGGGTGTGCTGATGCTGCCTCAGCATGAGGAAGCAGGGTTGGACCATGGGCTGGAGGTATTCCCACAGCCATGGGTCTTGATCTTGAGCATGGTGTTGAGTAGACATGGTGCCAGCTAGCAGTGCTAGGAAGTCATGTTTAGGGAAAGACAGGGCATGTGCCATCTATGTCCTAAATGCTCAGGAACAGTAGTGTTACAGAGCAATTATCAAGGTAAAAGCTGCCTGCACTAATGAGAAGCAGGGACTGCCTATGGTGGTCTCTAGTTTTGTATTTTCTTTTCAGTCCACATTCCTGACTTCAGTCCTCATCAAGTCAGTTCTGCCGCAGCCTCTTGCATTATGAAAACTGATTTACATATCCAAACAAATAGCCCTCAAAGGGGAAATTCAGGCTGATAAAACGTAACTCATGCTCATCCTTTTTAGAGCCATCTTTACATTAAAGAAAAGATTAAGAAACAAAACCAAGGAGATAAAGAAAGAAATGTCATGGAACCACTGGGATTTTTGAGAAATTATTCAACCATCCATATACATTCATGAAGATGGGGTTGGAGGGAGGGAGATTTCCCAGTTGACACATTTCTCCACTTGTGAACATGTTGAAAGATCACTCATATGTTTTCAATGAAGTCACTGACAGTCAAGAATGCTGGAGGCAACAGCTGTTGGAGATTGATTTACCTCAAGGCTATTTAATCTCTCAGCCTCTCATAAGGATGCTTGCTAGGGTGAAGGTAAAGAAGCACAACTAAAAATTGTATTGCTTTCAGCAGCTGTTGTTATTCCTGAAAGCCAAGAATGGGTCAAAAAAATGTGATGAAAGTCTTGGATTGTTATCAGCTATAGGGGTGGCCAAAGCTTACTGCTTCCTTTGGGAGTAGAGTTTCCTTTGTGGAACAAAATACAGTAAAATTACTAACTCCAAGAGGGCTTAGTTGCCTGGGAGTTACCGTGAAGTGTATATGCGCCTTGGAATTTCCAGAATTATAAGTATATTATGTCAGTCTGGAGTGATATAGGTTGTGAAAGGTGGCCCTTGTGTTCAGTAACAGGAGCTGGGACAATCAGGCAGCAAGAAAAGATAACATAAAACATTCATTAAAATGGTAAAAAAAAATGACTGAAAAGCAGAGTGCAGCTGCTGTATGTGTCGTTTACTATTTCAGAATGGTCTCCCTCTGCGAAACTCTGGATTCTTATTAAATCACTTTGCCCAACCATGCATTAGACCCCTACACCATAAGACATTTGCCTGCCCAGTTGAAAATGCAACACATGCATCTCCCAGCAGAGCTTCTTTTTGTAACCATGCATTTTCCACAGTTTGCTAGCAGAACTTTTGAAAGAGGGAAATTAACATGGACTGCTTTTTCAATAGGGAAGGAAATAGATGAACGTTTTTGGTTCACCAGGGACTTCCTTGCTGTAAACAGGTAAGATGCCTTGCGGCTTCTCAGAGTGCATTATTGGACAGAAAACTTATGTCTGTTCCCTCCAGCAATGCAAGCTGTTTGAGACAGTGCTCCATCCTGGGCATTAGCTGTCTGAGGCCTGACACCGCATTCATCCCTTTCAAATCCTTCTAGTGGATCTCTCAGGATCTATCTATACTAGGGCTTTAGTTCGGATTAAGAATACACTATTGAAGCAGATTTCCCATTACCCCCTTAACTGTGCTTTTGTTCCCATCACAAATCTGTATTGGAGACCATGAGCCAGATTCCAGTCAGATGAAACTGAGGTATGAAGTGTGCTTTATGGGCATATCTCATTGCACTGCACCACAAAGGGCTCTGCAAGACCAGACTAGAGCTAGTTCAGGGTAGAATAACCCTGAAAAGTGAATAGTATGGCCATTAGGTCCTTAGTGCTAGCTGTTTCGTTATGCAGATTCACTCCAGAAACGTTGATACCCATATAGCCATAGAAATGCACTAGTTAATTAAAAAACACTCCATAAAGAAAAAAAAAAGAAGAAAAATAAAAACAAAAAAAGAAAGAAGAAAAAACAACGAAAAACATCAGGTAGTGGGAGAATGGATCTATGGATTGAAAATCACATTTATTCTGAAAATTACTATGATCAGAGGAGGATAAGTATTGTTCATGTCATTGCTGTCTCTTAAGATTAGAAGAGTTCTCAGGAACAACACACAAGGCGGCAAAGACAGAACAATTCAAAGATGTCAACCCTTGATTAGCACAGACCTAAAATTGCTTTAAATGTTCTTCAGATGCTGAAAAAATGGCAAAATCATAGGAAAGATCATAATGCTGAAAAACAGGCAGTGTGCTCTTGAGGAATATCTGCATATGATTTGCTCCTATGACAGCAGTTAATCATACAGTGTATGTAGTCATACCACTCTAGCACAGGACTGTACAAGAACTGCTCATCACAAGGCTTTGGGATTGGTCCTGTAAACTTGATGCATAACTGAACTTTATCCAATCTATTCAAAACCTTTGGCTTTGAGAAAATTCGTAAAGGACCATTTTTAGTAAGTGGTTTGGAACTACAGGGGAGAAAATATCAAATTACTGAAAATTCCTGTCCCACAAGTACTTAAAAGAACACAAAAGTAGTTTTTCTTGTGGGTTTTCAGCAGTTCCCCCTCTCAGACAAAGTGCAAATAGGAAGAAAGAGAAATGCAGAAATTAAGAAAAATTAATTATGGTCAACAGAACCCAATAAAAGTTTTTCTCCTGATTACACCAATGTTGGATCAGACAGTTTTGATAACAGAATATTTGATAGCTTCACAGTGGTCTGACTAGATAGATATCCAATTCCCTTTTTTATGCACTTGCCAACAAGCTGACAGACATTTTATGCTAGTGATGGAATATGCAAGTCCTGTAGCATGATGACCTTCACAAACAAGTGTCATGCAAAGATTATTTTATTTTCTAATTGCAATCTTAAAAAAAGAAAAAAACCCAACCACTAACGTTTTTGTGTTGAAGACTAGATGGTAAGAGTACTCTATGGAAAAATAGAATAATGAAAATATTTGACATGTGTATGATTTTTACCCTATGGCTCTCTAAAAACGTATGCTTGCACTTACCAAAACTTCACCAAAGTGCAACCACTTCTGGTCCATGGATAACCCTTGTTCTCAGAGGACCACTGGCACAGATATCTGTGCTTTTCTTTGCAGCAATATTAGGCACAAAGCAAGGCTTGCAAGGACCTGACCAAAGCTCCTGCTGATCTCACCAGCTGTAGATCATAGTCTTTTCATGGGGCTGTTCCTCAACAACTGAAAGATAAGGGATTTATTCAATTCCAGCTCCAGTGTCTATAGAAGTATGATCCAGTCAAAATCTATTCTTGCAGGCCTTCAGGATAGTTCTATTTTCCGTATCTATTTGAACTTATCTTTCATTATCTTCTCTTCCAGACGCCTGAAGAGGTCCTAATGCAGCTGTTTCCCCTATCATCCCGCAACAGCAAGAAAGTGGTTATGTTTTTTCAACCACCAAACAAATAAACTTCTACACTTTACTGGAAAACAGATTTTCCTTTTTTTTTTAACACAAATTTTTCATTTTTATTTGTTCAGGGAGACATTTATATTACTCATGCAGATAGACCCTAGAAATGCTCTGCAATATTAGGTATTCACAGACAAATCTTGCTTCAGGAAAGCTTTTGTGTCAACAGATAATGAAGTACCAGTACCAGCACTGAAGGTATGAAGATGTTGTCATCTAAACTTTTTCAATAGCACAGTCTCAGTTCATATTCACCTGCATACATGCTGTTTCAAAAGAAGCCTGCTCAAGCAGAGTAACTAGAGGAGGAAAGCCGAAGCTCTCATGCTCCCTCAGACTGGAGCCAGCTGTGTCAATGCACCCTGGGCGCAGCCTGTGTACAGCCATGGCCATCCTGGCTGAGTCCTTCATTCCCACATCACATCAGTCTTTGCAAGCAGCATCATATGTTCAATACAGGACACAGAAGTGGTCTGGGATCTGTCCTACAAGGGCTCAGTGTAAAGGGAAGAAGGTCAGTATAGGAGCTGTAGGCAGCAGAGACACTGGCCTCTTGTGACGCATGCAGCTCAGGTCAAAAAGCACAGTCCCAATGGCAGTGAGTAGCAGAAGTAGACTTAGCAAGGGACTAAATTGTATTATGAAATATTTGAGTGTATTTATTCTCTGCTAAATTATAGTAAAGCTGATGCCATTATAAAGATGTTACAAATCAGATAAAGGACACAATTCTCCGCCCTGTCTGTTTCTTTCCTTAGACTTATTTAATAAAACTTAATTCTATAATACAACTACCACGATGAATGCTAGACCATGTGGAAAAATGTAACCCAATTTCATGCAGAAAGTCAGAATCAAGATGTAATCTGGCAGGTCTCTGCTCATTTTAAAGCCTTCCCATATACAACCACCCTCCTACTGTAGATGGAAATCTTAGGAGCAAGAGACAGTTGCTTCTGTCGTATTCTTAGGTGTGAAAATCGGTAGGGGAATTTGAAGGGCTTAGAACATACCATTCCAGAGCACTAAGTCTCAACTTGCAAAGGAGACTCTAGTTAGGCAATGACAAATTCCTTCCTCTCATTACAGGCAAGATCCTCAGCATCAGAGCCTTCCCTGGAATGTCTCTTTGAGCTCCAAGGTCATTCTAATGATGGAAAAAAGAGATCTTGATGGTCTAAAGCAAAAGCCTGTGAAGTGACTTTCTCAGACCTCAGAAGCCACGCGTGAAGGAATGAGCAGCAGCCTGTCTGGAAACCTTGCAAAGCTGTGAGTTGTGTTCCTGCAGTGCATGGAGAGGTCAGCTCCTGGGGCAAAGCACAGAGAGGCAGATAAGAGAACATTCACGTCAGCTGCCATTTCAAAATCGGTATCAGTGCAAAACAGTGTTTTCCACAAAACAGGCCCCCCCAAAAAAGGAGAAACTCTTGTGTCTCTTTCCAGTGGTAAGGATGCATGGGTGATGGCAGAAAGTAAGGAAGCAGGTGCAGTTCCTGGGCTCTGTGGTGCAAGAGCTTGCTGCAGTCTCTAAGGGACAGCCAGATGAACATGACAAATGAGTGAAAATACAGAAAGAGTAAAAATAAACATTTTGATTCACTCCGCCTCGTTACTCATGAATGAGAGGAAGATGGAAACTCAAAGAATAACACCAAAAATGTCTTTTATCAATCTATCTGTCCCTTCGCAGCCAGAGACAATGAGCAACTCAGAGCCACCAGGTACAACAAAAAACAGGGGAACAGATAGGACGGAGGATTAGTTTTGGCCTTGAAGTAGGACATCATCTCCACAGAAAAAAAGGTGAAAGTAATCAAGGATTTATAGGAAATGTTGTTGAAGAGTCTTTTGGAACCTTAACTAGTTTTATCCTCAAGGCCAAGGAATATAATTCAGCTCAACTGAGGAAAATTATCTTTACTTATTTGCATGTAAGTGCCTACTTAATTGCCTATTACAAAAGTTTTACACTTGCTTCTAAAACCAGAAGGTTTTGCTTTCCGTTGTCAATGGCTGAACATCAGAGTAGATAACCTGAACATTTCAGGGAAAATCTAAGTTCTGAAATCTTCCCCTCATCTCCAGGGATGTCTTGGTCATAATGGGAAAATCCCAAATGTCCCAGCTTCCATATTAACAGATCCCTTTTTATGGAGTGAAGTATTTTGCGGCTGAAAACAAAAAGCCATATTAAATATATGTATAAGCAGAAAACAGAACTTAAACAGGTGCATGTTCATTTGTATAGTGTTACTTTATTTTAGTCAGCATTAGTCCCAAGCTGACAGCAATACCCTTTAAAAACAATTAATTGGATTGTTGTGTGAAGTTGAGTGTGGAGGTTTTCCTCCAAAGTACTTCTTCATAAAAATGTCTTGAAGGAGAGTTGAGTTACAGAAGTGTGTGTACGTGTGGCTGCACACGTGATTTCAGACTGGAGGAAATGGGGAAGGAACACTCTGTCACACGGGGGAATTTCCATGTCCCAGATTATTGCAAATGGGGTGAAAAATGATAAAAATTAGTATGATGCCTGCTCCTATTTCTCAATTCCACATGGAGCCTGGAGGCACAAACTATTCAGCAGCTGGGCTGGGAAGGAAAATTCCCCAACCATGAAACATTATAGCACAGTTGAGCACATTTACAGTTGCACAAAACTTTTCATGGCATCAGTTATTTTCTTTTGGGAAAGACACAATACTTGAAAGCACAACCCTGTTCTGCTCCTGCAATTTTCTAAAGAAATTTTCTCTTTTGCCCGAAAGAATAACTAGTCATTAATATGCACGCGAATGCAGGCACTGGGCAAGCCAGGAGAACTGAGTGCCTTTCCCAGGGAGCCTGCCTGGAGGAAGTCCTGGAGGGGCTGGCCAATTCCAGTGCCCATAAATTTAGCCTCCCACTGGGTCTTGGCACAAACTAATGGCCTGTTGGAGGTGATCTGAACAAATGTACCTAAGCATAGTACAGGAGTGCATTGTCCTAAGGAATCAATTTCAAAGCTGTTTTAAAATTCTCCTTACTCTTTGTCAGGAAAATCACAATGAGACGGTTGGGTAAAAGGAGACAAAATGCAGGATGCTTTTTGTGTTTTAATATCTGAAGACCAGAAGTGAGGCCTAGTTTGTTTGATTGCTGTCATTTCATTATCACCCCTGAAATTATGTTATCTACGTGGGATGAGGTGAAGAAATACATTTATTTGTGTTTCACTTTTCCTTACCTTGACTTCAGCATGATTTCAGAGTTGCTGGATAACAAGAAGGTTGTTCTCTTCCAGGCCTGTATTGACTCTATAAACAGGAGGACCGTAAATGCTTCAGCTCCTTGCATGCTCTCCAGAGAATCAAAAGCATAATCAAGAGCATTGCACGAGTCAGGAAAAAGCAGGTATCCCAGCGGTCAAAAGTGGAAGAAGCACCTTTCAAAGATAATGTTGACTCTGGGGGCTCTCTAGTATCTACCATCTTCTGAAGCATGCTGGAAAACTGAGGGCCCACAGGACGTTTGTCATGCTCTTTATCATCTTAATGGGGCTTGGGTTGGGAGTCACTAGTTTATAGGATTTATCTTTCTACCATAGTATCATTCCAGCTCAAAAACATTGATTTCTGAAGTCACAACATATCATCCTGAAGCATGAAGTGGTTTATAGGTTTTAGGATGATGAACTGGGAAATTTTCAATGATTTTTTTTACACAGCATCTGATTTTGGTTGCACAGCTTAAGACATTAATTTCTAGAGTACTAACACAAGTTTTATTCAGCATCTCTAGAAAATAGGTCCAAATATGTCCCATCATGTTCTCTCAAATTTTAGAAGTTGTTTTTGAGCCTACATTTTTAGAACAGCACCTTGAACTGGCCTTCATTTTCTACCATCAACATCTTAACCTTTGTTATATCTTATCAACAAAGTAATTTATGTGGAAATAACCTCCAGAGGCCATTTTCTGAGATTTCTAGCCCTAAAGTGAGCCAATCCATTGACGTCAGCTGGTCAAAGAAAATTTTATCTGCATCTGCACATGAGCAAGACAACATATACCTCTTCCCTAGCCTATAGGATTTACAAGATGTGGCATGGGACACTACAAATCTGTCCAGTTCTGCTTTTTTTATATCCAGCATATTTTTTGTCTCAAAGTGGAATCCACACAATCAGAAAAAGTGCCGCTATTGTCCTCCCAAGTAAACCTGAGATACCAGGAAAAGAGTTCATCTTATTTTCTTCAGAAGGAATGCTTCAAGATACTAACTGATAGATATCATCTTCCTGTCTGAAACCAACTGTTATGTCCATTACCAGCACCTGCATGGGTAGAGAAAACTATTGGAAAAGTCAGAAGGTTAAAAACACAGCAAAACAGAATTTGGCCTGCTTGACAAGTTAAGCAAGTGCAGAACTTTTGTCTACCTTTGAGAAAAGGCAAGCTCTGCCTAGAAATGAACTCTTTTTGTGAGCACGAGGAATGCAACCGTGTTGCCTTTCCATCTTGCAATGGTATTAGGAGTTAACCAGTGTCATCCTTTTTTTTTTTTTGCTAGTTATCATAATATAGTGAATTGAGAGTTTCAAGTCACAGTTTTTGACTCCTCACATGTTGTGTGAGTTTCAATATGCCAACACTTGAATCACCGTTTCTTAGTCTTGAAAGGTATTTTGTATAATACACTGAAACGGTTAAATGGCTACTGTAGGCCTTGGAAGATGTTTAGGTGGTTGAATTAACCTAGCTTTCAGCACTGTGGGTCTGCTGAAGATACACAATTTTTTGACAGTGTGCAGGGAAGAGAATGCAGATGTCAGACTCAAGGCCAAAATCAACCAATTCAAGCTCTTTGGTCAAGAGATCCCTTTTCTGGTCGATTTTTCTTTTTCCAATTTTTTAAATTTTTTTTGGTTTATATTAATTTAATGTTTTTTAATTTAATGTTCCAATTGTTTTCATTTTTGTTCAGTTGGGAAGAACATTATAGCTGTAGGTACTACTCCAGTCTCAGAGTCTACCAGATCCATTTTCAAGAGCCTGTCATGACTGAATGCAAGTGGGATCATGTCCTTTGACAGTCTTGCTTTGATCTGAATGCTGTCCAAGCACTTGAATTTAGACTACATTTTTGAAACATCTGACTTCCAGCCACAATATTCTTGGTAATGATCTTCCTCAGCAATGTTTTTGACGTTATTATTTACACTGTGTTGTAAAACTGATATGTAAGAAATACCAAAAGAATTTGGCATTTCTTACAAATGAGCAGCTTCAGAGATGCTAAAAGCAGACTGTATGTGAGTGTTTACAATGTAAGCACCTACATCTATGTTCATTGCCTAAGCAGCTTTTAGTCAGTGGTGAGTTACTCAGTGTAAGTTAGGTTATGCTTTCATAGTAAAATACACCCTCACAACTGGCCCAGTGAATCACAGCCTAAATGCAACTGATTTTATCGGCTAGATCTCCACCGATTTTCAGAGGAGCTTAGACACCTCACCCACACACTTAATGCATTGTAGACACCGAAAATTAGCAGACATAAATCCTACCCTAGGTTCTCACTTTCATTAAAACTTTAAGGAAATGACACTTTCTAGATAAAGCTTTTGCTATACTCAAGGATAAAGCTTGTTATTTGGATTCTTGTTATGAAAAGCTAAAATGTAAATTTCCATCATTCCTTGCGCTCGAGTACACTTAACTAAGTCCCAGCATCATTGTACCCCATGCTTTTCTGTCTCATCCTCTATACGTGGTTGGTTGCGGCTTTAAGAGGAAAGTTGGTCCTTCTCCAAAGATACATTTTTTTAGTACTACAAATTCAGCTGGGATTAACCTAAGTTCTTCAGAGTTTCTCAGAGATGCTCACGCAATTGCTGGCTCTCTTTCTTCTTTTCCCTTCTTAAAGAAGTTGGCAGTGCTTTATTTCACATATTCACAAGAAGGGAAGCAAGGGAAAAAATTCCCAAACACTGTGATGTGTTCCCCCCTTCAAAGAATACTAATGTCAACATCACACTTCGAGCCTCACAGAGACCCAGAAATGTTTCAGAAATATCTCTTTATTCAAATATTTAAGAACATACAGAGAAGATCCACACCACGTGACATAATTTAGAGGTAGTAGGAGTCAGTTCCATAATAAAACTCTCCACTCTCCTTATGTTTAGCTGCAGCAGATTTTGCTCTCAGAGCAGAGTCAAAGGACATTTCACCCTGGTATAGATCTGGGATAACCCTGCCAAAATCAGCAGAATTAAAAGTCTGTGAAATAGAGTAAATCACAGCCACAGCAATTCATTTAATTATAGCAGAGCTACTCCAGGTTCCCAGCAGTCTAACTAATTGCTTGGCCTTGTTCCACTTTCCCTAAAGACTGAAACACCCATTTTTATTTCTACCAAATATTAACAGGAGCCTATGTATCGCTCGTCAGAAGATGCTTCACAAACTGAGCATCCTTCAGCAGCTCCTCTGCAGCCCAACCCCAACTGCAGCTCTAGGCTTTGTCTCTGTCCTAACCCTAATCTTAACTCAAGACTTTGACTGAATCTTAGCCCAAGACCCTCAGCCATGGCCCAGATGGAAAAGTTTTCATGGGCAACTTCTCTGTGCAGTTTACGCTTTCCTTTGGCAATGCCTTAGCAGTCCCACCCCAGCTGAAGTTGATACATTCAAGAAGAAACTAAAAGGTGTAAGGTGAGCCAAACAACAGAAATAGAGAAATGTACCCAAGAGTAAGGTGATCAAAGTAAAACACAGACAAACAGCAGCAACTGTGAGCACTACCTGAGAAGGGTAACTCTAAGGATAACAGCAGTAAGGCACTGTCCTAACAGCTGTACTCCATCCGCTCCCATATTTTTCAGCCTATTTATCTTTTAATAGGTGACATTCCCTGTCATCCCCTTCAAAAATCACAAGTTTATTGCTGTTTGCACAGTGTAGCTTCCATCCCCAAAGGCTACATTCATGACAGGGGAAGAAATGTATGTAAATAAGGTTTTCCCTATGTTCCCCTTGGCAGGCAGGCAGCTGCATGTCTTCCATTCTGAAATCCGGCAGTTACAAAAACTTGCCAGCTACACTGATGGGATTTGGGGTCAAAACGGTAGCAATCTAGATCCGGACACTGAGACACAAGAAGCATGACTGCAAAATCATTTAAGTTGTGACTGGACATTCACTGCTCAGGCTCTGCCTAGGCTGAGTACAAATCCTAAACTCAAGGAAGGGAAGGGAGCTTTTAAAGTGATTTGGTGCCCTCTAATGGCAAGGATGCTTCTTACCAAAACGTTCTGATGGACACAATTTAACCCCCAAACGGTCACCATCATTGCTAGCAAGTTCAGTTTAACTAGCATAGTCCTATTTTCAAGCATTAGCTTAGTTGGCTTGCTTGACTGATAGGTCATATCTCCCACTGGCTAATTTACATTTCCATCTATCATCTGGGATTTCTAGAGGCTGAAATATCTCATGAATTCAAATAACTGAGATGTTACTAAGCTTTAAGTGCACTGTGGCTACCCTGTCAGTTTTGTCACACCAGGAATGATGTCTGTTTGCCCTGTTTGAGCTACATCCTATGCTGCCAGGAAAGTCTGCTGGTGCCATGGTGAGAACACATATGTTTCATCTGTGGTGACCAAAATAAGCACTGGGCAGTGCAGAACCTGTGCACGCCTCTTGTGCAGATGAATTTGATGAACTGCAGAGCATATTTCTTAAAGATTCAGAATTTAGTGGAGTACAGTGAGCAGTTCAGAGTTCCTTGTGATCATTCAACTATTCAGTTTCTGGAGTCAGATCATAGAAACATAGAATCATAGAATGGGAGGGGTTGGAAGGGGCCTCTAGAGATCATCTAGTCCAACCCCCCTGCTAAAGCAGGTTAGCGTAGAGCAGGGTGCACGTCATGTGTCCAGGCGGGTTTTGAATATCTCCAGAGAAGGAGACTCCACAATCTCCCTGGACAGCCTGTGCCAGGCCTCCGTTACCCTCACAGTAAAGAAGTTCCTCCTCATGTTCAGGTGGAACTGCCTGTGTTCCAGTTTGTGCCCATTGCCCCTTGTCCTGTCGCTGGGCACCACTGAGAAGAGTCTGACCCCGTCCTCTTGACATCCACCCTTTAGATATTTGTGAGCATTGATCAGATCTCCTCTCAGCCTTCTCTTTTCCAGGCTGAACA
>VZSC01017608.1:93116-105767 GCA_013398225.1 Steatornis caripensis | reverse complement strand
TAGCCCTGCTTCTTCCACGCTGGATCCTGAACTCCAGCATCTTGTGGTCACTGCAGCCAAGGCTGCCCCCAACCTTCACATCTCCAACCAGTCCTTCTCTGTTTGTTAGTATCAGGTCCAGGATCGCTCCTCTCCTCGTCGGTTCCTCCACCACCTGCATTAAAAAGTTGTCACCAATGCTCTGCAGGAACCTCCTGCACATGCTGTGTGGGACTCGCCTGGCACATCATTCATTGCTTCCGATACAGGTTTCTGTATCTCAGGTAGTATCTGGTTCATGGATGGTCAATGGAGATTTAGTCTGCAGTTACCGTGTATTTTGATGTGATTCATGTAATGAAACGTAGGAATGCACAGAGGTGAACTGCATCCTAAATACCACTGAGTCTGTGAAGCGACCCCAGGGTCACTTGCTCATGTGTAGATATCTCCATCCAGGCACTGTCAGAATAAGCAGAAGCTCATGAGACTCCAAATTGTACCTAGCTCTGGATTGCCATATTTGTTCCTTTATACAGCTGTCAGTCAGGAATGATTGTAGTACGTTTCAAACCACACAGGCATATTTATTGAATAAAGTTTCAGCAGTGTTGAGTAAACCTGCCCTGTATGACTGCTATAACATTATTCAGAGGGGAGATTTACAGCATCCAAGATGTAATATTTTTAATGAAAAGTAGAAATGCACAGTGACTACAAACAGCATCCGTGGACTTTCTCTCTTTTTTCTGTTATGTTAACTTCTTTTTGACACTCTATCACATGTTAAATGTGGTATCTGGAGGCAAGGGATTGACTTCAGAGCCTTAACACAACCCCAGCTGAGCATCGTGCATTGCTCTGCAGAGTCCGTGATTGCTCCCTGGGTGCTCCTGAGCACGGGGGCTGAACTGAGCAGTCTGTGCTTTCCCTTTAACATCCTGCTGGAAGAACTCCTGCACATCAAGCCATTAGACCATCTAATAGCAGTAATAAAGCTGATATCAGGTACATTTATTTTAACTATACAATAAGGCACACCGTTAAAACTGCAAAGTGCCAGCCCGGTTTTCAGCAGTCCATAATACGTCTTGCATTTTTTACAGTAACCAGCAAGTCATAAACATGTCAGAGAAACTACCCAGGATGCAGAAATATTCCTTGCAGAGCCACATAAGGAAAGGCAGACACCATTCTTTAAAACCAAGCATGTACAATTAACAAGAAAAATATTGCCAATAAAAAGGGGAAAGATGGCCAGTGAGAATAATTAGATGGGATAGTTCAGGGTGTGGGTTTAGCAGGAAAATGACAGCTAGAAGTAACAAAATCACTTTCAAAAGAAAGTGTCTGTAGCTGCAGGTTCACAGAACTTTATCATGTGCAAATGGAGCTTTACAGAGACCTCTTGGCTAAAGCTCATGTTGAGTGTATGTGTTGCGGTGTAACCCCAGAGAGGTTAGCCCTGCACAGCCACTCACTCCCTCTCTCCTGGTGGGATAGAGGACAGAATCAGAAGAGTAAAATTGAGAAAACTCATGGGTTGAGATAAAGACAGTTTAATAGGGAAAGAAAAATCTGTATGTGCAAGCAAAGCAAAACAAGGAATTCATTTGATCTTTCCCATCGTCAGGCAGGCACTCAGCCATCTCCAGAAAAGCAGGGCTCCATCACACATAATGGTTGCTTGAAAAGACAAACGCTATCACTCAGAACGTCCTCCCCTTCCTTCTTCTTCCCCCAGCTTTATATGCTGAGCATGGCATCATACAGTATAGGATATCCCTTTGGTCAGTTGGGGTCAGCTGTCCTGGCTGTGTGCCCTCCCAGCTCCTTGTGCACTCCCAGCCTCCCTGCTGCTGGGGCGGTGTGAAGAGCAGAAAAGGCCTTGGCTCTGTGTAAGCGCTGCTCAGCAATAATGGAAACATCCCTGCTTTATCAACGCTGTTTCCAGCACAAATACAAAACATAGCCCCATAGTAGCTACTATGGAAAAAATTAACTGTATCCCAGCCAAAACCAGCCCAGTATGTCAGAGAAGAGTTGAGTGGGATCTCAGAAAGGTCATAGATTTTGTTTTCTATGGGAAAAGATCTATGCTGTTATGTCCAATGAATGATTAGAACGGAAGTTTTTAGGTGTTGAGGTTTTAAAACTGGGACCTAAAATCTAGATTGTCAAAGTTGCCATCAATTTATTGCCTAAGTATTTCTGAGGACCTGGACCTAACTGGTTTGCAAAAGGACATAGGCAAGCAGTATAGAGAGACTGGGAATACAACACGTATCACGATGTCCAGTTTTTTGCATTACTCTTNTTAGCAGGAAAATGACAGCTAGAAGTAACAAAATCACTTTCAAAAGAAAGTGTCTGTAGCTGCAGGTTCACAGAACTTTATCATGTGCAAATGGAGCTTTACAGAGACCTCTTGGCTAAAGCTCATGTTGAGTGTATGTGTTGCGGTGTAACCCCAGAGAGGTTAGCCCTGCACAGCCACTCACTCCCTCTCTCCTGGTGGGATAGAGGACAGAATCAGAAGAGTAAAATTGAGAAAACTCATGGGTTGAGATAAAGACAGTTTAATAGGGAAAGAAAAATCTGTATGTGCAAGCAAAGCAAAACAAGGAATTCATTTGATCTTTCCCATCGTCAGGCAGGCACTCAGCCATCTCCAGAAAAGCAGGGCTCCATCACACATAATGGTTGCTTGAAAAGACAAACGCTATCACTCAGAACGTCCTCCCCTTCCTTCTTCTTCCCCCAGCTTTATATGCTGAGCATGGCATCATACAGTATAGGATATCCCTTTGGTCAGTTGGGGTCAGCTGTCCTGGCTGTGTGCCCTCCCAGCTCCTTGTGCACTCCCAGCCTCCCTGCTGCTGGGGCGGTGTGAAGAGCAGAAAAGGCCTTGGCTCTGTGTAAGCGCTGCTCAGCAATAATGGAAACATCCCTGCTTTATCAACGCTGTTTCCAGCACAAATACAAAACATAGCCCCATAGTAGCTACTATGGAAAAAATTAACTGTATCCCAGCCAAAACCAGCCCAGTATGTCAGAGAAGAGTTGAGTGGGATCTCAGAAAGGTCATAGATTTTGTTTTCTATGGGAAAAGATCTATGCTGTTATGTCCAATGAATGATTAGAACGGAAGTTTTTAGGTGTTGAGGTTTTAAAACTGGGACCTAAAATCTAGATTGTCAAAGTTGCCATCAATTTATTGCCTAAGTATTTCTGAGGACCTGGACCTAACTGGTTTGCAAAAGGACATAGGCAAGCAGTATAGAGAGACTGGGAATACAACACGTATCACGATGTCCAGTTTTTTGCATTACTCTTTACTGATGCACTCTTCAGCTGGCACAGCTATCCACAGAGCTCAGTTGGTCCCTGTTTCACCAGAGCCAGCCCCTTGGTCCTGACGTGTCCATTCCCAGGAAACCCCTCTGAGGCAGGAGAACGTGAACTGCCCCATTGGGAACTAAGATGTAAACTCATATGGCCATATGGAAATGCTGTGGCAAAACAAGCATGGGACTGTGCCACATGCCTTGGTTTAAAATCCTTTGTCACTGAACTGTTCATCATCTCATGGTATTTAGGAATATAGATCATCTCTAGACTTTGCATCCCCTTGTTAAAAAACAGCTCAAACTCAGAGGGTTCAGCTCCAAAAGGCATTCATATTGAAACATTCAATGAAATACAAGGACTTTGTTACAAACAGCTGGCAAATATAGAGAACTGCAGGCAAGACTGCAAGCAATACAGCAGTGAGCACCACAAACCCAGTATGGATAGTGTCTTTTATAATGTAAACGTCCTCAGTGCTTTGCAGCAAGAAGCTATAAATGTTTTATAGCATTTTAATTGAAAGCACATAAAACTGAAATAATTTGAAAGAAAGAATCCGTCAGTGTATAGTCAGTGTTGAAGAGACATAGAATCAGATTTGTGTCAAATTTCATTTTAAAATATACATTGAATGAGTTGATCTGGAAAACCCTTCAACTGCAAAAAATAGGCCTGGAAAAGACCTCAAAACTCATGTAGCCTCATGCTCATGTCCCAGAGCAGGATTGAAGAAGCTCACAGAATTGTCTTACCCATTGCTTAAAGTCTCCAGTGAGCATGTCCTGGGATCTTGTTGGGTAGGAAAACACTCTTCTTCCATGGACAAGCTCAAAAGTTCAAGGTTAATCTACAGTACACCAAGAGGAAACTTAAATACGTGAGGTACCGTCACCAAATGTCTTCCATCCTTGTGCCTGTCTTCTGCTGTCTCTGAGTAGCCTTACTGAGTATTCATCAGCTAATGATTTATCTTCAGTGGTAGGCATACTTCGCCACAAGGCTTACAGATGTTTTCCATTGAGGGAACCATACCAAGAAAAGGGCTTTCTATCTAGAGAGAAATGTGTCTTCTCTGTAAATCTCAAAAACCATAGTAACAGTTTTCATCCCTGGAGGAAGCCTGTGTATCCCCTGGGGTAGTGCAGGACAGATTAGGTCAGTCACGGGGGAGAACATCTGCTCTCCCAAGCAGAGAGAGGCTTTAGCTGTGATAGATCTCAGCTATCTGATACCTATCACAACCTATCCTAAAAAAAAAGACACGTGGTGCTAAAAAGGACAGATTTTAACATAACTTGCATAAGATAGTCTGTGTTTTCTAATTTGACAAATTAGTGATGATTATACGTGTCAGAAAACACAGCTGCACTTCAATTAACTACTCCTTTATTATACAAAGTTCCCTCCTTTTTTATTTAAGTACTAGGGGATAATGACTCTATCTAGCAAATGTGCTGTGCTCTACCCTGACTGTCAGGTTTAATTGACAGCCTGTTTCTTGCCCTACCCCTACGGAAATGCAGCTGTGCTCTGTCCTGTACTGGGCTGGACTGCAAGTTTTGCTCTAGCCTGCTTAATAACTGAATATAGATGAGTTTAATATGGAAGCTCTGCTCGTGATTTCCCAAACTACCACCTCCATCAGTTTCCTGCCTTTGCAAGTGGCCAAGAGAGTTCTTAGGGCAAGGTTTAAATATGGGGGGCAAACATATAATACTACCTCCCTGAACATTTTATTATCTGCCAAGAGTTAGCAGAACAGAATCTTTGTGAAGCAGCAGTCACATCTTAATGTTCAGTAGCTCTCAATGGATTTCTCTTCCATAAACTCATCTTGTTTCCCTCTAAATCCACATAATCTGCTAGTCAGCTCTGGAATCCACGAGACACCCACAACTACCTGTGGTGTGGCACTCCACAGGTTAGGCACACAACACCTAAAGGGTAATCTCTTTCTGTACACTTTGAACTTGTCGTTTGCTAGCTTCATTCATTGCCCACTAATCTTTTTCTTGGAAGAGAGAGGGAATAATAATTACCTATGTACCCACTTCTAGCCACTCATGGTTTTATACATCTCTATCATACATCCCCTCAATAGTCCCTGAGGTCTCCTAATCTGCTTAATTGTTCCTTGCAGAAAAGTTGTTCCATACCTATATCATCCTTGTTGCCTTTCTCTGAGCCTTTCTTAGTCTTCTTACATCCCCTTCGAGACACAGGGAGCAGAACTGTACACCAAGATGTGGTATTTTTATAGAGACATACTCATCTACTCTTTTCTTTATCCATTTCCTAAAAACTTTTATTATTAAGTTTGTTTTTGCAAGTGCATTGAACACTGAAACAATTTTTACAAAGACACTATCTATTACACCCTGAGATCTCGTCACTGAGTAATAAAGTCATATCAGCTCATCATTTCATACAGAAAGCTCAGGACCATTTTTTACCCATGTGTATTATTTATTCACACTGCATTTCATCTGCCAGTTTATTGCCAGGGCAATCCCTTTGGCAGTTTTTTAAAGTAGGACTTTGTCTCCATTATATTAACTTTATTTGCCCTTCTTTCCCAGATCACTGATAAATACGTTGAGCAGAATGAGCCATAGCACATCTCCATGTAGATCTCCACTGGTCATGTCCTTCTACTGCGACAAATGACTGTTTATTCCTGTCTTCTGTTCCTTATCTTTTATGCAATCCTTTGTCAGAGAGTTTATGCTGAAATTTTCCTATCTATATGAACATTTTTACAGATTGTGTCAGCCAGAAGACTTGATTTTTGTTGCCGATCTCTACCTGATATTGGTTTTAAATAAAAAGGAAGATCCAGCATTAGGTCTCAGAGGTTACTATCCAAATGTCACATAGTCTGACGGATAGCAAGTCAGCTTAACCCAAGATAAATATCATCCCTATTTCAACACCATTCTCCCCTCCACCTCCTTCCTGTCTTTGTCAGAATCAATTATCACAGAATAACTTAGGCTGGAAGGGGCCTCAGGAGGCCATACACCCTGCTCAAAGTGGGGCTATCTTTGATGTTTATCAGGTTATTCAGGGACTTGTCCAGTCAAGTTTTACATATCTCTAAGGATGGAGAGACCACATATGTTGAACCACATAATATATGAAGAGAGAACTGAAGCCAAGTTAACTGGAGCATATACATTTGGGGTTTCTGTAACATAAAGCACAGCTACATTCCTCTTTGGTTTACTGTGGTAATGTACCTCTCCCATCTCACATTTGCTATTGTACTGGTGTACTTGAATGATGCATGCTAAGACAATATTGGTGAGATTTGGTTACCTAAATATAGATATTTGCCACCTGAGATGCCCTAGGGTATTCCTCTCAGCTTCCAACTCAGGCTTCTGAAGAACACTGGTGTCTTTTATATCCTGTATTATATTGGTCAGCCTCAGGAGGGTGTCTTAGACACCAAAGGGCATCTCAAATAGCATAGACAACTTACATTTAGTCAACTAAGCCATCTTAACTGAGCACAATATTTCCCCCTCCCCCCTTTCTATTTGTTAAATTCAATTTAGGCAAAATCCATTTGGGTTTTGTTCTTCATCTGAAGTGGCGGGAAGACAATTCAATCACACCTCTCTCCTCACAATGGCACTGCTATCAATGGATGTAGGCCAAAAATAAGCTGCTTCTTTCTCCTCTGCTGGAAGAGTATAGCTTTTCCACTATAGCGTACCCATGCATGTCACTCTCTTATGCTCCATAAAACAATGCTTGAAGTGATGGGAGTAAGCAGAAGCATGGTTCCTAGGTTAGTGGTAGTCAAGTCCATGGTTCAGGGTTAGCTAAGATCTTGCCTGTCCTTTCCCTGTGCAGAGGCATCTTTCTCAACATGTATCTCAAGACCCAGTCTTAGATACAAATAATATTATAATAAGAGAAATCATGGGGATCTTCTCCTCTTGCTTGTGAGTTACCTTACTTACAAGCTACAAATGCAAAGGAAAATGGGAAACTCAAGGACCACAAAGCAAACTGTTAATATAAAATGAGCTGGTTGGTCCAAAATATTTCTTTTGGTTTTCTTCAGGAGTTAAAATTTTCCTTGATGTCTTCTGCACAAATTGTAAGCACAGCAGGAGTGTTGCCTTTTTTTTTTTTAATTGTGACACTCCACCTGAAATGCTGTTCTACTTTACAAAAATCAAAACTCGCTGCAAGTTAAGTGAAGCCTGCATACTGCAAGAAGAGTTGCATCAGCCTCTGAGCAACAGGGAAACAACTTTGCACCAAATGGAGGTTTGTGTTTACTAATGTGAGTTGATCTGTGAAATAGTGAAAGAGGGGAGTATGAATCTTTGTTTTGTTCCATTTGTGTTATGCTAACAGAAACTAACATAGAAATCTCAGTCCTTATAATAACTTGACAGGGCATTCCTTCCAATTTCTCACAGATCAAGCAATCCTTTTCAGAGGGTAGCTGAATTGCCCCTTAAAACCATTTTTGTGTCCTCTCCCCATACGAAGAGGACATTTCTATTTTCCAAAATTAATTTACTCATTACCAGCCTTTCTCCTTTGTTTTCATGACAGTGATGTCCTGAAGGCCAAGCAATACCTATCTTCCTCATGATGCTTGCCTTCACACTGCATGTACGCACAGAAACTGTACCCCATCAGTCTTCATGGTGCCTGCAGAGCACACTGAGTTCCCTGTTTCCATAGTCCTTTCCTGTCCTTTTCCAGTCTGCATTCATCTTTTTTAACCATGAGCAACTGACTCTTCTACCATAGTGTCCAAATCACTTAGAAAGAAGCGTGGTCTTAATATATAAGCAAGTGCTTAAATGAATGGAAAAAAGACAAAGGACAGTGAGACGTTATGATTGCCGTGTTGTAAAACGTTTTCCATCTTGGCAGCTGAGAACTGATCTGCAGCGTGTGTGTTCCCCACCCTTCGCAATGCTAAGTTGGTCCACCTCTGTGGATGCAGAAGTTAAGCTTTATCCTGAGTTTTATTTCCCATTATAATTCACCTGGATCACGGCCAAGGTGGTTTTCTGTAACTCAACTACCCGGCAATAATTTTCAGTTCAGAGCCAGACTGGAATTTCCCCTTGCTCACTTTGGTGAAGAAACACTCTCAGATTTCCAAGACACTGCTGTGCAGGAGAAGCAATCCACCTGCATGAGGATGGATAGTCAATATCTATCTTCAGTATCTAATCCTGTTCTTAGAATCAGTAGGAGCCTATGCTTTGGGGAAAAAGCAACCAGTATAAACCTGCAAAATTACTGACAAAGCAGTGGCACTAATATGGAGGAGTCTGACACTGAGATTTGTTAGGCTCTGCAATTGTTTCCCAAGGTTAATGATAAAAACATCATCCATCACTTAGGTCTTCTAAAAACTAGTCAAAGCACTAGAAAAAATACCCTTTAGGAAAACAATGCTCTATTATCAGGAAGATGGGCTGGATGATCTGATAAATCTTTTCCTTCTCTGATCTTTTGTTATGCAGAGAGCACTGGGAGGTTTTTTTTTCACCGGCAGATCTGCCAAACTTGGCTTCTTGAGAGGAGGAATTTTCTTCCAGAAAATTCTGAAGTGGTGCTTTCATACTTGATCCTTTACAGGGAAGATTTTTTCAGTATCCTTTTCTGAGATATTCATATTCTCTGTGGTAAATAATTCAAATTGTCTTCAAAAATGCCAACATGTTCTGTTAGCCCCTCACCAGGAGACCAGCAATTTTGCTGATAAATGACAACATTTAGCTCTGTATAATACCTGCCTATCTACCCTTATCAGTGGAGAAAGGGGAATAGTAGATGAACAGACACTCACCAATGATAATATCCGCTAAGGAATCAGTCTATTGACAACTTCATGGCATTCCACTCAGCTCCTGGTTTTAGACTGGTGTACCAGAGTCATTCAGTGAAACAGATTTAATCCTCATTTGTACCTACACGAAAGCAAAGCAGGACCTTTGCCGTGATAGCCATCCCATCAGCCAGCTCTGAAAACTGTCCTAAGCGCTATCAATATACCCAGCACAGCGTAAGACAGGTTTCTAGCAAAGGCATTTTTAGGTGATTAACTACTAAAGGCAGCTGGCAGAAAAAATGGTTTCAGAAGAGGAAAAATAAAGCACTAGGTCCTTCTCTTGTCCTGAACCTTTGCCTTAAGAATAATTCTGAGAATGATTCAGGATAATTCACTCTAAGATGCCATTATGGTAACATGATGGAACTTAACAGCCTCATTTGTAATACCTAATAGAAAATTATCTCCTTGCAGCAGAATTGTAGGGGTGGTTTCAAAAGTCCTGAAGAAAGGATGTTTTCCATTTAGTACTTTACACCTTTTCGAGTAATTTTGATAGATCTCCATTACATTGTTCTATTTTACGAAGTGAATTACTTCAGGAGTCTACTTGGTTATTTTCAAAGTGATAGCAGTGAAAAGCATCAAGAACCAGACAGAGTTGAGGTACGGCTGTGTACATTGTGACTTTTTCCATCTGGAAGAAAAGATTTCCCCGTGTGTACGGCTGTGTTTACTGATGTGCTTCTATAAAAAATGTAGAATATACTAATAGTGAGACATCATCTTTGCTTGAATTGGGAGAGCTAAATCCTGATTTACACTGCTGGCATCTTTTAACACAGCAAGCCACCCACAGTAACACTCCCTGTCTTACCTGTCTGATGCTTTTTTGCTGAGCATCCTTGTTTTTCCCTTTCCTCCCCTTTATAAGTATTTATCTGATACTAAGTGCTACAAATCCAAGTGTTCCTCCTCAACTTCATAAGGGAAAGAGGAATTTCTTTGGAGTCATTTTATGGTCTGACAGTTACTCGTCATAATTAGATCCTGAAAGGTTTTCTTACTGTCTTTGTAATCCTCCTGCAGCCTGCCACAAGTCTGTTTATGGAAAGACTGCGATATTTTGGGTCTGCAGACAAGAAAAATCTCTGTCCAGATCCATTGATGACAGACGGATCCCAGTTCCTTTTCTTTACTTCCAAAAACGTAAGTATCATGACTACATGGCAACACATCTGCCAAATAGGGCCCACCTGCACATACTACAACATGCATAGTCTTGCATGATGGAGCTCTGGGTTAGCAATTCGTTCTGGTTTGGGCTAAGACAGAACCAATTTTCTTTTAGTAACTTCACTTTTCGGTTAAGTCTCTTCTGAGAAGCTGCACTCTCTGACATTAACTGCATGTTTTTCCAGGCAGTAGCTGCTTCTAGCACTGATAAGGCTCGGTGTTTATAGTTAGTGCTGGAACATCAGTAGGAATGGTATGCAGTAAGGCTTTTGCTCATAATTATCCCTATGGAGACCAAGGTCGGTGCTTGCTTCTGCTGACTTTCTTATGCACCGGAAATGAAAGAGCAGAGAAGTGGTCACACCTGGGACCCTGCGGTGGGGAGGAGCGGGTTGGACAGGTGACCCAAACCTGACCAAAGGGAGTATTCCATCCCATATGCGTCATACTCAGTATAAAGCTGAGGGATCATGAGTGTCTCTCCCTCTTCTTCTATGGCCAGCGTCCAAGGAGGGCTCTGTCCGATTCTTCTGCCTTTGATCCCAATACATGCATTCCTGAATCCAGTTCCTGCCTGGTGCTGAGTACAGTCCGAGACTTCCCCGGGATGTGCCCCACAGCGTGCGGGTGATGTATTCATCATCGGGGATGGGGGGAGCTCGATATTGGGTTTGTATATATTTGTATATATCTGTATATATTTCATTATTATTTTTCCTATTATTATTGTACATTATTATTGTAGTTAGATTAAAGCTGTTTTAACTTTTCCAACCCATAAGTCTCTTTCCCTTTTCTCTTCCCCCCCCCTTTTTGGGGAGGGAGGGAGTTAACAAAGAGTGCCTGTTGTCCGTTTAATAGCCAGCCCAGCTTTAAACCATGACACAACTAAGTGCGCATAACCAGACAGGTACCATCAGCAAATACCTCCCCCACCTCCTATGGCAGACAGCAAAGGGCCTGTGAGTGCCATCTCTATTAAACCTGCTGGAAATATCTCTGCAGTGTGTTGCTGCTCAATCCTCAAATTAACTACACACTAGGCTGGCAAAAAGATTAGGCAACCCGAGGCAGCAGTTTCATGATAAGGAGGAGGATTCAGCAGCAATGCCAGTTTAGTGGGCTCCCAGTCAGCACAAATTTGGGAAAATATGTTTTTTCTTACACAAGGAAGTCCAATAAGCCAGTTGCAGCACAGCCCCCAGTCAGGCACAAGCAAGGGGCAGAGGCAGCATTTTCTGGTGCTGGTGTTCCCCAACATAACCCATGGCCTGAGATGCTCCTTTTGTCTGTTGTTCCTAAGGTCTCAACCTGAGCCCTCTGGCAAAGAAATCCCCTCGTACTCTGCTTGTGTCTATGGGTGCAGGTAACAGAGAGCGAGTCGTGAGGCAGCATTTCCATGTACCTGACCTGCTACCAGGTTGGACTGAGGCACAGCACGGAGGAGTTTGCTCTTCTGCTGCCCGCAGTCCTGGGGCCACTCCCCAGCTCCTAGCAGGGCTCTGACACCACCGAGCACAAACAGGAGCCATCTCTCACACTGAACTGCAATCATCACATCCATTACAGCAAAGGAGTGAGCGGCAACTAACAGAGAATCTGCAATAAATCACAACAACCAGATGGTTTATTTATCTGAGGATAAGGGATGAATGAAAGCCTGGAGTTCCAAAGCTGCAATATTCCAGTCATAGTGGATCATTAACAGCAGCTACTACACCTCGAAACTGCAGTGTCCAACCCCATGCCAGGCTCATTTGTACAGCTGTGACAGCACCAGGAGAAATAGCTGTTAACATTTCTGAAGGCAGAGCTGTAAAGCACTGAGATGTGTTTAATGTGACAGGGACATACTAACCCAGTGCTTGTAAGGGTAAATCACGCCTCCCTCATCTCTTAGGATGTTTTGAGAAGGCTGAAGAGGGACTGTATGAAGAAGAGGGACTGAGGCTCATCACAATCAGTCCTGGCATGAATCACAGAATCACAGAATGGTAGGGGTTGGAAGGGACCTCGGGGGGTCATCCAGTCCAACCCCCCTGCTAAAGCAGGTTCCCCTAGAGCAGGGTGCACAGGAATGCATCCAGACAGGTTTTGAATATCTCCAGAGAAGGAGACTCCACAACCTCTCTGGGCAGCCTGTGCCAGTGCTCTGTCACCCTCACAGTAAAGAAGTTCCTCCTCATGTTCAGGTGGAACTTCCTGTGTTCCAGTTTGTGCCCATTGCCCCTTGTCCTGTCGCTGGGCACCACTGAGAAGAGTCTGACCCC
>VZSC01017608.1:41256-92611 GCA_013398225.1 Steatornis caripensis | reverse complement strand
GGATCACCTCCCTCGACCTGCTGGCCACACTCTTCTTAATGCACCCCAGGATGCCATTGGCCTTCCTGGCCGCAAGGGCACACTGCTGGCTCATGGTGAGCCTGTTGTCCACCAGCACTCCCAGGTCCTTCTCCGCAGAGCTGCTCTCCAGCAGGTCAGCTGCCAACTTGGAGTGGTACATGGTGTTATTCCTCGCCAGGTGCAGGACCCTACACTTGCCCTTGTTGAACTTCATCAGGTTCCTCTCTGCCCAACTCTCCACTGCTTTAAAGGGCTGTCATAAAGCCAGTCCTGGGCAGTTGCAGCTCCACAGCGAAAGATGATCATCAGGACAGGCCTCAAAGACCAGATTTCAGGCTTAGGGTAATGGCACAGGCATTCACTGTGATCAATGCAGTGGCGTTTAAGAGGTAAAAATGACTCAATCCTTTATTTCTTTTTTGTGGGCTAGGTTCCCCCTTCTGAGGGAATTTGGCCAGAAGAAAATGGTGGCAGCATCTCTGCCAGGGATAAGGCCAGAGCTGCTGGTACTATGCAGCAGAGGCATCTGTGCTTTTTGCAGATGGCCCCGGCTTCCCTGTAGATTGAGTGAGATTTGCAAATGGGCCCCATGGCAAATTTTTCAACAAGGAGGGCTGTTCCAACTGCTTTCATCTAGAAGAGCCCTGACAACACCAGCAAAGCCAAATAGCTTTACACCCCCAGACAAATCTTTGTCTGTCATTTTAGCAAAATCAGTAGAAGTAGAGGTATCAGAATTCTTTTTTTAACAAAAGATTTGTCCCCAAAACGTTGGAAATGCATATTTATCTATGTCTATGTTAGCTCCAGGCTTCGCTTCTTAGCATTGAAACCTACCATTTCTCTTCCATTTCTACACACTGTGCTACACAGCTGACATACTGCTAACCCCATGCCAAAGCACAAGCTGTAATAATGCTATCAGACCAACATTTCTCAGAGTTTTTTTCGCACTAACCTGTGTCTGACCTTTAATTGATAAACAGCAAAGTGGATCTGATAGCCAGGTGATGCAGAGGCCTTGTATCTCTCTATAACTTCAATTGATTGCCCCTAAAATTGAGATAAAGTGATACAAGACCTCAGTATCTGATATCAGAAAACACATTACTTAGCACATGAACAGAATGCTGAGGCAGAGCACAGAAAGGTTAGAGAAGTAGAAGAAAAAGAGGGAACGTTGAACAAAAATCTGTGTTGAGAACCTCAGACAGTCTATCAGAATTAGTCATGCAGTTATGTACAGATTAAAACCATCTTGTTTGATTAGTCTCAATGCTTACTAGGGAATTTAGCCACACAACTCATTAATTTCAATGAGCGTGCTTGTGGCTAACTTCCTTTATTGACTTTGAAAAATTTGGAGTCTTGATTTTATGTTTTCCTTCCCATGCATTTCTCACGGACTGAGAGCAGTGATAATGAAGAAAAGTGCTACTCCATGTATGAGTTTATCCAAAGGAACGCCTAATGCGTTAATTTTTTCAGCTGCTACTGCTGTTATTAAGAAGAAGATTAATTTAGAAATACTGCTATAAATAGAAGGCCATGATCATGACCATGTGCTGTGAGTCATTGCTGTTAATTATTCAGATGTCTTTTCAAAGATACCTGGGGATTCACAAAAATGATCGGTTGTAGAATTAGAGTTAGTTATTTAGCACTGTTACTACCATATGTGCATGTGTATAGATACATATCCATTTGGTTTTCTCCTGTTTATAGTTTCTCTGTGTAAATAAAGAGAAGGAATTGTATAACATGTTAGAAGTGGCTAGTCACACGACACAGTGAATAATGAACTGTGTGTGCAAACCAGCTGACAAATCCCCCATGCTAAGCTTTATTGTATGCAAACTATTTGTCAGGTGCTTGTGACTAACAGACTGATTTTACTACAAATCATGACCAGTTAGTGGACAGATAACTAATCAAAAAAGAGAGAGTATTTCTAATACATGTTCTTAGAAATAAATTGCTTTCACAGCTTTCTTAACTACCATGGGCAATGTTTTGCATCTCTACTCATTTTAGTTGTTGGGTTTGGGTTTTTTTTAAGAGAAGTAGCAACAAAGTACAGATAGTAAGAGCAAAACTGTACAGGAGTAAGGGTCTGCTTTGAGGCTGGTTATACCAAACCAAGGATACTCTCAGGAATCATTATTTTATTCAAAAAATAAACAATACAGGGAATATCCCCAGCCTGGAATGGAGTTGTCTGTGCTGTTAAAAGATTACAGTGGCTCCTGGCCTGATTCAGATCTGGGGCAACTAACATCTTTCCAAACCCTTCCCAGGTGCAGCTCAGCAGTTAGCACCAGCCAGAGGCCGTTCCTGGCAGGTTTTGCACATGGGGCTACATAGTTTCAGAGGCTTAGGGACTAAAACATCAGCAGCATGGATGTGAGATGCCCCACACCAGCTGCTCTCACTGCCCCAAAATACAACATATTGAATCTACTAAGCTTGGTGCAACTGCTGTCCCCAGAAAAGCTTCTCATTGTGCATTAACTCTTTTGCTTCCCAGACAGGTGGGATATCACTTTTTATCCTCTGTCCAGGCCCCTGGGATAGTCATGGTTTCATTTGCGCCTTTATCTGTGCTTGCCTTCTTGCTCCCTGTGGGGAGGAAGCCAGCTTGCTTTGCTCTTGCTAATCCAACATTCAGCCCCACAGTTTAGCACCTGCAGATGTTGCAAGGGGGACTCTGTGCAGCCGTCCGTCTCACTCTCAGTAAACGGTTTAGTGGCTCCCCCCCTTCCAAAACGTCATGCTTTCCAATTTATATCTCTTTGTTTCTTAAGATTAATATCCAGTACAGTTTTATACATCAATATGGAACCTACCAGCACCTTTTCTTAGTCCTAAAATGCCCCCACTAAATGCAGGAAATCACCAACTCATCTTCACTCAGCACTTTAGCTCCAGCAGGCACAGACCACCTCTGTTTTGCTCATTATTTCCCTTGCTACCATCCCCACAGCAAATGCCAGGTTTCTTCCTTCAGACTACAGCCTAGCTGAGCTTTATATCAGATGTGCCAATATCAGTAATAAATGATAAAAATCACAAATAAGCAAAAGCAAAGCTGTATTGCGTGCCAGCACCTATTGTGGTGTCAGGTAAGTTGTGGTGACCAAGCACACAATGAATAGCACGATTTGGCAGCACACATTTCCTCTGAGATCACAGGACAGCCAGTACTCTTGAACATATGATTCAATAAAGAATTTTCTGAAATCTAAGACCACTTGCACTAAAACCCTCAACTTCCTCAGTGTTTAAAAAAACCCTCTTGCTTTCACATTTGTAGGGAAATTGTTTACCATGTACCTCCAGAGAGCCAGAATAACCTTTGCTGCACAAAATCAGTGGAAATCAAGGTGAAGAACGCTGTGTAAATGCCAAACCTCTGACCCACATCCTCCATTTGCAGCTCCACCTCCTGTTCTCCAGGACAAGCAGAGAGGATGTAGAAGGGGAGGGGATCAGGCGGCTGTGGAGATCTCCGTGCATATACAGAAGACAGAAAATCAGCTCTCTTCACTGCTTGGACCTCTTGCAATGTCTGGCCATGCCCTGAGAGCTCAGTTAAGAAAGGTCTGATGTACTATGGATGTAACAGAGCCTTTCCCTCACACCAGTTGCCCATGTCTTTAGCAGGACTGATTTGAATCCCTCACTGCACTTGGTGTAAGGGAAACCACTGTGCTGCCCAGTACTTGCTCACCCTGACAAAACTTCAGAGAGCCTGGAAGCACGCCTGCCTCCTCCTCCTGGTGCATGCTGCAAGATGACTGTGTCATGACTGCTGGAGACATTGGCAAGAACAGAGGCTCTACAAAGAGCCGTTGTTACCCAGCCAACACAGATGCAGTCTTTTGCTTCTTTACAGCTCATGTTAGTCAGCGAAATCCATCAACCGACTAATTTATGCCTTGCAGTGGGTGAGGTAATAGCCAAAGGAACGTGTCTTGTTTAACCCTCATCTATGAGGCAGATGCCAGTGCATTTAGCGCAATAATCTCCCATACACAGAAATAGCAGGTGCCAGGTGTCGCACTAGCAGCAGGCTGGGGAGTGCTCTTCTCTGACTTCCTTTCCAGGGTTTGTGCGGAGCCTCCCTCTTCAGAGTTATCACCAACAGGAGCTGTTTCTCTTTGCTAAGGCTCAGTACAAAGAAGCACCAATAAAAGCTAAACAGAGGAGTTCGTGCCCCTCTTGTGAGCAGTGCAACTGACCTAAGAGTTGGTACTCATTTCCCTACGTTTTCAAAATCCATGCCATTGAGCAGGTTTTACTTCTGGGGCTAAATTCTCATCTTGCCACTCTGGAAGAAATTTGGAAGGCTTCCACAAAAACTAAAAGGTTGTACTTGACTTACATCCTTATTACAGAGAACAGAGTTTCTCTCCTGAGGATTGTATAACATACAGAATTTTTTCTTTCTTTTTTCTTTTCTTTGTTCTTCCTTTTATTTCTTCTCTTTCTGGTAACTCTGGGCATTTGGAATCTTCTAGTAATTTTTTCATCAGAACAATTTAAGGGAACCAAATCAGTCTGTAAGTTGCTACAGATTGTTGCTATGAATTATCCCAAAGCCTTTGTGCCAGCATATTGATTGCTTTAAAGTCAAGTGAAAATAGATGCACAGTTTAGAAGAGCCATAAAAAAGCCTCTACAAGAGCAAAGAGATTATTCATCCATATCATTTTAAAATGTAGCTTGTAGGTACATGGGTATGATTAGTGAATAAGTGCAGCTCTGACAGTTTCAAAATTGTGACACATACATGCAGCCAACTGTCTGCCAATTCCCTAAATAAACTGATTGTCTAGAAGGAAGCCTTTCTGATTAGTAACAGAAGATTCAGGTAAGGGTTTTTTTTTTGTGGGAAGGTATAAGGAGTTGACTTGTAGTCCAATTTTATAACACTAACCCAATCAAGGCATTGTTTCAAATATTTATTAGAATTGTTACGGTGGCTGTATCCTTATTCTGCAGTGAACTGTTTTATAATTTATGATTTATAATTGTATAGATTCTCAATGTGCTGTATCCAGACTTTGTTCCTCTCTCTGCCTGTCGACTTGATTGGTTGCTATCTCTTCCATGCTAGATTAGTGCTTATTAGCTCTGATAAATGTTATCCTTTCAAGTTGTCGCTAGTTTGACTTTGTATCTGGGTTAGGAGGAAAACGTTTATTGAAACCAGAGCAGAGAGTAAGCTCTTCAGTGCAGATTTTTAACCTTCAAGCCTGTCCCTGGTCATTAGACTGCTCTGCCCCAGTGCAGCGCCACTGATGAAATCGACACTGAGCAAGGACCAGTCTGCAGTTGCTCTGAAGAAGTAATTTCCATCCAGCACCTACAACCCAGCCTTGTCAACTGGTGAGTTAATTTTTTGCTAACATCTGAAAGCTGTTTGGCAACCTCAGTGAAAGGAGGCCAACCTTTGTGAAGAAGCCCACTCTGCCTAGAAATGTCCTCTCAGTTACACCTGGCATGCTGGTGAAACTGATGGGTGCCCCAAGCTGAAGAGCAAGGCAATTCTGTCACTGCCTGCATGGTCCTTTCCGCTTGAGGATGCGAATCAATGACTAGATCTCCTCTGCCTGCAGTGGGAGCTCCAACATCTAATGAATGTGAAGACACCTCTTTGTAGACACGGTAATCTGGAGTCATCTCCCACCTTCAATTTCCCTCTCTTATCAGGACAGACATGAGGCCACCAAGGCATGGTTCATCCCAACGTGCTATCTAGGAGCAGTTGGATGAGCCATGCTCTGGAGATACCTGTGTCTGTGCACTGACTCAGATCCAGAATGCCAGCTTAGACTGTATACCAGTTACTACAGGGGTAAAACTAGATGAGAGCAATCCTATCCCTGCAGTCCACTTAACCAAGTACCCTAGCAAAAGCTACAGCCAACACCATTGGTTTCAGAGGGAAGGAGCAGGAGATTTGCTCAGAAGGAAGGTTCCTACCTGTCAGTATTTGGGGAAAAAATATATGACTTGCATGAAGATTAGGGTTGAGCCCTTCTAAAGCAACGGTTTGCCATTAATATTGGATATTACTGTCTTCTGTACAAACAATCTGTTTCTGAATTTCATGACACTCTTTAAAGTTTGTATCTTATGGTAATGAGTTCCTCAGGCTAATTATGCATAGTCTGAGAAAAAAATCTCCTTGCACCATTTTTTTCTGAATATATTTGCTATACCAATTAAAGGACTTTACTTCCCGCAACATTTTCTTTAATATTACTGTTAACTTGAATTCTGCAAATTGGAGATGGCTGTTGCATAGATAGAGGAGCTGGCTAATAGCAGGACTGGAAATAAGAAATTTATGAGCTCCTTAAAGCTCCTCTAATATCAGTTGCCCAGGAAAGGTTCTTTATCAAGCATCCATTTACCTCTCTGTTTTGTTCAATCTGTACTAATTCTACGTGCACATCCATGTACTTTTGTCAGCACTGAACAAGGACAGGACCACTGGGCACTGGCAGGTGCAGGTAGCTTTTTACTCTGAAGCCCGTTTACCAGCTTGATTTACCAATGTAGGAAGTCTCCCTTCCAGGAGAGAAATCAAACCTCTATCATTTTTTTGATCTGTTGGTTTACTGTTAAACTGACCACTCTCATACCTCCGAAGTGCTGAGAGATGCTCCCGGGAAAGGTCCGGTTTTGTGTCCAGAGATTGTAGTCAGAACCAGTTCAGCTGGTTCACTGCCATGGATTAAGTAAACAGAGACTGGTATTTGTTTTCCTTCACATGAATGTGTTTAGTGGGGCTCAAAATCAATCAGGAAAGAGATGTTTAGAGCTAAAACACAAGGTCTTTTTTTGCTTGGTTGTGCTGGGGATTTTTGTGTTAGAAAAAGCCTTTTGGCTTAGAAACCTGGCTACCTCAGCTATATAAGTATATCAGGAGGGAATCTGTCAGAAAAAAATGGCCATTTGGCAGGGAAAATTTTTAAAGTAAGACATAGTAATTAATCTTGATTAGGTTTATTAGCGTTCCAAGAAGGGTAAGTATTTATTCTATGCATTCTTTAGAGGAATTTACTTGCTGTGCGTTCTGAACTAGGTTTGTTTTGCAACTCCCAGGTTTCTAAGCCTCAATTTATGTGAGACCGGCCAATTACCTAACCACGCTGCCTTAATCTTTCTTAGTGCTGATCCACTCAAGAAAGGAGATAGTCACTCTATAACAGACCATTGTGCTTTCAGAAGGGCTGTTGTAAACCAAATGATGCCACATTGTGTTTTCCCTTCAGCATCTTCTGACATCACTGATAATGGGCTATCTCTTTCCCTGGGCTGTAAGTATCTCTGCCAGACAATCTTTAGGGCAGAGTCATACACCCTAGAGTCACTAAAGGCACGGAGCGGTGGTTCTGATTCATGTATATCAGTGGAAAATGAATGGCAACAACTTCTGAATTTAGATTTAGAGCCCATGAGTGCTGAATAAGCTTGAGGCAACTGTGGTGCTGCTCAGCTGACAAAAGGTCTGAACCCCAAACCATCTCGTAGTGCTGGAAGAAAGCACATTTCAGTTTCCTCTGTGCCTACATGAATCTCAACTGAAGAGAGTCATATCTAAAGCTAACACCTCTGCAATGTGGTGGTGTCCAGGAGGGACATTGCCACCGGCAACCCCCACCCTCATACTCCAGCCCTACCAGCCTGACTGCAGTGTGGCAAGAAAGGAATTCTCCAAGTTGGCTAGGAAAGTACAGAGAAAATCAAGAATCTCAGGATTATTGTGTCTCACAATCCTCATAAACTCTTGAAAAGTTAGTTCTCATTTACCTGCCAACTTGACTTTGGAAATTTGAAAGCACATCACCTGTAGGAAACAATAGAGTGATGCTGTTTTGGCTATAGCAGACAAAGCAACACCTACAGTGGGTTTCTCATCAGGCTGCTTCCTAAAATTCAGGCTCTGAGCTAAGATGGATTCAAACAAATCTCGGTGCAAGACCTTTGCCATTCCTGACAGATAAGAACTGGGAAGGAGCCAGCAACTGAATTTGCTCTGGGGCCTCCGGCTGACATTTCTTCACTGTTTGATCCAGAAAGGGAGTGCAGGATAAGCAAAAAGGAGGGATTTTGGAGAAGCCTACAGGCTAGATTCCTCCCCCCACATTCCTGTCCCTGTTATGGTTTCAGCAGCTCAGACATATGGTCGGATACACTTGAGTGCACAGCCCTGCAGTGCAAAGGGGATGCTGCCCTCTTCGTGACATTTGTGTTTAGTCATTTCCAGGAGGAGGAGGGGACAGGAGGGAGAAAAGACATAAGAATGTGTGAACTGCTTTTTTCTTTCTTTTTTTGCTTACTGAGTCTTTGTTAGAAAGGCTGTCAGCTGTGCACCACGTTATGCCAAACAGCGTTGCAAATCCACTTGCGTGGACTGCAAGGTCCTGCTCCAAACACTGAGAAGATCCAATTGGAGCGTTACAATCAGCTTTCCTCAAAAATTGATCACGATTTGCTCAAAACTGTAGTGTAGGCACCATTGCTGCAGCCCAAGTTTTGGCTTTGGTCACATTCGTGAAACCTCAGTAGGGTAGTATGAATGCAAACGAAGGCAGAGCTTGACCAGAAAGGTGATCTGCAAAACAGACCACAGTTAACTTCATATGACTGACGGATGTCAACCCTTACACAGCCCTCTGTGTGTGCTCTGAACCCACAAGCAATTTGTGAGGGGTATCCTTCACAAGCCTCTGAAAATGTAGACCTCATGCGATGAAGTTTGAGTACACCTTTGTGCTCAGCAGTGACTGGAAACGGAGAGGGGATATGCGCCATTCTTCTTGACTTTAGTTTTCTTGTCAAAAAGTGAGGCAACAAAACAGGTGTCAAATGCAAACAAGGGTTATTTCCTCGTGCTTTTCCCCTTAGCAGCTGAGCACTGGGCTGACACTTGAGTGAAAGGACAGGCTCGATTTGCCAGAGAACCAGTTGAAATCTGAAGTTATTCAGTTGAAACCAATAAAGAGACTGGGCTCAAAATCTGGCCTTGTGCCCAGCTGTGGAGTCCTTTCTGAACAGACTAAAGAAAAAAAACAGCTGTGGATTGCAGATCATGTCTGCAGCAGAAAGTGGAATTTGCCAGTGAAGCAAACTTCTCATTTACAAAGCTATTGAGCAACTTGCTCTCGGATATTTGCAGCGCCTTTAAATAAACACCTAAACTGTAATGAGCTTATGCGTTAAATGAACAAGTGTGGAAATTAGGACACGAGATATTTGCATAGTAGCCAGGAGATAATTATTGGTGATAGGCCAAGCTAAAGAATAGTATCTATTGTTTCCAGGAAACTAGTTTTCATAAAACAACATGAACTTCCTGTACTCAAAACACTTACATCAGCAATGCCTACAATGATATGTAACAAAACTATTAACGAGTCAAGTACATGGGGGAAAAAATTCAATCCTAGACAAACTGTAAAAGATTAAACCTAATCTGCAGTATAACTGTATGTTTAAAAGGTCTCCGTACTGTATATCTTTCTATCTAGAATTAAGTAAGTGCAAATATATGCTTGTGAAAGACACTGGGTTTTCATTTCAGAATGACTAGATTTTATGCATATTTATACACATGCAGAAATATAGACATTAATTAATGACCTCCTTAGGTCAGGAGGCCTGCAATAGCTAGGGACCCCATTAGAGGGCATGACTATGAATAGTTCAAGGTTTAGCCTACGAGAGTTGGCTTGTAATGTGCACTAGGTAATATAATTAGTCACTAGCAGAGGAATTCATTCTTACTCTGGCACCATGTAAGTCGATTTTCTCAATGTGAAATGCAGTCACACAGATATGGATCTCTGAGACCGTTTTTTGTTTGGTGAAACAATAATTAATGCTGCATAAGGAAAAAAAGGTAAAAAAACAATGATGGCAAAGTGGCAAATGCCACGGGGAGTTTTATGTCAGTAAGCAGGGAGGACAAGCCTGCCAGATTTGCCTCATTTGTAAGTCTAACCTCGTGAGTGTCGGAGAAGATGCTTTTCAGTTGGACATTTCCTGGGGACGTAAGCAAATGGAATAATGAAACTCACATCAGTGTTTATACTTTAAGTTAAATGAAAGTTGGGACGGTGTCCTGGGGAAGAAAAAACATTATTTGCTTTGTCTTACACTTCTGCCTATGCACCTGCCCTGGGCTGCTTTCAGAGACAGAGGCATGGGCTGCGTGCACCTGGGGCTGACCTGCTCTGCTCGTCCTCATGTTCCAATGACTCCTGACAATCAACAAACTGCTGCAAAAATGGTGCTGATTTGTTTCAAGACAGAGATCCAGACGGGCAAGTCCCAATTACACCCAGTTACTCTGAACTTGCTATTAAATCAGCTTAACCAGAAATCAAGGCTCAGTGTCTTAAACAGATCTATGGACACCAGGGACCCCACTTCTCCAGACTTTCCTAAAAATCCTCGTGAAATTGCCAAGACCTCCGTGCAAGTGAGAACGGAGCAAGGTGTTGAATGTTTGCCTGAATGCTCTTTTTTGTCCTTCCTGTCAGTCTGTGTCACACCAGCAGATGCTGGGAGCAAAAGGCCAGGCCCCATGTGGTCTCAGCTACTGTAGCTCCATGACAGCAAGCAGAGCAGTGCCAGGCTAAATCAATTCACAGATTGTATCATCAGGACTGGAGAGGATTATTGTATGTGTAATTTTTTATCCTGCTGGCCAGAATAACTCTCTGATTTTTTTTGAGCTAGTTTCCTCTTTCTTTTTTCTTCTTCCAAGGTCATCTTTTGATAGGAAACAAGTGGTCAGATAATGATATAATATGATATGATATGTATGTCAGAAGAAAGCACAGAGATGCCATAATATGATTGTACCCGGAAGCAGAATATTATTTTCCAGGGAAATCGGAGTTTGCTGTTTAATCCTGCTCGTCCACTCTGCCCACTCCCACCAAACACTGCTTCCTATTTACATAGATCCTCTCCTCACAGTCTTTTCATGTCTCACTTTTACTAATGCACTGGGTTTTACAACAGCTCTGGGAAAAACACTATCACCTCCTTTTAATCCATTGAGAAGTGGACAGAGGTCCAGAGCCTCAGAGACACACAGGCAACTACCTCTACCTTTGAAGAGCCCTTGAAGAGCCACACCAAATATATCTATGTGGAGTAACAAGAAGAGTTTGGGACAACTCTGGGAACTAATCCTGTCCTGTAACACCTGAACAAGTGCACGGTTCATCCTGCTGGTCGGCTTCTCATAGCGGTGGCCCCTTCCCTGGGACAACCCAAAGGTCAGCCCCTCAGGTTGTATTTGCAGCAGGAAAATAATTCATTAAAGAAGGGATGGCTGCCTTGCATGAAAAGTAGCTGCACAAGCAGGGGAAGGAAGGAGGGAGCAGAAGGTTTTCCTCCCTGTCTACTTGATCCTTGTTAAGGTTTGCAGGTTAAATTGCTTTAGGTCAGGTTGAACCTTCTAAAGCCTGATACATATTATGACTCTCCTTATTTTCAGATAAGAGAGTCGCAGAGTACAGCATACATATCCACCCAACACAAAGTTTCGGTGCTCTGAGCAGGCGGGTTTGTCACTATTGTTATGGGAAAGGTGTGTGGGTGCATGTCTCTCTTGTGAGGTATGTAGGAGAGCGCAGCACAGGAATATAATAAGGAAAACTGAGTAAGCTGAGTTAGTCAGCTAGAATAAGCTGAGTAGGATGGGAAGAGGGTGAAGAGGGCCCCAGAACACAGGGGTTGGGTTGGGGGTGCTGAGCTGGGACTGGGATGGTCTCTGATTGCTCTAGTGCTCAGGGATAACAGGCTTCGTATATTCTTGTAACACACAGAAATGCATTCAAGACCCCTAACACCAGTTTCTCGTCCTAATTAAAACTACCTATAATAGCCCAAGCTGTGGCAGTCTGAGCAGTTCAGAATGGATCGCACTACCCTTCTCATTTCTATTTCAAAATGAATGTATCTAAACATGTCACAATTAGTTAAGTTGGTGATTTACCGTTTTTATATTTCCAGTTTACATCTAGATGCTAATTTCTGGTCTTCAGTTATTCTACCCAGAAAGAGCACTGATAAAGTTTCCAAAGAGATAATCTTGGGAGAGCCTTGCCCTTAGACCGTCAATATCTCATCTTGTGCACCATGCAAGTACTGTACTCAGAAGGAAAGATAGGAAATAAAATCTATTCTTCCTCATACTTCTGTGCCATAGGGAATCAAGCAGTGCAAACCTGCATGCTAGGACCTGTCACTGAGAACCTTCTCCAGGAAACTTATCAAACTAGGCTGCTTCTCCAGTGCCTTAGGCAATTAATGCAACTTCTTTACATTCCCAAGGATCCCCCACAGCAATCTCTGACACAGACAGACACAAACACACACATTCAAAGCGGTTTACTCTCCTATCACTTGATGCATAAGGATGGGCAGATGAAAAAAGACAGAGTGTTAGGAGATCATAGAGATGATGACAGAGTCACAGATATGCTGATGTCAGGGGATGATACCTGGTGCTGCTGAATACAGCTAATATATCCTGTTGCATTGCATCGGAGAAGTGGCAAAGATACATGTACATGAAATAACATCATGTTATATGTAGGGATATTTCATCCCTTTGTGGTGTAGCAAAACTAGTGATCTAGGCAAACCCTCCAACCGGCTTGCAGACAGCTTTGTTAATAAAGAAAATGGAATGGATGTGTCTTGTAAATTATTGATATCACATATTGCACGTGAAATTTTGACATGGCTGTCTCCTGCTGTTGTTCACCGCATGCAATAATCCCCTCTTTTACTGCCAGGTTTCAATGTGTTCCACATAACCCTGCTATTCCTCCAGAAAGGGATTTCAGCAGCGTTGTAGATTTTGTACAAGACTTGCATTTTATAAATCATTCCTGTAGTTAGCCTTCTGGCAAGCAATCACTTAACACGTTTTAGCCTCTCACATTGATTCTCAGGAGTCTGCAGGTCTAAGCCTTAGTAACAGAAGCCCGTCTTTGAATAAAGAACAAGAAGCCACTGAATAGTAGAGGAGCCAGACCTGCAAGAGTCCTCAGGTGTGAACGAATTTTTCAGAAGAGCTCAACTGTCTTTAAGCCTCTGTGTAGAGGTGAGATGCTCAAAAGTGTCCAATGCCTTAATAGCTCCCACTATAATCCTTTTAGGTAGAGTTTAAAAGACCATGTGTTGATTTATTTGGAGCCTCTGGCCTCAGTAGTGAGAGCAGAGCTCTCTGAAAAATTTAGCTGTATTTTATCAACAAAGCCTACTAAGGAATAAATGTTAGAGTCTGAAACTCAAAAAGAAAGAAATGAAAACACCTAACATGGAAACTTCCCTTGTTACCTTTTCTGTTTCATTTTGCTGGAAGCTGCACCAAAATGGTACTACTAAAGGCAAACATTGACTGGAAATTTTCTATCAGCATTTGTGTAAGCGAAAAAATAAAACTTGGTATTTTCTAGCTTAATGTATAGGTAGTTGCATCAACTTAAAAATTTCTTCTTAGGCAAAACTCAAGTACTGACTTCATTTGAAGCAGGAATCTTAAAGGCCACCGTTGATTGTTGCAACTGGGATTACCTTGCAGGTCTTACATCTTTGCTTTGCTTCCCAAGATGAAATTACATCATATTAGCTGGTTATGATGGCTGCAGGCTACTTTAAATCATTTGATAAATGGTCAAGTGCTACTTACTGTCTTTTCATTGTTATATACAATACACAAACTGACCACAAGATAAGAGGGGCCTGGACCAAAGAACAATGTCCAAAGAGCCACTACCCGTCTGGTATCAGTCTGATAACCAGAAGTTCATATGGCATGAGTTCGATAACCAGGGTTATTGCTACCCCTCTTGCCCTAGGATGCTACGTCCCAAATTTACGACATTTATGAGTGTGAATATAAGGTTCTTAGGTTATACTTAGGGTAATATAAATTAATTTGGTACATAATTCTAATCTTTTATCATATATGTACCATTGTTTTACATCTACACATCTTAAAATCATCAAATAACCTTGAAATGGGGTAGAGGACAACCTAATGTTATATCCGCTCACACCAAGGATACACGTGGCTGAGTAATGCTAAGGACTTCAGTTGCTGAGCATCACTAAGGGCACTTTACAAAACAAGAAAGCTCTGTATGTACAAAATAAAATGACAACTTGTATCATCACTGCAGGGAAGCTGGAAATGGGTGAAAGTGAGAGAATTCCCTCACAATCCAGGAAAAATGGCTGAGACAAGAAAAACTGGGTGCTGTAAATAGCAAAAGTCTGAAACTCAGTTTTAAATATTTTTGTGAGCAACATATCAGACAAATAACCTGAGAGGTGTTCAGTGGTGCCAAGGTTAGTGAAACCCTTCACAATCTGCTGGCTACGATCTAGTTGTATAATCTAAAGCAACTTGGGTGACCTGCTCTTGCGAGCACATTTTTCTCCTGAGATTTAAGTGACAAGAGAGACTATAGTAGATGACTGGTTATAACAGGAGAGATAGTGAAGTATTAATGTGGGGCTCTGCTGAAATTTGTGTTGGATGCAGTGTGCAAGTCTAGCTAACCACATTTAGGAATGCTGAATTCAAACTGAGATGGGCACAGAGAAGGACTCCTGACATTACCAAGGGAGCCTGACTTACTAGAGGAGAAAAAAGTACTGGAAAGAGTATCACTGTCCCTACTAAGCCTGCCAGACATTAAATACCACCAAGGAATAAAAAGTACCTAAGAGACAGTCTGAGGCCCAGGTTAAGGCTGAGCACTGGGACCACTACCAGTCCTTGTCAGTAGCTAAGTGGCACTGCCATTTCATCGTGGAGAACTAAGTTGATCAGGTGCAATTCAGAGATGAACAGAGATCCGCCAGAAGCCTCTGAAAGACTAATCCACTGGGAGAGCTCTAATCACACAGACTAGAGCTAAGAGCACAGGAGGAAGCATGTAGGATGCAGTAGAGCCTGAGGTCACACAACTGACTGATGAGGTGACCACACAAATCCTAGGCATTTTTTCTATCAAAGATGGCGTAAATGTTGTTCTTTTGCTTCATCACAATGACTTGCTTCCTTCCCACATGGGTTCTAGCCAGCAAGCAATAGGCAAAATGGAGCTGCAGTTGCTTCCTCCTCTTCCTTCTCTATCAGGCATGTTCCCTCAGACAACATGGCATCCGTGGTCCAGTTTTTGGCCTGATGCAAAAGGAGTAAGTTCATTTTGTTGCACTGATCCACAAAGAGCCTGAGTTATCCCTCCTCAGACAGCTGCCCTGATCTGAGACGCAGTGGACCAGGGCGTGGAGGATCTTGAATAGGCCTGAAGTTTAGAGGGAGTTTCTGTCACTCAGTCACGTGAAACACCCACATCATTTATGGAGGTACCATGATGTCTCAGCAAGGCAGTTGTAGCGCAATGTTTGAATAAGGCCCACTAATGACATGAAAACAAATAAATACAAACTGGATGTGAACAAATGTAGCATGTAAATAGAGGGAAATGTAAACATCATTTTCAAGGTGGGCAAGATTCTAGAATGACATTTCAGCAGTATTAAGGGGAAGAAAAGGTAATTGGTTAAAGGACAGGAACCAACACGTGATAACAGGAATACTGGCCACACTGGCCCAAGGGATTCCTTCTTCCTTACTGGGGGCTGCTTTTTCCTTTGTTCTGCTATTTTTATGCTTTGCTCTGTATCAGTGGGAACTTTCCCCAACTCTGCTTACATCTCCCCTCCCATTCTACCCTGTTCTCTCTAGATGGACACAGACAGTTGAAAGTGGGAGGCAGATTTTTGTACTAGTCACTTCTTCATTCAAATTACCTTTAAGCTCATTGAAAACTGAGGTTTAAATAAAGGTGGAATGCAGCCTGAAGAGTCGTAATAAAAACGCCTAATGGCTTCTGCAGAATGTCAATTAACCTGGCTCATGAAGAGAACATGGTTGATAACTCAGTGAATATTCTAACCATTTCAACCCTACGAGGACTTAACTATTTTACACATCGTACTCTGTAGAAATCCCCCACTGCATTTCACCCTCTAATGTCTATAAAATAGAGGAAATACATATTCTTAGCACATAAGCAATAAATAGGAAACATTCAAAAGGACCAGATCTTATGGGATACACATTAGTTCACACAATAAAAGAACATAAATCAAACTCAGCAGCTGAAGAGCAGATGAGTGAATGATTATTCTGAGCTTCTAATGAAATTATATTATGAAGGGCATTAGACAGGTTGATTAGAGCTCAGCTGACTGAAAAAACTGCCCACTCTGTCCTCCATTATAATGAAGCTACCTAGAACTATTTCCTTGTGAGTGTGTGATGGTGTGTGCATCCATATGCACGTGTACTTTCTTGCAAATTTTTCACTGCTGTTTCTTTATAGTGTAGAAAACAGACTGACTTGCAGAGCTTCATGCTTTAGACTACAATATGAACATATTTTCAAGGTAGGACTCCTGAAATGACTCATTTTCAGTACATCTGACAGTAATTTCGATTAACACATTTATGAGCATATTTACAACATGCAGAGGGAAATAAGGATCCTGTTAAAGAATGAAGCAAGATGAATCAAGCCTCTCATTTATATTAAAAAAGAGGCAAAATTAAATCATTGCCACAAATTAATACTGAAGCTAAAATCACGTAAGAATAGAGTTAAAGATTGGATGTTTATACTGTTAAGGAGGATATTGATAGAAAAAATAGTCAGGATTAAAAAGAAAGCAAGATCACAACATTTTGCTATATAAATGTCAGTTCCATTTGCTTCAGCAGAACCGTGCCAACAGCCATTAATGATGGATCTGACCTGCAGTCTCAGAACCTATGTATTTCAGATATACCTTGAAACCAAAGTTTAGAATTTGTTCCTGGAAACAAAGACAAAGGCAAAGTCCTGCATGTGAGCTGGAATAATTTCAGGCAACTGTACAGGCTGAGGTGCGGCTGACTAGGAATCACCCCTGCAGAAAAGGAGCTGGGGTGCTAATGGACAAGGAGTTGAACATGAGTCTGCAAACTAGCCTTACAGTGACAAACGCCAACTGCACGACAGGCTGCATTGGCAAGAACATAGTTGACGGTTTGAGTGAGCTGATTTCGTCCTCTATTTTGCACTTGTGAAGAGTTGATGTTTGGACTACTGTGTTCAGTTTTGGGCATCCCAGTATAAGAAAATTATCAACAAGGTAAAGCAAGTTCATCAGAGACCCACTGAGATGGTTAGGGACCAAAGCACATGATGTACAAAACGAAGCTCCAGAAGCTGATCTTGTTTAGCTGCAAGAAAAGAAGGCTAAGGGGAATCAAGTTGTTATTTTCAACTACCTAAAGACAGTTTAGAGAAGAGATGAAGCCAGGCTAAGAGGTGACAGGCACAAAGTACAGCAAATGGAAATTAGAAATTCCAATTAGCTATGAGGGGAAAATTCTTCACAGTGAGGGTGGTCAAAGATTACTATAGAGACCCAGGGAGGATGGGCAGTCTCCATCCTTAGAGATATTCAAAGCAAGACAACACAAAGGCCCTGAGAGACCTCATCTAACATTGGCACCACCCTGCTTTGGCCTCTGGATATCCCTTTAAATTATGTCTTTGTATGATTTTAGAAAACAATAGAAATGAGGCGTAGGGAGAAAATCAGAAATGTTATGGCACAGAACGAGATTCAAGAATCAAGGAATATATAAGGCTGACAGAAAAGAGGTGCCTAAATTGAATACTGAGGCAGACCCAAAGAATCATCATTCGGTTATAATAGGTTTAACGAAGAAAAACTTCATCTCCCTTTGGAAATCAAAGCCCTGCAGGTTTCTTGCAGTGAGGTAAATGAAGACAAGAATAACCTTGAACTCCAGTCACACTGTACTTATTCATTGCTTATTTAAGACACAGCAACCTATTGTATATTGCTGCAATTTGTATAGCTAATTATATAGAACTTCACTTACACATTGTGGCTAATTGCTGGAATATACATCCTCTGAAACCATTAGGAGTGTTACCACTGACTCATTTGAAGAGTCTAATTTAGCTAGCTGAATTATCTGACTCATCTCAGTAGGCTCATCTCAGCAGGCTCTTCTAATGTTGCCCTTTGGAGGAGCTTCTCTCTGTATAGAGAGCTTGAGGAGACTAACCCAAGGGAGATGCCCAGTGCTCTGTGAATACTGTCCTTTCTTTCCTCCTTGACAAAGACGAGGATGGTAATAATTGCCTACCTCCACATTTGATGTGTGAATCTGTTGATGTAAGAGCAATTTAACAACAGGAATACTAATATATTTATTTCATTTGCCAGGGTATAAAAAGAGCCTTGTTGAAAGATTGAAAAGATGAATTGGAGAAAGGATTGCTGACCACTAAAAAGCCAGCTTTTCATCAATATCAATTAATGTGGTGTTTTCAGGGCTGTGTGAATACCCTGGCAAAGAAACAATGCTCAAGGAAGGTCCAGTTAGTTAGGGTTTGCAGGAACCAATGTGAAAATAGGCAAAAGCCCCTAATAAATATTGAACAAAGGAAGCTAATCTGTAGTAAAACAGCTTTAATGAATAAGGGAGTGTGCAGAGTTTTTCTGTCCGTGATTTATGGTCACTGAGTGGTTATGCTGGTATTTGGGGGGTTTACGAAGCATCAATAATGTTCTAAGAAGTACATAAAATAAAATAAAAATTCTAGAAGACATTCAAGGCACAACAATATTTGTGAGGTCAAATACAGCCCCAGAAGCTGAGTTATATATTCTATACAATAATATATTCTATATTCTTACATATATTGTATATATTCTATTCTACAAGAGTAAATTTGTTGCTGTACTTTATGATGAATTAATAGGGCAGGAGGATGAGCACAAATATTTCATTTCTAGAACAGAATTACCACTTTGGGGAAAAAGTGAGAAATATGGAGAAGAGTTACAGATAGGGAGAAAAGTATGAGGCAATTGGTTCATAGAAAATATGGTCAACGGGGTCAAAGACAGCTGAGGGTGGAGTGTTGGTTGGGAAAAGATCGTTAGTTGCTTTGGTTAGGGCAGTGACAATGAGGTTGAAGGAAGAGATTTGGAAGGGTCTGGAATCTCCAAAGGCTGATTGTAAGTACAGCATTTAAAGTGTGTAGGGTTGAAAGCAACGGGTTTTGATAAATTAAAATTAAAGCAGGGCTATATTTTACAAAAGGTGTCACTGAGAGGAGAAGGAGGGAAAGACAATAGGAGAAAAGGAAAACAGCCAATAAGTTGGAGTGCTAATAGTAAACAAAGCCGTAGCACAGAATCATAGAATGGTTTGAGTCGCAAGGAACCTTAAAGACCATCCAGTTCCAACCCCCCTGCCATGGGCAGGGACACCTTCCACTAGACCAGGTTGCTCGGAGCCCCATCCTTCCTGGCCTTGAGCAGTTCCAGGGAGGGGGCATCCGCAACTTCTCTGGCCAACCTGGTCCAGTGTCTCACCACCCTCGTTGTGAAGAATTTCTTCCAAATACCTAACCTAAATCTACCCTCTTTCAGTTAAAAGCTGTTACCTCTTGTGCTATCACTACATACCCTTGTAAAATGTCCCTCTCCATCTCTCTTGCTGGCCCCATCGGGTACTGGAAGGCTGCTATAATGTCTCCCTGGAGCCTTCTCTTCTCCAGGCTGAACTACCCCAACTCTCAGTCTGTCTTCATATGAGAGGTGCTCCAGCCCCCTGATCATCTTCATGACCCTCATCTGGACTAGCTCAAACAGGTCCATGTCCTTCTTATGCTAGGGGTCCCAGAGCTGAACACAGTATTGCAGGTGGGGTCTCAAGAGAGCAGAGTAGAGGGGCAGAATCACCTACCTCGACCTGCTGGTCACACTTCTTTTGATGTAGGCCAGGATATGCTTGTCCTTCTGGGCTATGGTTCATATTGAGCTTCTCATCAACCAACACCCCAAGTCCTTCTCCTTAGGGTTTAGATAAAGAGAGAGTTACTGAAGGAAGGAGTTGCTGGTTATATTTTATCTGATATGCAATATCTGGTATGGAGATTTATCAATGAAATCTTGTGCGGAGAGCAAAGTGGAGAAGAGGGCTTAAGAAATGACCTGCCTCCAGAGATGTGTGATATGAGTCATATGAATGAACCTCAGTAGGCTTCACCAGAGAAGTAAAACGAGGATAAGTAAGAGAAGAATAAAACTCAGAGCTGAAGAAGGAAACAGCCATGGTAGCCTATTTAAATTACTGATGGGACAACTGTGTTTGAGCTACTTTGCTCTCTGACACCTCCATGAATGACAGTTGCCAGTTCTGTGCTCTTGGCAGCGCAAAAGACCACATCCAGCTCTCATGGCTGAGGCTATTGGGCTGTTTCTCTTTGTTTGAGGGTAGATATTTGTCCATTATGTAGCTGTGGGCATTATCATGACTCACTCCAAGTGTTTCCTTCAGGCCTTCAAAACACTGGAGTCATACACACATTCAGCAGAGATGGACCCTGTTTTACCTGAAGTGAGGAAAGTTTGGCACAGACAGGCCAGATGGTCAAAATAATTAATATCCTCCATTTGCCATTCACCCTCAAGCTTTGTTGAATTGCTGCTGGTTGCCTGGACAGCCTACTTCGCTAGGACATGCTTAAAGACAGCCAAGCCCATTTTCAGATGCAGACAATAAAAAATACACCTATGCTGCACAGAAGACAACTTCTGTGACTCAGACTCCAGTAGCCTAAAGGCTGTTTTGCCAGTTTTCCAACTTGTGTGTTGGCTCTGGCAAAATGTAAGTGTCTCCCATTAACTAACTTTATTGCAGTTTATTCAGATCCCTGCATTCACTTAGGATCTCAGCACCATGGTTGCCCAACTTCCTAAAGCATGTCAGGCATATACACCAGCGTTTGTCAAGACAGGACCGCTTTTGCAAAGACATTTCTTTGCACAGACTTGAATCGGGTGTTATTCATCTCTTTAAATTAAGCTGTCTTTTTTGGCTGAGTTCCCATTACAGTCACTGGAGATGTGGTCAATACAGCCATAAGGCATCAGTCAGTTTATTCTAAAGTAGACACCCACATTTAGGTCAGATTAATCATGCCCTAGATATTATGGACAGTATTGACTGGTTCTCCATAAACATAGCTGAAGCCCAGATATCTGCCTCAAAGCTAAACACTTCTATTTTAGAAATCTAGATTCAAAAAACAATATCCCGCTGTCAGGTCCATGCCACATGCCCCATAACAAGGAGGAGTAAGGGGATCACATGGGGATCAGTGACGACCCTGGTCTTGGGAGGTTCACATAAACTTCCAGGAGGAAGGATGGACTCGCACCTACACAAATGGTCCAAAAGCATCATTTCAGTCCTGACTTTACCACAAATTTCATCAGCCACCTCCTCTGTAACCAGGTCACTTTTTCTCTCTACACCTTTGTCTCTCACATGGACAGAATAACATTCCACTTCCCAGCCTGTTCTCTCACCTAGATAGACAGGAAGATCATACTGCATCTTATGGGGCTTAACACATGCAATCTTGTATTTTGTTTCAAACCTCTGGTTGCTACTGTGATATGAGTAAATAATGGAGAAACCATGGCAGGTAGTCAGGAGAGCTTTCAGTCCCAAGAGTGATTGCCCTTTTAACTAAGAATAGTGTGTTTTCATATTGGATTTCTTTCTTTTTTCTGTGTGTTATAGTTGTTGCTGCTGAAAAAAAAGTGATTAATTTCAACATGTTTTCTCTTGTTTAAAAAACAGAAGCTTAATCCTTGCTCTTTTCAGAGCAAAAGTAACCCTACAGGGTATGTAATAAATATTTAAAATGGATAATTGAAGGAGGAAGGAAAAAAATCCTGTCACCGAGGGATAGCAAGAATTTTATTTCAGGGTAGTGACAGCTTCTATTGTCTCTGTCGCCAAATAACTCTGAACTTAGGAGGACTGCTGCATGTAAATGAAGTCAAATTAAATATAGGTGTCCACATCGTGCGCATTTTCTCAGCAGAGTGGCAGATCGGTCCCCTCATCACAGAGACCGAGCAGTGGATGCTGAGTGCTTCCCCCACTAGAGTTGGTCCCGTGAGGACAAGGGCACAATGGGGAGAGCCTTGCGTTGCACCTTCCCTTGCTGTCTTCATTTTGGAGTGGATTTCCTCCCTTGGTGCTGTCATGCCAGTATGCCCCTCCAGTGATGGAATTTATTTTATCCGTATTTTAAATTGCAAGAGAGAGGAATTGTATGCTGATTAGTTGAATAAGCTGTCACCAACCTGCCAGGCAGCTACAACACACCTGTCTGTAAATCAAATGCTGGGCCTTAGCACTGGCTGCAGCAGTGTGATGCCAGCCCGGCAGCAGAGAGCATCCTTCCAGGGTCACTGCTTTTCACCCTTGCCTCTCAAGAAAAAGGCAGGAGTTTGGCTGCGGTTTCTTTGTGCACTCCTGGTTGTCAGGTGAACCACTTCAAGCCACTGTCCAGGCATAATATTTGTGGAGGGAGACTGAGGCACAAGTAAGTTGAGCATTTTATTTGCCTTTCATGGGGAATTTGGCAGAGCAGGGAATTGGTCCTGGCTCTCCAAAGCCATACTAGCACTCTGGCCATGGACTACCCTTACTATCACAAAGACCCAGTCAGACTTGTGGTTATGCTCTCCTCAGAACTACATCAACAAATACCTGCTGCGAAGAGCTTACAGTTTCGCACCCCCAGCTTTTTCCACGTGTTCTGAAATCCCATTGACTCCCCATCTCGACTTTCCACATTCACTAAAGCTCAATGAGACAGGCAATAACAAAGTACTTTGAGCAACAAAAGGCTAGTGATTCCTCCCAGTGCAGAGTACAAAGTATGGGTTTGAATTACGTTTCTGAGCTGCTAACGGTGTAAATCACTAGCAAGCTACGAAGTGGTGGTAATTGTATAAAAAAAATAATTGATTAACTTAAAAGAATAGAACATACTCCTGAGGAGGATCTTCTCAAATGTTACTGATTCAAACGGTTTTTGTCCTCTAATTGTACTGAAAACCATATCTAAATCTAAAATCATTTTTGATACTTATGAATGGCTGAAGTAAAAATTACCTTTACTAACAAGTGATTGTATAATATTAAAATGCCATTATCACATTTATCTGTTTACCAGCTGGAGTTCTAATTGAAATTTGTTCAGAACTCATAATAGCATTAAGTCGTGTTATGCTTACAGCATTAAGCAATGATTACATCTGTGGCTTTTGTTTTTAATTAGCTTTTTTCGGTTATCTGGGAGAGATAGAACCTTTCAAGAACGTAATTCACTTTTGATTACAATGGAAAGAGAACAAACCGAGTCATCTTACAGAAAAAATGTGCGACTGTATGATTTGCATTCCTGACTCTGGCGCTGTTAGATCTGACTGCCTTTTGATTTCCTGTCACTCATCAGTTATGGTAATTGTTTTTTGATGGCAACGAGGTGCTGGCGTTTGCACATTCAGGGATCTAAAATGACTTTTTACAAAGAAGAGATGAGTGCATGTTGTGTCTTATTTTTCCGGTGTCAGGACAGAAGCACTGCTTTTAATGCAAAGCACTGAAAAACAGGCCACTTTGTACCAGCCACGCCATGCAGCTGAACGTAGCCGGAGGTGAATTTTAAAGAGCGTCTCAAACATAGCCATAGCTCTGATTCAGAAAAGAATTTGAGCATGTGCCTTCATCATTCATCGAAGCCTACAAACAGACACACATGATTACGCACCTGCTTTAGGTTAAACATCTTGCTGAGTGTTGTCCTATGGAAAGGGCAAGCCGCTGCAAGCAGCAAGCCCACTGGGGGTACTTCACTGCCCTCATCAGTGGGTGACTGACACTAAGGGCTCATTAGTAATAAACAGACTCAAGCAGTTCCCCTGACTAGAAGTGCCCCCACTGCCCTCTTTCTTGAAACTCTTGCTTAGCTTATTGTAAATATCCATGCTTGGGAGAACAGATGCATAACACCATGAGCCAAAACAGGGAATAATCAGCCTTAATCCATTGGAAGGAGCAACTGCTGAGAGATGGAGAGCAGCCCTGCTCGCCTTTCTGCCGCCACTGGTTAGCCTGATGGGCATCCGTGGCTCCCACTTCCATGCATGCTTGTCACGCCGTGCTGCACCCGTCCACTCAAACAACACACAGGGACAAAAGAGAACCTGAACTTTGCCAGCCATGGGAATTTGGTGGCATTGTTCGCTGGCCAAGTGCTTATGAAGATGAATTGGATGGAGTTGGTAGACTGTGGCTATAGGAAAAGAGCAAGGTCATTTATTTCGCGCTACACCTATGGAAGTGAGAGACATGCAGAGCGGCAATAGTAAGAAACCAAGTTTGATGAGCTTACATGATAGTGATTGGTATCCCTGGAGGGGTTACAGGAACTGTATAAATTGTAGAAAATGGGCTCAGGAGGGATGTTGAGATGTAACATAATCCAGGCCCCCTCCGCTGTGATGAATCAAGGAGCGAATTGCCCTTAAGACACACTGTCTGTAATTCAAGTACCAGAGGAGTTCAGCAGTTTTCCAGTATACAGCTGGAAAAACAGCTTTCTAAGAGTAATTGCAGAAATTTAAGGCAGAGTAACAAGAATAATCAAAGGTCTAAAATACATCTGTAGCATTCAGTCAGTCACTGAAAATGAATATAAACAGTTAATACCACTTACAGGTGAAAATATGCAGGCTGGAGTTGAAAGTACCTGACCTGACTTCCTCCCCTGCAGACCAGAAGATCATCCTCCCCTTCACTATGCCTCACTTTGTCAAAACAGTTCCTTCTGTGTAGACCTAAGCCACTGTTCCAAAGGCTCAGACCCTTCCAATCCTTATTGCTTGTTTCTGGGAAGTTGAAGAGATGCTTTTTCCCCATCACTAAATGAGCATGTGGTACCCTTACCAGGGCACAACTACCATGGGCATTTCCAGTGCCCACTGTGAGCACAGGAACAGAGTCAGTACCTCTCACTGGGGCTGCTTCAATGCATGATTTCCCTCCTTGGGGTTATTGGTCTGCAAGGGAAATTATCCTCAATGGTTATTCTGGAGCAAAGGAATGAGAGGTTTTGGGCAGGCTGCCAGTTTCTGACGGGATGTGATGCTCACCCCCACTTGCAAGGGAGGCGAGGGACCTTGCCATGGCAGTCCTTCCATGCCAGGCTCCTGCTGTGCTCTGCTTTCTGTGACCACTCAGATGTAATGGACACTGGCTTGAGGGTCCTCCTTGATTTTGACAACAGAGGACTTTGTGTCTCTGCTTATACAAACTGGTAGTTCTTAAAAAGCCATGTGAGGTCTAATGCAGGAGGCTAGCAACGTTGATCGTGGGGTTTTCTGAAAACGAAGCATCAAGTTCTCTGCTCTTTCGATCAGCTCCGCTGCAGGGTCTCTGGTGAGATCCAGGCAGCCTGCACAGGACAGACATCTGTGCTGGGGAAGAGCCTGATCTCTTCCTGATGACACTCATCACTGCCAGGAGGCAACGTGAGGATGCAGACGTGAGCTAAGTCCCATGTTGCACAGGAGCCAACTGAGGAGACGCAGACACACTCACAGGCTCGGGAGACTTTGGATCAGACCTCCCATGACACCATGTAAGCCGCAGTGGCTGCACAGGGGGACCTGAGAGCAGAAAGATGAGAAGTTATGATGAGATTAGAAGAGTTTCATTGGGGATGAATGCAGCTGCAGGAGAAGGCAGTTCCTGTCACTGCTTACAGCCACAGCAGCCTTCACCAAGGACAAGATGGGCAGCAAACAGTGGTCCTGTCACAGGAAACCTTTCCTGGTTTTGCTCTGGATTTTGTTCTTGTTCTTAACCACTGAAGATTTTTTTATTTTTAGTGAAAAAACAGGGGACAATAAGACTGTACAGGCGTTATTTATCAAGCAATCACCTTACCTAAGGTGCAGCAGTCAGTCTTATTTCCAGTCTCGCTTTGAGCCAGCTAACGCTGGGACTCAAGCCTGCCCTTTCCACAGCATAAGGCAGTAACCCAGCTGCCCAAACACTGGCTGTGCTGGGGCTGTTTGGGATTTAGCAAAATTCCTCCTAGGACCTGAACAACCTTTCACTGGCAAAATTTCAGGGAAGTGAGTGCATTGCCACAGAAAGTGCTGGATCATTTCCTATATTCAGGTTAAAAAAAAGAAATAAAATCAAACCCAGTCTAAACATCAATGCTATGCCATTAAAGCAATGTAACAAAAATAACCCTGGCCTGAAGACTCAGAGATTTAAGTGAGACTAGAACAGGCCTTTAATTACTTCCATTTTTACTCTTTAGCAGCCTCAACAGGACTAAAATAGTTCCCTCCCTCCTATTCCCACTGTGTCAGTAGGACAGAGCCGCGCATGAGGATTCACGTGCTCCCTAATGTTGTGCCTCCTTAGACACAACAATACCTCCCTTGGCTTTCTCTCCCCTCCCACAGCAGGCATTCAGTGTGGATCAACCATACCACAGCCAAAATGAGAGGCACGCAGGTGGATTTCTTTTTTTGTCTCAGCTCTGTCCCTTTTCTCCCTTCCTTTTTTTGGAGGGGATGCAGATGGCAGAGTCGCTCCCTTTGCTGTATGCGAGTGTCTAGACAAAAAAAAACCCTCCCCACAGCTTGTGCAATTTTCTGAGCTGCCTTCTGCTCACCTCCACCTCCTCATTTTCCTCTTTATCTGTTTTCTGTATTCTCCATGCTGCTATCAGTCCTGTGAAAATGAACACATCAAAGCCATAAGTAGTCGTTTTTTCACTGCTCCTGTGTCCTCTCTCCCCCCTCTTCCTTTAACATTAATATTAATAGCTACTGTACCTTTCTTCACTGTTGCTTTCTTCTTGATCCTCAAGGGAGTAAGCCTTTTCTTGGACTTTCTGCTACAGCGAATGCTTGTTTGAAGCAATGCTAGGGCATGCTGGGAAGCACAACACTGGTGATGTCTGTGATATAATATTGGGCCAAGCAGCAAGGATATTAAATGTTATTGCACTTATCGGAAGAGTCAAGCGTGTTTTCATCCCTGCCACGTATGGCTGGATTTCTTTTTCCTTGTTGCTTTCCTAGCAAAAATAGCTTTTTAATCAGCCCAAAATCTCCAAGGAAAAGAAAAAAATAAATAACCTCTTTCCTATGCCCTCCTTGATGCTTTTCCACAGGGCTGCTGCCTGAGGAGCAGCAAGTGCTGTTTCACTCCTGTTGTCAAACCATACACATACTCAAATGCGCACTACAGGGACATATATCACCAGCACCCCCACCACTGCTATTATTTAAAGCACTGAGTTAACGAGCTATCCTGCCCTTCAAGGTTTGCCCGCCTGTTGCTAGTCCCCGGGGCTGAGAGCCGAACCCTCGCGCATGCGTCAGCCCGGCTCTCACATTTGTATTCTGTGATGAGGTTGCATGTCTGGAGCACTAGGGAGAAATCCCCCAGGTTTGATTTCACTTACACACGTATAATGGAAATACAGCAACGCGCAGTGAGCATGATGTTTCTGTTCCATGGGGGCTGCATGCAATCCACGGTGAAGGTTGCTACTTAGGATCACAGCAGTGCCCAAAAGGCAGAAGGTGAATTTCTTGGTGTCGTTGTCACAAGAAAAAGGTAACGTGGTAATAATGAAACTCACTGTAACCCTCAGAGTGACTTATTCCAAGCATGATTTGTGCCTGGATGGATGTAAAGGTTATTATTTGCTCCTGTCTTGACAATAAGGATCCATTCCCTTTGAAAATAAGGATTTCTTTAGTGTGCAGAAGCACACCATATGTCTCAGGCAGGAGGGATTGGCGCACTCAAATGAGACTCCCCTTACACTTCTTTTGTGATGTAGCTGGATGTAGCTTCTTTTGGGCTGTAGCTGGACACAGCAACGAGCAACCCTCCCTCCCCTCTCTTCCACAATCCCCCAAAGCTGCCGCTGTTGTGAAATCAATCATTGTTACAGCCAGTGGAAAGTCCTTCAGCAGCAGCGGTGGGTTGGCATCGGCTGGAAAAAGGACTGAGGAAGGTCAGGAGATGGATTGGCACTGGCTTTCAAGTTGTGACCCCATCCTCTCTTTTCCCTTTCCTTCTCCAACAAAGCTTTGTGTCGACTGAGAGCCACAGACTAGCTGCCTTTTAGTCTCAGTGTAGTCTGGGGAAATCTCCCCCATCCCGATCAAAAGACTGCAGGACTGAAATGCATCGTACTGACACCATAGCTATGACTTGGGAAGAAAAGTGGTGGGGGAGCAGATGAACAATACACCGAGTTGGTGTGTTGTTGGTGAATGGGAGACAAACATCAAGGACTTGTGCAAAAGCCCACGGAAACCAAAGGAGCTGCAGATTGCAGAGGCACAGGTCAGGCTCTTATTGTCACCTTTTTGGAGACTAAAAGCTTTACACAAGAATAGCCTGTGTCCAGTAGTGCCAGTCTCAACCGTTCCAGCCCCAAACAGCAGTACCACAAGGCTCTAATGGAAGAATGGGAGATTGCTTGCCTAAAAAGTCAGGAGAATCATTAGTCCTAACAAACAAAAGGATATACTTGCTTGTCATAATAATGAGTTTTATGGTTTAAAGCATGTGCATCAGCTTCAGAATCTAATAGACATGCCTTGTGACTGCAAACATGAAACCTAAACAGAATTTCAGCAGTGATTGGAGGATGCTTTCGAGATCTCTGCAGGAAACCTAATAGTAAAATTCAAATGAGGTCACATGCTTTGCTGCTTGTCTACAAGATTCTCCCAAAGGTCTCCCTGCTCCCCCAGCTTATGAGCCTGATTAGCCCCCTGCACATCGTTGCCGAGCATGGAATTTTAAGCAATTACGGAGATGTGTAGCTTCCTTATCAGCACGTCAAACTCTTAATATCACACTCTGAGAGCTGGTGTTTGCCTCGCACTTCTTTGTTCAGTGTTGCAGGGGGTGGTCAGCTATCCAAACACGCAAAACCTCAGCTGGAGGGATCAATTTACAGGCAGTCTTTAGACCAAGAGGGATAAAAGTTCCCCTCGAAGGTCTTGCAGGTCTCTGCAGCACACTGGAGCAGGACACTTTGAGTCTGAGTTGTCCTTAGATGTTTTAAACTGTTTCACAGGCATTAACTATACTCATTTCATACACATAATCCTACCTTAACCAGCTCCCCTGAGCAACACGGATGGTGTGTGAGCTTTTCTGCATATTCAGCTGGCAAGGGACAGCCTGAGGAATCTACACTGCTCCGACAGCTCTCTATACATTCCTCGCTAGACAGCCTAGATTGAAAGAATAAAAACAGTAACCAGGAAAACAAATCTAGGAGCAGCAAGCAGAGCTCTAGGAATTGGACAGGAGCTTCGGCACAGGCTGCTACAGAGTTTGCCCTCTCTGCACTTGTCTCTCCATTGCAGCAATGAATCCCTGGCTATCCTGTGACTTGGTGATGAGGACAGGGCACCTTTACTCACCTCAGTGCTCTCTTACGCTCTATCACACCATGGTGTTCAAGTTTCTCAAGGAGCGCAGAAGCCACAGACATAAATCTCTTCAGGTGGAGAAGGACTCCAAACCTTCGAATCCCACCCCCCCAGTGGGTGCTGTCACCACCAGGTCAGAAGGCAAAACGGAAGAATTTCCAGAGTCTCCAAATATATGACCTTAGTTTAAGAGACGTTTCAGACTGAGTCACAGGGTAGACAAGCCCAGATGATAGTCTCACATACTTTTTTCTTGATTTGCCTTTTGGTTGGCTTGGAGGACACAGTGTTCAGCGCATTAGATGTCATAAATCACATGGTAAAGCATCAATTTTCCCCACCATTCATTACACAGGGAGTTGAGGAGCTGCTCAGTAATGTACTGAATTTACACTAATTTTCCTGTACTGAATTTAAAATACTGTAAATTACCAGAGCCGTGAGCAAACTTGGAGGAGCTGCAGTCTCAGCATCATCATACAACGCTGACACGAAGCACTGTCTGTCAAAACTTCTTCCTCCACCTTAAGGAGTATTTAGGTCCCCCGTATACAACTGGGCATGGTATAGTTTTTCATTTAAAGGGGAACCCCTAGGTATTGGAAATCCACCCCAGTTGCTGTCAGAAAAAGGCATGCAAAAATCTTTCATTGAGTTGCATACTGCCCTGTACGATGCAATCATTCTTGCAGCTTTCATGACATCTATTTTGATTTAGCTCCACTTTGCATTTTGTTGTCCTGTGTATTGAGACAGCAGCAGATTTTTCTATGGCCAGTAATGGCTGTTAAAGAAAACAATCAAGTGTACTAGCATGATTTTCAAAATGATCAGGAATAAGCTGAATAAAAAGGCTTCCTTTCAGTGAAAAACGTAATAAATCACATGTCAGATTCTATTTAACAATTCGGGAGGCCATGGCACAAATTCTGATGGTACACAAACTATGCAGATTCCTAAAAGTGAACACCACAGTAATTTGCTATATGTATAAGATGCTCTCTATGAACAGTTAGCGCTATTAAATGTTAGCAGTCAATCGCAGAAAGAAGAAACTATTCTAGACAGTTTTAGACATCTCCTTGGAAGATGTCACTGTCCTATTACGTTCTGTTTACACCAGTTGATTAACCATTTATTTCAAGTACCTATTAGTTCTATGACCTACTGAATAAAGCATTTGCCTTGCCTCAGGAATTTGCATCCACAAATATCACTTAGTGGGTGACTTTCCCTTTCTCTGATTCAGTTTCTGCAGATATAAAACGGGGATAATGATAATGACCTCCTTAGTAATACCATTAGGGATTTACTAATAAGCTAATTATTATTGGGGAATAAAATTTTATGTGAGGAACCATTTATTAAAGCATCCCCATGGTTTATTCACACTTCATAAGCGATTTATGAATGGGGCCTTTGAGGGAAGGTTGATGAAAAGTGCTCCAGTGATAAAGCAGCAAAGATCCAAAGCGGATGGCCACATCTCCAGCAAATAGGTGTGTATAAAGGCATAGATAAGCACAAATTCTCAGTGCTTCTTCATCCTTATGTCCCTCCTCGACTTTCCGCAGCTGCTGCTTCTCCTGAAGGAGGAAGAGGTGGGGAGCACTTCTTTGGCCCTTTCTGCATGAAAGTATCGGTTTCTTCCACACTCAACACTGTCACCAAATGAGTGACAAACACTTCCCCTGCAACTGTTTCTGCAGTGTTACACCGATCAGTGAAAAGGGAAAGGATGAAGAGGAACCGTGCTCGGAACAAGGATATTGGGTGCAGATGGAGGCAGCTCCTTCATATGGCCTGGAGCACACACCAGGACCTTTTACACCACACAGTGGTGAACAGCATACAAAAACCTTATCTCCCACCTTATTTTGCTTCTGCATGAACAATCTGAAATGTTAGTTATATATTTCTGCTTTTCCCCCCTTCTGCCTAGTAACCTCTTTCTCTACAGGCTCTTTAGTCACTCATGCCCATTTAAGACTCTGCAGAGCACTTGGCTTGCCCAGCTGCAAAATTTGCTTGGACTGCAAAACTTTGAGATCTGCCTGAGTGCCAAATGTGGCTCTTTGGCTCCTACCACCCCCTCAAATAAGGATTTTATCCTCCATGTTTACTTCTAAAAATAGGAATTAATCACTGGAAATTATAGTAAGGTGGCAGGCTGAAAAACATTTGAAGCTGTTTTCGTCTACAGTTCAGCTTTTTGAACTGTCCAGAAAGGACTCTAAAGAGTGTCCAGTCATGGCTGTGATGACCAATGACACATGGATATAGCAAATAAGTAGATAAGGGAGGACAAGTAAAAAGAGAATCATTACGTGCCTTGGGAAATGACAACAGTAAATAAAATGTTTAGTCCCGTGGTTCTGCAAGATGTCTAAGGGTACTGTAGGCCTATTCTCAAGCAAATCTCTTGCTTAACTGCAGCATACCATACCCTAAATGACACTACTGGGAAGCTATAACACATATCTGTGCATGGCAGGTTTGCTTAGTATCATTCTAGGGACTTACCGAAATGGTGAGCGCAGGCTGGATGAACAGAGAGTTACTGTGAAGAAAATCCTACTGAACTCTCCTTTCCTGTGCAAAAATATTACAAAAATAATCCTAACTCTTCAAATCCTGAAGGTCCTCTTCCCTTGCATACAATAATCTGTTCCTGTTCATTTAATGGCAATCATGTTCAAGGGCTCCAGCTGACAAAAAATTACATAGCTGCAGCAATGAATAAAGCATTGCCAACCACTACAGGATGTAGTGTCAACTCATACAGGCTAAAGATGGTTGCTACACAAGGAACAAATTCTTGTAGTCAGATAACTGATACACAAATGTATGAAAGATGCTAGATTCATCCATCCGTGTCATACAGCCAAAGGTCAGGATCAAACTTCATGTCAGAATGAGTGGAACAAGAGGTAGAAATTAAACGAAGCCCATGTTCTTGCACATTAAGTACTGAGTCAGGAACAACACTTTCTTAACTGGAGTAGGATAAAAGCATGTAAAGGGAAGAAGAAATCCGAGCCCAGTGAGGATCAGTCTGCACTTGGGGAGCTAACTCTTCCCACAGTCTTGATCCTGGCCTTTCTCTTCGTAGCCAAAACCATTATCTCAAAATCTGTGCATTCAATCTTCACAAAGTGAAATCCATACCATCGATCTGTAGGAATGATGAAGGTCTAGCATCAGTGGGAAGCGGCTCAGATGAAACCATGATTCATCTCAAAGTTCACATGTATCGAACAGAACCGACACTCAGCTTTCAAACTTCGGTGGTACGAAGAGTGGCAAAGAGGGTCTGGCTTTTCACAGAGGCCATATGCTTCAATTTGTTCAAAGCTGAGAAGACTGCTTAGTGGGAATGGCACTTTGAAGAGGAGGTGTTTGGGCGGTGTGCAGCCAGGTTAGCTTTGCAGACACACACTGGATAACTTTTTCCCAGCAAAGGAAAGGAAGGCTCTGATTCTCCTTTCATTTACACCAGGGCGAATAACATGGACTGTGCAAGTAGAATCCAGCTTAGATGAGAGAGCTAGTCCAGAGAGAGAGAAAATTTGTCATCCTGAAACTCTGCTCTGCAGGTTTTTCTGCTACTACAGATGTCTTGTACAAAGCCCCTAGCGGCATGTAATTAAAATCCAATTGGGCCTAGGTAAGGACTGTTGTAAGAAACAGAACTGTCTTCCTCCTTAGCTCACTGACGTGGTGAGCCCTCGTTACATTCTGTCAGGACTCTCTGCAGCACTCATGGTAAATGGCTGGGGAGGGATGCCTCGTGCAAACTCACAAGACAAATTATATTAAAAAGTAAAAGTGAAAAAGCAAACAGCTCGACTGGGACTTGAAAGAATAATAACTGCACTGTGTGCTTTTCACTCACAGCTTAAGTTCTTATGGCTGAATGGCTGTTGGAAATACTAAGGGTTTGATGTGGCAAATCTCTCACATGGAGAATCCCTGGGAGTTAAGACCACTCTGTCCTAAATGTGCTATTCTTACCTGCTCTTTTCTGTTTCCCTCTTACCATTGCAAGACTACAGATATACCAGCAGTATAAGTGGGCAAGCGCCAGCTGGCATCTTTTCCCCAAGATAGGTGCTTAGGGGACACAGAAACCCGAATGGAAGTGCAAATGCCCTAAGGCTGGAAATCCTACTCACGTTCCCATCCAGGACCCATTTCTCTTGAAAAAACTGTTTTTCTGTGCTTTGTAGTCTGGAAGAAGTTACACAATGGTTTCTGCTTGAAGGTTTCCTGTCTTGGGAAAATTACTTTTGGACAGCCATGCCCTTTATCACACATTCCTTTGGCCACGCGTAGTTTTCTTATGCTGTATTTACACTGTGCTAACCACGGTAAAGCTGGGACCTCTGGTCTCTGCTGCAGTACACATCATAAATAATACTGAGCTCTCAAATCAGTTCCTAGGGAGCTAGGGCTTCCACAGTTATGGGTGGTTACAACAGTGAGCTTTCAAGTGCTGGCGTTATCTCTCTGGCAGGGGCCAGGCACAGGCAACATAAAGCAAAACACATTTGCTAAGGTCACCCCAGGGGATATACTGGATCCCAGTCTTCCTAAGCCTGCTGCAGGGTGAACACATTCTTCTGTATAGAACCAACCAGGCAATCAAATGTCGACTTATCTTATCACTGGACCTTCAAGAAATACATGTCCAAAACCATTAGCAAAGCCTCTATCCTATCTCATTCCTCCTGCTGTATTTGCTGTCCTCCACTGAGATGTTCTGCTACGGTGACCACAGAGGCAGAGGTGAATACCCACCCAGAGCCCTGTCCTGTGCAGATAGGCAGGGTTGGCAGTGTGCATGTCCTAGCCTGTTCCATACTGACCTATCACTGTGCTGAAATCTTGCATCTTTGGCCCTTTTGGGTTTTGTAACTGAAGGGCCTCATTTCAGTGGCGGTGTTGGTGGGGGGATGATGTGGTACTAACAAAAGGTCTGAATAGCTATTTCCTAGGCTCTTCCAACCTGAACAGCCATCAGAGCTGTGTGTAGCTTTCTGGAAAATAGGCCTGTCCTCCTGCCAGCGATGGTTATCTTCATTACTCAACAGTTTTTTCTGGTGTTTGGGGAGAGGCAGAATACTCCAGACCCCCAGTTCCCCTTACTGGGTCCAGCTCCACCCTTCAGGATCCAGTGTGCATATGCTTGCACTCAGCTCAATATCAGAATTGCCATCAACATTAGCAAACTCTGCACCAGGTGGACAATGAGGCCTTCCCCACTTATTTTTGTGTGCTTGCAAAATAACTCCATGCACTCAAAACTAGATTACCCTAGCACTTCTTTTATTTAAAGACTAGATCTCAAGACTTCTATCTGTGCTGACAACTATCCTGTGCTAGTTTCAGAAGCACAGAAACTGTGCTAGTTTCAGGGGGACTCCTATGTACCAATGAATGTACCAGCATCTAGCTGAAGGTCTTTAATCTTCAGAAACTGCCTGCAGCAAGGTCTCCATGGTCTGTCCTTCCCATGGTCCATTCCCCTCTGTCTGACGGAGAGTAGCTGTCCTCTACCCATGGGATCCTGCTGCAACTCTTCCAGTCAAGAACACTTCTGCAAGAGAAGATGGTCATGAAAGTCACCTAGTACATCTTTTTTATCACTTGCCACCATGTATCTCAGAATCCTGTCTTGTACGAAATCCAAGGTCCTAATGTAACTTTTAAAGCCATAAAGGATTTTTTTACACTGGTGACTAAGCATTCACCAGCAAATGAAATCGTGTTGAGAGAAAGCGAGTATAGGATCTACCCTTATTTTCAAATTCAATTATCAGCATAGCCATGACAAACAGCCCTGCGGTTATGTAGATTTAGTAAAGTCATTAAGATCTCGGATTACATGTGGTGCTATTTCCCTTTACTCTCCCTTTTGCTGCCCCCAGCAATCCTGCCTGTTTTCAGCCTATCACAATACAAACAGAAACAAATCACCAGGGGTTAAACAACCTAAATTGGATTACAGTCACACTGCTCAGAAAATAGAGTATTGCTGGTAATTGCATTCCATTGAATAAATATCTCTACATTAGTTTACATCACATTAGTATTCTGACAATGATTATTCTCATTGTAATTTGCCTGTCCAAGAATAAGTGTAACAACAGAGCTCAGAATCCAAACAACTGATGTGTTCTGAGAGCTGGTATTTGTTTTAAAGATTAAACAGCATCATGGTTGGACATTAATAAAATCTTAGATCAAAAAAACCCCGGATCTTTCTTCTTTCAATCTTGCTGAAGAGTTAGGAGTCAAATAATTCAAGGCCCAAACTTGTTCCTGCTGAAGTCAGTAGGAGTTCTGCTAATCTCTCTTGCTTCAGGACTCTCAAAATTTCTTTTATTTGTATCACAGTAGCCTCATAAATTTGCTGGTTCCAAAATATGTATGGATAGTCTGTGATGCCTATTTTGATATCAAAGGATTCCAGTCCAAAATGGGCTTGGCACAGTTAGGGACAAATTTTACTCTCAATCACTTCTCAGGTACTTTATTCCAGCTTCTAGATAACACCTCCCCACCAGCCAGCTTTACTGCAGCCACTTACTGCAGTCTCCACGCAGTTCACTGAGATGATCATCAACCACTTTGATTTTGTTCAGTGCCTGCTGTTCTTCACTTTCTCAGGGAAAGAGACAATGCCCTGACAGGCAGATAAAAAAGGATATAAAACAATAAAGGTAAAGAGCAATTTAGCCAGGCACTTTTGTAAGCTCCATGGGGTCACGGGAGACACATCTCAAGTTTCTCAGTTTCTTTGTTCCTCCGGCTGACTTTGTCTCTGAGAGCTCTGATGTTGCCCAGGGAGTTTTAGGACCTCCAGCTCAGTGGGCCAGCTGTCTAGCAACCATGAGCATCACCAGCGCTCTTGGGCCAGCAGGCTCTGGTGTGGAGCTAAGAAGGCAGGGGGAAGGAGTGGCAGTTAGATAGACAGAAATACCACTTCATTCTCTGCTGTCAGGCTCAAGAACAGCCACACTACCCCACAGAGCACATTTCTTAGTGCAGCCCATAGGCCTCCCTGAAAGAAATACCCAATGGCTGGCTATCTTTTACAATGGGCATTTTTAATAATTATTCCTTTCCCTTGCCATAGGTCCAGTAATTAAAAATGCCCCAGGAGAACTACACTACCCTTTTCTCTCAGTCACTGACAAGCAGCATAAGCTGCAAAAGACATGGAGATTCAATAGTACTGTGTGACTGTCCCAAGTGCCTATCATGTCATCTGCCATGTCAGAATGTTCTAGACATTGATGTTTTCAGGAAAATATCTTAGTGATGGTGACTTCTTATTGCAGTACTTTGCATGGAAAAAGTTTTTGGGAAGAGATGTCATCTGTCTTGCACAAAATAAACAAGGACTGGGAGGGCAGGGGGGATTGACGTAAACAAACAGAGGTGAGTATTATGATCAAGACTTGAATTAGCTGCACCTGTGTAAGTATAAAGTTGAGAAATTGGTCACTGTTTACAATCTGGACATAATATTTGAATAAGGCTATCAATAATGGACAGCCACTCGGAGGCAAAGCCTACCATGGCTGGCATTTTCCCAAAGAATTATGGCACCGTGGAGTCCAATTTCCGCAGGCCTCCAGCCTGTAATCTTGTTGATAAATCACTTCCATATGTAGGACTTGATGCTAAACATTGAGAACAACCCACATTTTACTGCCAGTACCAAGTGCATAAGAGAGGAACAAAACACACTGCAGAAATTGTTATGAAACTGGAAACTGGGAGTAGTGCAGGGCTGCATGAAGACAAAATACAGCAAGAAGCTCAGCATGTTAGTTCTTTTCCTGGCAGCTCACAGCCTATATGCCAAAGACAGAAAGTGGCTGTAGGCAGTAGAGACTGTCTGAAAAACAGCAATGGGACAGAGCACCACAGAACTGCTCTCACCAGTATCTTATTCTGGTGTCACTGGTGGAAAGACCTTGCAAAAATATTGCTATTTGTTGGCATCATGAGTGACCTGAGAAAGTCAGAGGGGAGAGGGACAGACAGAGGCCATTACAGTAGGCTCCATCCAGGCACAGGCACCAGAAGAGCCCTTTAGCACTACAGAAACAGATCACTGTGCTTGGAATCTGGTAGGCACAGGGAGGACTCGCCAAGAGGAGTAAGGTCGGTACGCTAATGGCAATGCTGCCTGAGGCATCAGCAGCACACCCTTGAACTTTTTGGAACATGACTATCCATTATTTATTGCACATCTTGTTTTTAAGTACATCTTGAGTTCAAGCCAGGGACGTGTATTTGAGGCTGGGGGAAATGAGAATGGATCTCGTCTTCACATGCATGGTTCTACCTTCTGACAGGTTTCAAAAGAGATAAAGCAATCCCACAACCTCTGTGAAGACCAGCAGAAGACTCCTCTCTTCATTTAAGCAAAGGGCTGGATACTCCCTACTGAAGTAATAATTCCACCAATCTCCTTCTGCTGAAACCTAGCACAAGTCAGCCCAGTGATGATGACAAAAGCTGGAGCCAGGCCTCCCAGAATAGGGGATAATGCAGCACTAATTCATCCTGTTTTTTAAAGGAGACAGCTAATAAGTTTGGTCAGGAATTTACGAAAAATGAACTTAGGGCACTGACCCAAGACACAGCAATTTGGAAGCTGGAGGAGAGATAAACAGTACCTATTACATGGCAGCAGCATTTAACTACGGTGAAAATGCTGATATCTGACATCTCAGTCTTGGCTCAGTAGCTACAGATATCATAAAACCACCGTGTGCAATTAGACACAATCTGTGATGTGTGTTTCATAATAAGGCCAGAAGTACCACAGCACGGGTACTGACTTCATTCACGAACTACAAGCATGTATCCAGGTCACAGTTAAGGTCATTTTCTAGCAACAGCAAAAAATCTTGTGTTTCCTGACAGGAATTTACAATCTTCCCAAGGCTGAGTTAATTAGCCAGATATTATTTTGCTTATGATATTAACCTTGTGAGGAAAAAACAACACAGAAATAAAGTGGGGAAAACAATCCTGCTCCAGAAAAGTAAACCCCATAAATCTGATCATGGTGCATTTTTTCATTAGTATGCAAAAATAAAACACATTTTTACTGAAACAGTAGCTCGTTTTGCTATCTACATTTAAAACAGCCTAAAAACCCAAATATGTTAGTGGTAATCACTGCTTTTCTTTTTTTTTTTTTTTCCATATGAGTTACAAATATAAAAATTTAGATCTGACCCCTTCTCCTCAAAAGCTATTATTAAGATCACGTGCAAACCCGATTCTACTGGAAGCACAATTTACTTGAAGAACCTTCGCTCCACTTGGCTAAAGAAGAAGCAATAATCCACAGGCTGGTCCCTGCTTATAAGCCTTTTCTAAGAAACAAATACCTTAATCTTAGCAACAACAGGGTTTGGAATTTCCAATCAGAAGCTTCTAACAGAGAAACCTTTTTGGAAAAGTTAAAACCTAAGCAATCAACTTTTCAAAGCTTCTTTTGTGGCATGAAAAAGTCTAGCTTCAACAAAGCTAGAGGACCCCAGACACGCATGGCGCTCAGTGACTTCATTCCAGCATGGAAGATGCCACTTGGTTGCCCTTCCTCACAAGCACTGAATACAGCAGTACCAAAGAGACCATACTCACCTTCTTATAATCCTGTTCGGATCAGTAGAGAATGGAGGAAACCTCTGGCCTTAAGGTATGCATTTATTTGGGATCTGTAATGCATGTCTTTCATAAGATGCTATGCTGCAGTCATTTTAGCACTGTGTTGAGCTTGGATTTCAGACTTCAACCCATCAGCACTAATATGCCAGAATTTCTCATGGAGAAGGCAATTCATGGAACCCTTGAATCAGAAGAAGAGCATCACTGCTCGAGCCTATCAGTCCCAGCATGGGGCAGTGACGAGGTCCACTGGGTACCACCACAAAGTAACTAAGAGGGTGCTATTCACCATGGATAGAGCGCACACGCAGTCCTATGAAGTACATACAGCTGGGGGAGAATCAGGGAAGCAGTTTTGTGATTTGTCATCTGTTCAGATGACCTGGTATATCTGCAAGGATAAGAAAAGTTATTTTCTCAGGCATCCGTAGACAGAGACATTTCCAAGCATGAAAGTGTTTCTGCTTTTGAAGTCCAGGAAAACCAGAACTTAAGTATTTAGGCAAGGAGAGCCTCGAGGCGTTTTATCTCGTCATGGAGTTTGAAATCGAGCAGAAGATTTTATCTAGTTCTTACCAAATCAGACTCCAGCATGGAGTTGAAAGTAGCTGTAAATTGGATTCACTTGATCTAGCAGGCATTATTAATAGGCAGATCTACTGTGTCCTGGGAGAATCACAGAATCATAATTTAAACTGAAAGAGACCTGCAAGAGGTCATCTAATCCAATCCTCTGTGCAAAGCAGGTCTTCTTAAATCAGGTTGCTCTGGGAGGTATCCAGTCCAGTCTATAATACTTCAAAAGGTTGAGATTACACAGCATCTCTGGGCAACTTATTCCAGTATTTGGCCACTCTCTTGGTAAAACAAGTATCTTAATACTTAAAATTGAATTTTCCAGATTCCAATCTGTGTCTATTGGCTCCGTCACTGTCCTTCTCACACTGGGGAGCCCAAAACTGAAGCAGCCCTCCAGATGCAATCTCACAAGTGCTGAAGAGGGGAAAGATCACATTGCTGTACCTGCTGGCTACACTCTTATTAATACAGCCCGGGGTGCAGCTGGCCTCAGAAGGACATGCTTAAAATATGGCTATTATATGGCTTCTGCACTGGAAACCTGGAATTGGCAATGTTTCCCTTCTACGCTTATAAAAGAAGGTACAACCAAGTCTCTAAAAGGGCACGAATTGTTCAGAATTCCTTATGAATGAAGAGTGAAATGAAAAAAAAAAAGAAAAAGGAGCGATGTTTCACAAGACTTGTGAATCTTGCTGAGTTTCGTTAATACACAAAACTGCTCTGTGTGACACAGTCATGGAGGCACTTCTTTAGAGGATTCAAAATCAGACTAATTTCTCCTTTGCCCTGTTGTAACCAAGCTACAGTTTACGGCATCTTATCCTGAAGACATTACCTTCACCTGTGTTTTATTGTTAGACCTTTGAACAAAGAAATGGCACAGACTGTAGGAATTGTTTTGGCTTACCTTCTACTCTGTAACAGCAAAACAACACTGTCCTGCTTCTAATTACACACTCTTAGGATCAGAAGACTGAAAAATGCTAAAAAGGGAGAATACTCAGTAGAATTAGAATGTTGAATCAGTGCATCCCTGGAAAAGCATGATGCACACAACTTCATTCATCGCCCCTTAAAGTCAATTGGAGTCCTTTCCCCAACTACAAATTGGATTTAGTTTATAACAACAAATGAAGGACATTTCAGGTGAGGAATGGGAATCTGCATCTTTCTTAGAGGAGCGTCTTTATATTGCTCATTCTAACACAAAAGCTGGACTGCAAAACCATTTTGCATTGAAATCAGTTTGAATTTGGGGCAGTGGAGATTTAAGCTGATTGTTGCAGACACTTACTGCAGGAAGTGTTTTGTTCCCTTGGCATGGTGGCCTTGCTGCTTTCCAAAAAACAGAGTGTTCATATTTTCCCCTACAGGTGATTTATCTTTACCCACAGTTTTGCTTATGCTGTTATCCCCTTCATGTGGAACCATAAACCACTTAAATTGGAGTAAGAAAACACCATGCTGCACAGAAAGAGCCAAGAAAATGGATTTGGTGTGGAGCCTACAACTTTCACATATACGCGGACTGTCTGAAATTGAGTGCTGCCTGTAAGCATGAGTGTCAAGCCCAGTCTGCAGTCTGTATCACATGTGAGGACGGAAAATATCATGAAAACTGCTTTGAGTGCTGCTGAGTTGAGATGAGTTCAGAGCCCTGCCCTGAGCCTCGCTCCTGTGCCCTGACAGCCAGCTGAGAAGGATGAACTGGAATGGCCAAGGGGCTTCCCAGCAGCAGCTGATGTGATCGTGTCAGACTCCTGCCTGGCAAATAGCTCAAAGAGGGAAAGAGGAGAGGGAGGGAAAGAAGAAAAAAAAAAAAAAAGGAATGAAATAGCAATGAATAGCACATTGCTCACACTGTCCTCTTTCCCCAGTTGGAATCAACCCACATAACCAGGTAGGAGAATATCTGTCTCCAGAAAGGCAAATGCATACAGATGTCAGTTCTAACACGTATTAAAGTCATTATTATGAGCACACACGTCATTATCGACAGCACACTTTATAAATCCAAACCAGCAGTGCCATCCACAAGACCAGAAGCTTCCTTGACTGTAGATTCTAGTAGGAATATGATTTTCATCTAACTAGTTCACAGGATTGAAGGAATAACCATCTGCTCCTTGCTCTCCTCCCACAGGCACTAAAAGAAAGGGCTTAGTGAAAGACAAGGATAATACCGATGATTTCTTAAACAAGAAGCACAGTGGCTTTTGCTTGTGCTAGTGTGCCTTCTGCAAAGCGGCAGCAATTGTTTAACACAGCAGCCACTCTACCTGCTATTTGTCTACAAAGCTGAGCAGCTTGTCTCGAGGCATGTGTTTAACCAAGGTAGAAAACAGGGGATTGACTTCAGCCTGCCTAGGCTCGGCTGGTCCCTGCAGCCTCCGAGGTCTCAGCAGCATCATTAGTGAGTTACGGGAGAGGGATGCTTGCAGCCAACTGAAAATCACCTCCGCAGAAGGTGTTTGGCATGCGTGCTGCAGGTAGTTTGCTGCACATCGTTTCCAGAGGCAGGCCTGGGTAGGGAGTCAAGGACCTCCCTGAGCACTGTGGACATCAGCAGGCTGATTCAAATTCAGACACTCTTACTGCCCGGAAAAATGCAGCATCTACCTGGCAGTTTTCCTCTCTGTCTCTGTGGGCCTTGTTAGCAGGCACTCTGAGCACCTCAGGACCTTAATTGGTTTATTTATCTTTGCAGCACCTCAGTGCAACAGGTAGAAGTAGCTTCTATTAACAAATGGAGATCAGAGGCCTGAAAGCATAGTTCCTCCCATTTAATTTCTTTAGAAGTCCAAATTCGTTGCTAAAGCACCTTTGGTGCTCTCAAGGGTGAGATATGGCTCTCACCCAACTTTGCGCGTGCCTCAGGCTACTGGAGAGTGTGTGCAAAGCTGCCTTGGACTGATGCAGCCTCCACCCCATGAGCTTCCCTGAGCCCTGCCTCAATGCTAATGCCCCAGAGCAGATCCTTCAGCTGCCTGTTCCTTCCTTGTCTGGCTCAGCAAATCCCCATCCAATAGGCTTACTCGCAAACACCTGTGGAAGATGCACGTTGATTCTGTGCATCCATCTGTGGTGAGGGCTGTGGGCAATAAGAAATGTGACTCCAGCCCCATGTGGAGGGCAAGATGTGCACCATTCTCTTTCCACCCCGCACCCCCCACACCAAAAACCAGGTTAGCCCAAGGCCTTCCCCGGTGCAAGTGGCTGTGTACAAACCCCACAGTGGCTCCCCCTGTGGCACTGCAGCCTTAGCAATTGAGACCAGTAAGGGCATGAGTCCTGCTCTGCTGCATTTGGAACACGTCCGGTGGAAAGCCCTAAACATCACCTTCACAGGTGGTTTGAGGCTTTGTATCTCTGTTGCTTTCTATTGGCTGGGCAAGAAAAATAGTAACCTGTTTCCCAATCTAATGGGAATGTGAAGGTGGATTACCTGTCTGATGCCTGCTCCTCTACCCAGCCATGGACCTGCAGAGATGGTTGTGGGGAGCAGCTGTGGGCTCTACTTCTGGGTCAAATCTGCAAGCATCCAAAGATGGGATAAAGACAGCAGACCCCACAGATCCCCAGCTGTGTTACCTTTTTGAGGACGGCCATGTGTTCTGACGTGATCAATCTCATATTCTGGTACAGATGCCACTGACATCACAGAAAGAGCAAAGTGGCTCCTCTGTTCCTTGCCATTTAAAATGGAGGCTTGAGCACATAGTCATGGAATTGTAGAATCACAGAATGGTTTGGGTTGGAAGGGACCTCAAAGATAATCTCGTTTCAACCCCCCTACCATGGGCAGGGACACCGTCCGCTAGACCAGGTTGCTCAAAGCCCCGTCCAACTTGGCCTTGAACACTTCCAGGGAGGGAGCATCCACAACTTCTCTGGGTAACATGTAGTCACATCATAGATTTGCTGGAAGGAGTGATATGTTTACCTTACATTACTTTTAATACCTAAATGTTTTACTAGAGACATGGCAATGGCCAAAGAAAAGACGCCTTCTCTTTATGAATGGCTTCTGCTCAGGTATTGCACAGCAGGAGCAATCATTAGAAGTTTCTTCACTGAATACAACAGTCCTACCCTTTCCTGGCTGCATATGAAAGGACACACTGCGCTACCAAGGCAGCCAGCAGTCCAGTGCATGCTAAAACACACATTAACAGAGGAGCTTCTGGGGGAGAAGCTCAGCATGAGAGAGATGAGAGATGCAAGGGACTAGTAGTTCTCATGCTGGAAAGATGCATGTGCTGTACCTCCTTTCTTGTTAAGTTGTGTTTGAAATATAGTTGCTATTTTCTTGAAAAAAACCAGACTACATTTTAATTAAGCTTTGCCTGCTGCTCAAGCCAGTGATAGCAATTCGTAAGAATCCAGGCTCTGCTGACATATGAATTACTTTATTTTCATTTGCTGGAATGCACCAATTAAAATCTCACAGTGGAAGAACTGCTTCCGAGATACAGCTTGGATGTTTCAGTCAAAAACTCTGTGGCTTTGTCAATCAGCAATTTGTTTTGCCATGGAACCCATTTAGATACAAATTACAATGTTGAAACTGAGCCATAAGCTTCCACCAAGTTTTAGAAAACACAGGGTTTGCTGATGTGATAAACACGGCAGTTAGGTGTTCCCCTCCCTGTTCTCGAGATACAGGTCTCTGATTTGCAGGTCCTCTCACTTTCAGGTCTTGAATACATGGTGGGTCATGCTACATTATATGGAACACAAAAGACCATACATTCAGAAGCACCTTTTGCTGATGCCATCAAAGGTTTACAGGCAGATAGAACCTTTCTGACACCAGAGGCTCATTATATTGCGCATGTTATGTTAAATATCATGAATCGCAAGTTTTAGAAATAGCAAGACTCTCATGATATTTGTCAACATTTTGAGATGCATGAATTTTCTGGTTACCTGAATTCCTAATAGTTCTCCTGGAGACACAAGCAGAGCCAGCGAGTAGTGACATCTCCATGCTTGTTTCACACATAAGCCCAAACAGAAGCCACAAACTAATTGTGCGCCTTCCCAGGCCACTTCATGAGGCCCAGTCCAATAGAGGTATCAGTATGTCTCTAACACAACAGAAACCAAGAGGAGCTAGTATCAGCACTGGGTTACACCAATCATGAAGGGTATATGAGACGCAGAGGCCCAATCTCTTCCTGAGAAGACAGGCAAAAACTCTTCCATGAGCATGTCCTAAAAGCAAAACTTTCACATCTTTCTGGTGGGTCTGTGTGAAAGATTCTTGATTAACATATTGCATGATTGTGAGACATTAGAATATTCATTAGAGAAGTCCTCAAAGCACTCTCATCCCCTTCCTGCATCTGATCTAAGAGCCATGGTAACTCTTTTCTTTTTCTTTTTTTTTAAAATGAGTATTTAATGAGCCCATACAAAGCTGAACAGCTTCAGTGGGACAGAGAGAGCATGACTTGCTCAAAAATAGCTTACAGTCTGGTGGCTTTCAGTACTCTCCTGGGAGATATTGGTTCGAGTTCCTTTAGTGAGATGAGAGACTTCAACCTTGGTCTTTCATACCCCAAGGAAGTAATCTGAAATATTAATGCTTTTTATTAAGTGACGTGGCACCATTTCCTCCAGTGTGTGAGAAACAGGCAACCTCATTAAAGCACTTAACCTTGTGAGAGTATTAGGCTGTGCAACACGAGTGAAAGGAAGTGCCATTTCCAACAGCAGTCAGGACGCTAACTCTATGTCCTATTCCCCATCAGCTACCTCACGCATGCCAGCTTTGATGAATCTAATTTTAGGTGGCATTCCTGGCTTTACAAGAACTTGGTGCCTCACTCAGCAGCATCCACTGAAGGACAAAGAGGCAACAAATGACATGTTACAATTCTGAATCCAAATTTCCTTGGTGGACTTCACTATGGCTGTCATGGAAGGATACCATCCATCAAGAAGCTCTCAGGTCACGCATCTCCCTCAATTAAGGGCATGATTGATTACTACAGAACTCCATGGAAGAACTTCCATGAACTTTAGTAGGAAGTGGCTTATTCGTCCCCTAATTCCACCATAGTGTTTAAGCACTCTAGTTTGCTAGGTCTATGATGCAGTAGAGTGCTTACATGCCAAATGGAGCATGGTTTATACCAGTTCTCATAAAGCTCTACTGAAAAAAGAAATGGAAGCTATTAATTAATTCAAAGGTGTCATAGCCATCAGCTGCATGCGAAACACAACATGCTTACAGAACGTGATACTAAACCTTGTCTTACTCAGAAGCACTGCTCTCCAAGAAAAAATATAAATATATAAGGAGAAGACTTATTTCTTCTTGTTCTGAGTATCTTTTAATAAGAATAACAATGAGAACACAGCATTTCACATCCAAGTAAGGATGAATAGCAATTACAAATCAACATCACTTTTCTAATCTCTGGGTGTAAGATGTGTGTAAGGTTAAAGATAAGATAGCATTGGAGCAACAAGACCACATAACACTGGGGCAACAAAATATCTTTGACACCTGAAACTCAAAACTAAGTTAAAGCTTAAGTTTAAAGCAACCAGAGCGAGCACTACAAAGGTCACTGGATCTTATCAGCTACATAGTCAGACTATGAATGTCAGAATGCACCTGCTCCGTGGATGGTTCACAGTCTCTAAGCCTAGAGGTGTGGTCCCCTCCATGCTCTGTATACATCAATGGACTATATAGCCACGCAGCGCTGGGTTTTCAAAGAGCTTTGCATCATGGTGGGGTTTTTGGCCTTAAAAGGGAAATTACTATTTAGAGTATGTGCTATGGACAAAGTTTCAAGCATCTCAAATATCCTATGAGCCATGCTGCAACGCACTAGAAAGGTACTTTTATGGTGTGAAATCGTAGATATGTATCGCGGCACTCAGCCATAGATAGAGGGCATATGGATGTGCAAACTCAGCTGGGAAAGTCTTGCAGGACTGTGTAGAGCAGAGGGAGACAGAGCTTATGTAGATTCACCCCTGCTTCCTTGCAGTCTTTGCGGTGACTCAGATGAGGGCGTTATCTGGAGTGGACCAGCCCCACAGCCACACCTGGGTTTTGTCTGGGGTGGAGTTTTCATTCCAAAATAGAATCTACATGGAACAAATACTTACGGAATCTGGATGAGTAAATGACTGGGAGCTGATAGCTACCTCAGGGAGGTACCGTATTTCATGGTGCGGGCATCCCTGTTGACTTTCATAAATGTTAAAGCACAGTTGTAACTGTGAGTATCCACAGCGTTCCCTCTGTGATGTGCACAGAGCTGAATATCCCAAAATCTGCACATACAGGACAATCAGGCGATCAGGCCCAGTCAGCACTGGTTTGTAAAAGGCAGGTCCTGCTTGGCTAACCTGATCTCTCCTTCTATGACAAGAAGTCTGTGGATGTTGTCTACCTAGACTTTAGTAAAGCCTTTGATAGAGTTTCCACAGCATTCTCCTGGAGAAACTGGCTGCTCATTTCTTGGATGGGCGTACCCTTCGATGGGTAAAAAACTGGCTGGCTGGCCACGCCCAAAGAGTTGGAGTGAACGGAGTTAAATCCAGTTGGCGGCTGGTCACAACTGGTGTTCCCTAGGGCCCAGTATTGTGAACAGTTCTCTTTAATATCTTAATATATTATCAGTGATCTGGAAGAGGGGATGAAGTGCAGCCTTGTTTGCAGATAAATGTTGATCTGCTTGAGAGCAGGAAGGCTCTACAGAGGGCAGGCTGGATCAATGGGCCAAGGCCAGTTGTATGAGTTTAACAAAGATGAGTGCCGGGTCCTGCACTTGGGTCACAACAATCCCATGCTACAGGTTTGGGGAAGAGTGGCTGGGAAGCTGCCTGGCAGAAAAGGACCCGGGTGTGTTGGTCGACAGCCAGCTGAATATGAGCTGGCAGTGTGCCCAGGTGGCCAAGAAGGCCAACAGCATCCTGGCTTCTATCAATTGGAAATAGCATGGCCAGCAGGACTAGGGAAGTGATCGAACCCCCTGTACTCAGCACCGGTGAGGCCACACCTTGAATACAGTATTCGGTTTTGGGCCCCTCACTACAAGAAAGACACTGAGGTGCTGGAGCGTGTCCAAAGAAGGGCAACAAAGCCGTTGAAGGGTCTGGAGCACAAGGCCTATGAGGAGCAGCTGAAGAAACTCAGGTTGTTTAGTCTGCAGAAAAGGAGGCTGAGGGGAGATCTTACTGCTCTCTACAACGACCTGAAAGGAGGCTGTAGTGAGGTGGGGGTCAGTCTCTTCTCCCAAGTAACAAGTGAAGGATGAGAGGAAACGGCCTCAAGTTGTGCCAGGGAAGTTTAGATTGGATATTATGAACAATTTCTTCAGTGAAAGAGTTATCAAATACTGGAACAGGCTGCCCAGGCAAGTGGTTGAGTCACCATCCCTAGAGGTATTTAAAAGGTGTGTAGATGTGGTGCTTAGGGACACGGTTTAGTGGTGAACTTGGTAGTGTTACATTTACAGTTGAACCTGATGATCTTAAAGGTTTTTTCCAAACAAAACGATTCTATTTTTCTGTGAAAATTGGATAACAAATGCCAGCATACTGAGCAAGGAATCACCTAATCGAGGAGCCTCCAATAGTAAGGTCAGACGTGTGTCTTCACGTTGGCGTTTCAAGCTTAGCAACTGTGCAACCATTCCTCCCTCCGCTCCAGATCCACAGACTGGATTATCTTTAGCAGATAGGCACCAAAGTAATTTTTTTCAAAAGCTGTGCAAGAGGTCAGTGCTCTTCTTAAAAGCACAGTCACTGAGATAGCACGTCATTGCCACCAGCCCCCATCCCTTGTGCCTGTGGAGTTTAGCTGTTTTGAGGCTTAGAGGTTAAGCACACAGAAGTTTTAAGCATCATAATTTTAGGCACCAGACCAGGTGATATATAGGCACTGTAAATCCTTTGTGGATTTTCCACCCAACGTCTTATCTGCTGGTGCAGTACATCATTTTGTATGTGCTTTATGACACAAAAACAGTCGCCCACCATTTCTGATCCTAGAAAGCAGCAGATTGATCACAGAATGTGGATTCTGAGGAGCAGTTATTGAAAGGAAACTCAAAGAGATCAAAGCAGCTGACAAGGCACAGAAGATTAAGCACTGGGATGAGTTGTAGCAGACAGAAAAAAATGAGAGAACAAGATAGAGAGCTGCAAATAGGGGTGGATGTGCATGCACACACGAGTGATGACTCTGGGCAATATTCAGTTTCTCCTCCCGCACAGGCACAACTTTCCATACATTGCAGCAAATTCAAAAGGAATCTTGGTCTTCAACACAGGGCTGCCAAACCATTTTAGCCAAGAAATAAAACTGCTCCAAAGATAGTAAGGTATGGTGCCGAGACACAGCTTCCAATACAAATGGGAGAACATGAAAAAGTCACTTCTATGTTCAGTCTAGCTCCTCCTTTCAGGATGCTCTCACCTTTACACATGCCCATCCTTAATTACCAAACCAATTTCACAAAGCTCTGACTATGAAGCAGGGCCCTCTTTGGTCCAACAACAGCTATAGAGGAGAGGAACTGTAGCGTGAAACAGGCAGTGCTGAAAAATGACATCTACATTAAACACATTTTGGAGGTTTACTCAACTAGACTTGGTCCAGTCCTGTGGCTGAAGTAGGTCTAGTTTATCTGAATGTAAAAGTAATGTGTGTGCATCGTTTGAAACCACACGGGGATGCAAACTGAAGCGTGCCTGCATTGGGGGGGGGGGCATTTGGGAGATTCATTTTAGAAGGACACCCCTCATGTGCTCTTCAGTTCTCTAGAAAGCTCCCGTAGACAGAGCCACCACGTGAATTCAAAGCAAAAAGATCCTGATCCCACTGCCTGTCACCTGCTGCAAGTGCTTGCAACTACCGCACCATCCCAAGCAGCGCAGCGTGCGCGTCTCCCCAGTGCCAGCGGCAGCAATTCTCCCCACCCCAAAGGGCAGGTCTATATTTGAAACCACAGAGGCGTATAATCTGATGGAGACGGTATTCTTTGGTTCCGTGGGCAGTGCCCAGCACCCCAGTAACACTGCATTTGCTCGTTCATTTACCGCTGTATAGTGAATCCTCAAAACAGCAGCATGGAGTTGGGTTTGTAAATTTTCAAGAGGACGGACAAAGGGAATACATGAGACAAAAATATAAATTACAAGACAACAGACAAAGGGAACACATGAGACAAAATCAAAGACGTTACTCGTAGCTCCCATAAATTATCTCTGCAGTCTATTTAACAGCATAGATCTACCAGTGCGTGTTAAAATAGTACAAATAATAAACCCACCTAGTAGACTAACTAGGCATTAATGAAAAAGCAGAATATTGTTTTGCGTTCTCCAAAACACAGAAAAATATTCCCACCAGTTCTGATAATGCCTTTCTAGGGGGAAAGAACCATAATCTTCTATATTGAAAAAGAGAGTGATCTCTTGGAGTCGGAAAGGAAAGAAATTAATAAAAGTAATTACACGCTCCGCTCATGGAGGAATCGAAGGCACTAAGTCAGCCCAGGAGAGCCGGGCTCTTTGATTTTGTCGGCTTTACAACTTCCCTGTTATTGTCTGCAGCCCCAAGGAGGCACCTCCCGGCGCCCCCGCGGGGGCTGCGCGGAGCGGGGCTGCGCGGAGCGGGGCTGCGGGGCGGAGGCGTTCCCCGCGCGCAGCTGCGCGCCCCTCCGCGCCCCGCGGTGTGCAGCGGGATGATTCCCACGGGCCCGCACAGAGGCTTCGCGTCGCCTCTTGCCGCTGTCCCGGGCAAACTCCGGCTCCCAGTTACCCCCCCCCCCCACCCCCGACCAAACCGGCGGGTTGGGCTGCCGCATGGCACCGTTCCCTTAAAGGGGCCGCGCGTGAGCGTGTGTGTGAGCGGGTTGCGCACCCGCAGCCGAGCGCCTCGAAGAGCTTTGCAGCCGCGGAGCCGAGAGCGCTGCCGCCCGACCTCCGCTCCCAAACCGGCCTCAGCGGGGAGCAAAGCGCTTGGCATGTAGGAGAGAGGAGAGGGGGGAAAGGTGCGGGGAGGAGGAAAGGGAGGGGGGAAGAAGGAGAGGGGGTGGGGAAAAAAAAAAAAAGAAAAAAAAGAGCTGCCTCTTTAAATGCTGGGGGCTGAGCCCTCGCCGGGGCGTCCGCAGCCGGATCCAGCCTCCCTCCCCTCGGCCGTGCCTCTCCGGCGCTTGTTGCACAGCCCCAGTGCCGGCAGCGCGGCGCACGGGTGCTGCTGCTGCGCGGGGAGCCGCGCCGGGCCGGGGCCATGATCCTGATCCTGATCATGATCCTGATCCAGCCGCGCTGCGCGCCCAGCCCCGGCAGCCCCACCGCCCGCTCGCCCTAGAGCCGCCGCCGCGCAGCCTTCCCCGCCGGGTAAGTTTGCAGCCGCCCGGTGCTGGGGGGGGGTGGGCGGAGGCGCACCTGGCCGGTGGCTCGGTTCGGCGGCGGGCGGGTGCGCGCCTGGGTGGCTCTCCGGGGGCGCAGCCCGGCCATCCCCAACCTGGACCTCCCCGGGCGTTTGCAGCCCCCGCCCCCCCCCCCC
>VZSC01017608.1:30655-41126 GCA_013398225.1 Steatornis caripensis | reverse complement strand
CCCCCCCCCCCCCCCCCCAAACAGGTGGCTCGGTGCCTGCCCGTTCTCCGGCGGCTCCTGCGCCTTCCTCTTCCTTCTCCTCGCTGCCGCCTAACAGGTGGCGGTGCCACCTCACCTTTCTCCGTGCAGGTAGGGGGGGTCCGCACCCCCCTGCGCCACCGTTGCCCCGCCCCGAGGGGCTCATACAGCCCCCGGGCGCTCTCGCAGGGGCCGCGTTGCAGCGCGGAGGGGTGGGGTGCGTGTTGGGGGGAGGAAGCCGTGCCCTGGCACCTCGCTGCTTCTCTGGAAGTCTCTCACCCCATGCCTGTCTTCACGACCCCGCTGTGTGTCTGTCATTGCAGCGGGCATGGGGAACCAGGTGGAGAAGCTGACCCATCTGAACTACAAGGAAGTTCCCACGGCTGACCCAACAGGTATGGACAGAGATGAAGGGCCCAGGATCGGGGTTTCCTACATCTTTTCGAATGATGATGATGAGCTGGAGCAGCAGCAGGATTCAGTGCATGACCTGGGGGGTGAGCACCCTGCCCTGCAGCCCTATGATCCCCAGCTGCACGAGGTGGAGTGCTCAGTCTATTACCGGGATGAGTGCATTTACCAGAAGAGCTTTTCTGAGGAGGACATGCTGCCAGAGGAGGGTGATGAAGGAGGTGGAGGGCATCTGAGCACCTACACCCCGGAGAACCTGCTGAATAGGTGCAAACCAGGTGACCTGGTGGAGTTTGTGTGCCAGGCCCAGTATCCCCACTGGGTGGTCTATGTTGGGGACTTCCAGGTTGTGCACCTGCATAGGTTGGAGGTGGTGAACAGCTTCCTCACCGACGCCAGCCAGGGCAGACGGGGCCGTATTGCCAACCAGCTGTACCGCTACAAACCCCTCAGCCCGGCCGTGGTAGTGCGCAACGCCCTGGAGCAGGTGGGTTGCAAGGACCGGGACTTGAGCTGGAGAAACTCTGAGTGTTTTGCTGCCTGGTGCCGGTATGGCAAGCGGGAGTTTAAAATCGGCGGGGAGCTGCGCATAGGCAAGCAGCCCTACCGATTGCAGATCCGTCTGGGTGACAAGCGCAGCCACACGCTGGAGTTTCAGAGCCTGGAGGATCTGATTATGGAGAAGAGGAGAAATGACCAGATCGGTAGGGCTGCTGTGATCCAGGAGCTCTCCAGCCACCTGCAGGCTGCAGAGGAGGAGGAAGAGGAGGAGGAAGACCATCGTCATCCAGGTGCTCGGACTGCTGTGGAGTAACAGCCTCAGCACCACCACGCTGCTTAGCCTGGGTGACGGGGATTAAAACTGAAGGCTGCAAAATTGAGCTGTTATAAGCCCTTTGGGCCGCTTCGGTGCAGCTTCATTCCAATCACATGTGAAAGGAAGGGGGAAAGCTGATTAAGTATCTGTGCTTTAGTGCTTAACTCCTTCAGTGCTTGATGACAAAACCACTGACTTATTTGTAGAGGATAAAACTCAGGGCAATTCTACCCCTCTCCACTCCCACCTCTTTCCCTTCTTCTCTGCCGTCTTTGTGCATAGCCTTTCCCTCAACCATCTGCCAGTAGGCTTGACCCTACAAGATGCTAAATACCTTTGACTTCTACTTATCAGCAGAAGTTAAGAGTATTTAATACTACTAAGAAGGAGCCAACAACTTTCAGGACATGCTCACATAGCTCTGAGCACAGGATTAGTTTGGTAGCTGAGGAGCGTGAGAATATTGTTTTCCCTTCTCTTCCCCTGTTTCTCTTCAGTTGTGGCTCCTGTTGGTATTGCAACAAGCTGCTTGTACAAGGCTTCATGGATTGGTGGCCAGCCCCACAGAAAGTGTAAGGGAGAAATCTCCGCTAATTTGGATGAAACCAGTTTGATGTGCCTGGTGCCTTCTTAACTGATAGGAACTTGCAGGTAAGCTGGAGGCGTTCCTCCTTTGCTGTCAGTATGTGGCACTGAGGATGGAAGATGTATTTGTTGGTGACCCGTCCCAGGAGAGGAGGAAGTTTGCAACCCAGATTAAAGAGTCTGCACACTGGTGTGTGCTGGGATTCTTACAGACAGATACCGAGCTATGCCAGTGCTTGTTACAGGCTGCCTGGCTTCCCCTACAGCAAATGGCGGAGCTCCCGATTACGTCCGTGGTACACATCAAGGCAGTAGAAGCAGGTTGCTCACGTGCGAGAATGTCTTTAGTAAGCTGTCCCTCAAGAGGGTGACCTCTTGGCTGGGTGCACTTCACAGGTTCTGCACCACAGTAAACACAGCTGTGATGGGAAGCAATGGGAGGGAGCACAGGTTGGAAGGCGTCACAGGCAGGGAGTTTTGGGTTTTCCTTTTTTCCTTCCTTACCGCAAAGTAATTTCCTCTCTGTTAGAGATTTCATGTGTCCTTATTTACTAATTTTTATGGTATGCAGCTGAGCTATAGCATTAGAGAAAAGGAGAAGACTTGCCTCCAAAGTTGTGCAAGTCCCTCATTAAACAGGAGGGGAGGGGGAGTGCAGCGCTGCCTGCCTTGAATATTCCCTGAACTTGTTTTCAACTGTTGAACTGGTCTCCCACACAGGCAGCATGTCAGATCTTTGTCCTGGGATCTGAAGTGTGTGAACAAACACTGATTTGGAGGCAGTTTCTAATGCAAAATTCCATCCCCTTAAAGCACAATAGTGATGAGGTGAACTTGAAGATAAGCTTGAGTTCATTTAAATAATGAAACTAACAGTGTGATGTAAATCGAAGCGTAGTGAATACAGTCTTCCCTGCTGTTGTTTACAGTTACACCACAAATAGCAAAGTACTCCATGTCCTTTCTGCCCCTGAGACGGGAGCAAAGTTTGACGTTTAGGTAGATAGCAGCTTTTGATTAGTTAAGACTTACGAAGCAACTTTGCCAATATGATCCAAGTAGAATGTGGTGTTGTGTTTTTCTGCCTAAAACACACAAGCTAGGAAAAAAGCTGTGAAAGACTACTTCATCCTCACTTCAGGAGGAAAAATAACTTTTAAGGTTATGCAAATACACCACATACAGTTTCCGTAACGACTCCCATGCTCTCATTTTGGCCTGTGAAATACCCAAATCCAAAGGAGAGTTTAAACCAAGCTCCCTTAGAATGCTGTAGCTCAGGTGTCTGCACTAAGTCGCTGCTTTTCCTCCAGTATGCAATTGAGTTACGCTCAGGTTACTGTGGTTGTCAAGCAGATGTGCAACCTTGCTTTGAGAGCATAATAACTACCCATATCTAACTGTAATAGAGTTAATGTGTGGATGTCTGCACGCAGGTTTTCTACAACTACTAGTAACCGCTAAAAGCTGAAATGATCACTGAAATAGTCTGAAAAAGAGTGAAGGAGGGTCTCTCTGTTGTACTGACTGATATGAGACAACTAAGATTATCTAGACCACGAATAAATGTCTGGCTGTGGTTTCTTTCATACTGAAACCTTGTACATAACGAAGTTTATTTCACTGTGTAATATAGGTATGTAAAATAATATTTTCTTACAGATATTTTTGAAAGTAAAAAAAAAAAAATCCCTTCATAACCTTGCGTTTGAAAGTAAGTTGTTATGCACATTATTTTCCAGTCCTCTGAATGGGTTTATTTTTCATTAGTGATCTAAAGTATATTCTAGGTCATAAAGTATAGAAACTGCTATAAATGTCAGATATTATGTATCTACAGGGTACTAAACAGTAAACTAGTTGTGAAAATATTTTTCCCTTGTGTCTGAAATATCAGAACTATGACACTTAGCCATTTCTCTGCTTTTGAGATACCCTGCATAGTCTTTGTCTTCTGTTCTTTTTTTTTTTAATTCATTTTTTGTTGAATAAAAAAAAAGACCAAGTCTGCTTGAGAATGAAGAGCAAACCTTCTTTGACCAACTGAAATCATGTCTTGTGCTGATCTTGGTGCTTCTCTGTACTGGTCATGCCTTTTGGTATAAATTCCCACACAGGCATAGGGCCTTAGCAAAGAATCCCAGAGCTTGCACTGCCTTGCTAGGATGGAGAGTGAAGGGGGGAGCTTGCCTCACGGCAAAGCAGAGGCTGGCGTGGATTCTGCTGTGCTATGAAATCTGTATGCTTCTCTGACACCTGGGATACAGATACTCAGTATGTAAAACACAGATGTTTGGAATCTTTCCATTGCTCTGCAACCTATGTTTGGGGATTACTCCGTCTCCTGACATTCCCTTATTGTGTAAAAGTGGAAGAGGAGAGCAAGTCTGGAATTTTTTTTTATTTAGTCTGGAAGAGGGCTAGCTCCATATGGGGATTTCTTATTCCAGCAGATAAAGATGCAACTGTTGAATCTTTAACAGGTGGGTCCTTTTTCCCTACCTGTTGATTAGGCAGTGTTATTTAATAGGTGCTACTAAACACCACTGCAAACATTTCTAAGCAGTCTACTCTTAAAGCCATGGACCCATAATGAGCTGGATGTGAGAACAGGAACTGCTGTAGAAGGACATTGCAACTGCTTAGTTTCTTGTCTTTGCTGTACTTTACTCAGTTACTGTCTGTGGACTAGGCTGGGATTTCTAGAGCTTGATTTTAAAGAAAAAGGTCTTGCAGGAAAACAGACTCTTTCGTGTATGTGTCTACTTCAACACTTTTGTGTAGATCACAAAAGAAAGGGGAAAAGAATAGACAAAAGTGCTCTTCTCTGCAGCTGCTTCTTTAACATACAGAAATTCAGGTGTGATCCTTCTGTAGAACTTCTGGTTCAGCAAAGGTCCTAAACCTATACCGAACTCTGAAGTTGTGAGTAGACCCTACCTTGAGCTGCTTGAAAATCAGTAAGACTATTCATGTGCTTGAAGTTAAGTGTATATTTACATTTCTTTGTGAATAAGGGCTTGGAATTTCAATCTGAGGTCTCTGGTGGGAGCGTGGAGGATCTGAGGTTGCATAATCAGTAGGGGAGAACAAGTAGTGCTGTGAAAGCTGCTTCTCAAAGGGCCTCTTGTCCAAACAAGGCTTGTGGAATCCAGCCCAAACTTTGGCCTCAGTTTCCCCCTGGAAGTCCAGGAGCTGCAATGATTCGGTGAGAGAGGTGTATTACACAGCAGCCGTAAACTAAGCTGATGATCGTGCTGCAGACTGTTCTCTGGTACCTTTGTCTTGTCATGCTTGAACTTTCCCTTGCGTTTTCAACATTTAAAGTTAATATAACTTGTTTTAAAAGCTCTTTGATTGTGCAAACACTTAATCATCTATATGAATTTACTCACTTGGGTATGCCTAGTGCTAGTAATAGGAAGACTGCTGTGAATAACATTATGCACATGTTAAGGCTGGCAAGACTGAGCCCGAGTTGTGTAAATGTAGCTCCAGCTAGAAAATGTAGATGAGCAGTCTTATTTCCCCAGAGTATTGGTGTGTTTGATGCAAATAATGTCCTGGAAAAGGCTTTATAGTAAAACCTACAATTATCCCTTGATTGAGTAATTTTAAAAACAAAGTTTAGGCATTCACCTTCCATGGCAGTGAACAAGGAGGTAAAATGAAGGCCACTTCAAGTTATCCTTGGTTCCGCATGAATGCGAAGTATTGATTATGGCAACTCTCAAGAGCTCACCTGGCCAACACAGTAGGCAGTTGTAGAGTAGGCAGGGAAAATACCCAAAAGCTAATTCAAAAACTGTATTTTCTTACTTGGAAAAATATATTCTTCAGACTGAAGGACCCTAGACTACGGAAGAAAACTTTCAATTGTTTTGTATAAGTGAAACCCTAGGCAAACTTTTTAAATTTTATTCATTTCAATTCAACATCCACTCTCAGTACTAAAATAGGTAATACTATGTGATGAATATATTTCAGATTTCGAATGTAATAGTGGTTTCCTTTTTCTCTTCTCCTTTGGTTAAGTTTTACCAAAGGTCTGTCCTTGCGTGTGTGAAGTGTGTTGTCGAGTGGTTTCCCACCTGTGCTTTTCTGACAATTAACATCACCAACCATAACTCTAACAGCTATGTAGGAACAAGTATTTTTCTGAAAGCAAAAATTTAATTTTATAAAACAGATCAGAGACTAGTAACTAAGTAGAGGTAGGAAATACATTGTTTCCAACAGCAGTTTCTATTTGTAAGAAATCTACTGTTAACTGAGTATGTGTTGACTGCTCTTATAAATCTGTGTGCAGTGATAAGGCCAGGTGTATCGTATAATGGGCTTAGACTTTCAGATTAGATTTTTTTTCTAACTGTGGATAGGAAGAAATGAGGGTGACTTCAAACACTGGTGGTTTAGATGGTTCTTTTGCATTAATACTGAATTAGAAGCTTTCTTTAAATGCATACTTGAAATTCCTGACATTGTAACACTTTATGGAATCATCCACAATAGCAAGTGTAATCACAAAATATGATTTTTTCCCCCATGAGTGTTTTCTGTAAGCTGTCTTTTGTCAGTAAATGTTGAATTGTTAGTGCAAATATCTTCTTTTCCTGAGAAAGAAGTACAGATCATTGATTGTACCACTTCCTTCAAAATGAAGGGCATTGCATAGTAACTAAAAAGAAATAAAAGATTTATAGTATCTTTTACAACCTTTCTTTCTTTTCTTTGTTTTTTTTTTTGAATGGCATGTTTTCCCCATCTTTTTGGAAAACTAACAATTTCTCATGATGGATGCATCAGACACAAAACAATCAGTGTTTTCACTGACTTTGCATGTCAGATCAAAATCTAGCTCTTCTGTTGTGTACTCGCTCCAAAGAGAGAGGAAGAATAATCTCTGTACAAGGCCAGACCATCAGGTGCTTAATAGGCTATAGCTGTACTAAATTCGATGAGGATCTGGCCCATAATTTAGTTTTAAATGTGGAAAATGAATTAAGAAGAAGATCATATAGTATTAGTTGGCACTTGGACTTGTCTGGGTCTGCCAGCAACTGCTAAAGAACAGATGTAGTGTCTGCAAGCAGGAGAAATGTGGGAACATCAGAACTCACAGGGAGTTTTTCGAAAATCTGTACAACTGTTGAATTTGTGTGATGTTTTGTCTCGTAGAAGCTCCAGGGATGGAGCGGGATCTATGTTCTACCCACACCAGGCACAGGGATGTTTCTTACTGAAGGTGATTGGAGTCAGTCATTGCAGTAAGACGTTATATCCATAGAGTCATGGTTCTTAATTTTTCAGAGCCTTCCCCTGTGTGCACATCCACAATGACAAAAACAGGGATACAACAAACGAACTGTACTTCTCTCTGAGATCCTGACCAGAAAGAGCTATTTGAATCTCACGCAAATACACCAAGTCAGCTGAAGCAAGGATACTTTGAGTGAAACCATCCTGAGGAAATTTAGCTGTAATGAGATGGACGTCTGCTGAAGGTACGAGTGGAGGTCTTGGTTATTCTGTGGGTTGCAGCTGTCCTTAACAGCCTTCTCACAGGTGTGACAGAGTGAGACAATTCTTACAACAGGGACAGCAGCTTTTAACGATCAGGGCTGTGTAGGTGGGATTCCACCATAACATTTAATTTCTAGCTCTAGCATGGAGTTAGATGACTTCGAACAAGACGTATGAGGCACCCAGCTCTATGTGACTGCAAGAGTGCCTGAATTTTCAGATGTCTGATACTAGATCTGAAAAAGAACATGAAGAACCAAAAATGTGAATTGGATGCCTGAATCAATACCTGAAAATCTCTGCTCAGCTGCCACCTAGCACTGGAGGTCACTAAACTCTGAGGCTTGATTTTTTTTTTTTATTATTTTTTATTTTTTCTTCTCCTTGGTTTATTTACAATAGTGTTTCCAGAGTCTTGAGGTTCTGGGCCTTTTTCTCACCGAGAAGTTTTTCCAAGTACATACAGTAAAACAGCTTGTGACTTTTTTCACAGCCTGTGCCTGTAGGGAGGGAGATCCAGCAAGCAGGGTCCTGCTTCACATCCCAGTGGTGGCTTCCAGAATGTATGGTGACCTCGGATACCACAGGGAAGTTTCTTAAAAAGGACTTTTGCACTGCCTTTTTATTTCAGAACACACTTGAGCCAGAAACAGGTTAAGACAGAATGCATTTACAGGGACATGGACTGTGATGGGGTCTCTGCACTCCTGGCTGGCAGATCTGAGCCACTGGACTTCTGCAGAGAGGTTTTCTCTTTAGTTCCCTCTTTTCTATACCATGGATCACTTCCAGCAGAGCACTCTTGAAAGTCCTCACCTGACAAAAATCTGGAAGTGATAGGAAGTTTGAATCCTCATCATCTCCAAGCAGAAGAGGAAATCAATTTTCAGTCTTCCTCCATCCTGAAACTATGCTCAGATCTCTAGGATACTGTATAAAGGAAGGCTGCCTACTGCTAACACCTCCTCTGTCTTTATAAAGGAAGGCAGCCTAAGTTAATTTGCAAGAGTGGTGGAAGTGCAAGCTTCATAAGAGCTCTGCATTGCCGCAGGAGGCAGTTCCTGTTAGCTCAAGTACTAGAAGAGGGGAGGGAGGGCAGGGAACAGCAGAATTGCAAATGACAGAAAATAAGGCTTTAAGGGTGGGAGGGACCTCTGGAGATCATCTAATCTACCCCGTTGCTCAAAGCATGGACAACTACAGGTTGCTCAGGGCTGTATCCAGTCAGATTTTTAATAACTCCAATGATGGAGACCGATGACCCCTTCAAGCAACTTTCCACCTCTTATATGCCTTTTTTAAATGTTTGAGTTTGTCAAGAACTCCTTGTTTATCCACGGCACCTTTGCTTGACTTCTTGCACAGAGGGATGGACCATTCTGGAGCTTGGAGGAGGTGATTGATGGACAACAACCAGGTGCTATTGACCTCTTCTCCAGGACCTTGTCCATGGGATTCTTCAAAGCAAGTCCCAGAGCAGGCCAGAGTCTACTTTCCTGAAGTCCAGGTTGTGATCCTGCTGTTTGCCTTGTTCCCGTCTCTGAAAATTGTGAGCCACACTATCTTGTGGTAACTGCAGCCAAGGCTGCTCCAGACCTTCCCATCCCCAAACAGTTTTTCCTTGAAGTGTGCGCCAGACAGCATCTCCCCTCACTGGCTCCTTGATCCTGTCAGGAAGCTGTCATCAATGTACTCCATACACCTCCTAGCTAAACCACTTCTGCTGTTTTTAAGGCCTCTCTTGTCCACAACATTCTGCACCCTTTGCTTAACTACCCAGTTTGCCACTTCTCACTTTATTGTGGGTCTTGATTTCCCTCCCTCATCATTCCTGAGTTAAAGCTCTCCTCACCAGGCTGACCACCTGTTGGCAAAGATGTTTTTCCCCACTTGGTCCAGTGGATTCCAGCTCTCCCAGCAGTCCTTGAACCTCAAAGAGGGTCCCGCAGTCACAGAAGTCAAATATCTCTTTTGCTGACACCAGCGGCACAACCAGTCACTGACCAGCAGCTTCTGTACAGTCCATCTCAGGCCCTTTCCTCTCACCAGCAGGATCAGGAAGAAAACCACCTGGGCCCCCATGCTGTTGCCCACCAGAGTCATGTAGTCATTTGTTATATGTTCCAGATCTCCCCAGCTGTGTCATTGGTGCCAGTGTTGAAAAGCAGCAGAGGGTAACAGTCTGAGGGATGGACAAGTCTTGGTAGCCTCTCCATGTCCCAGATCTGAGGCCATAGCAGACAGCCGGTCAGGTTGGCAGATGGGATTCTGTGTCCCCAACAGCAGGGAGTCAGCCCCTGCTGTCGCTCACTGCTTCCTCTTGGTGCTGCCACATGGTTCAGGCTTACCTGGCTTGGGTGCTTCATCGCTCAGAGCTCCCAGCCACTCATCTGCCACCAGGGCACTAAACCTGTAATTGCAAGTCTTCAGGAAAAGCAGCAGCCTTCCTCTTACTTCCAAAAGTGACAAGTTTCCAGCCTTCATCATCATTGGAGTCTTTGTTTTCCAATCCAATAAGCACAGACTCTGCCAGTCCCTCCTTCGGTACAGCTGGAGGTTCAAGCTCCCCTTGTATGCAGGTATCAGAGAGGATCCAGTCAACCTCCTTCCCATCATCCCTGATGCTGCACATTCTGCTGACCTCCTGTTGCAGCTTCTTTACTTGGTGACACAGATCCTTCATCAGCACACACCTGCAGACAAGGAGCCCATCTCCCCCAACCCCAGCCAGAAGACCTAGGAACTCCCTGCAGCCTGAGACCTGCAGAGCTGCATCTTCCCTATGGTGGGTCAACCTTGGCCAAGGGCCCAAACCCCCTATCTCAACCCTCCCTCACTCCTACTGAATGAGAAAATAAGATGGAAAAGCTCATGGGTTGAGATAAAGAGGGAGATCACTTACCAATAATTGTTGTGGGTAAAACAGACTTGACAAAGAAAAAATTAAATTCGTTATCAATTAAAATAGATTTGAATGGTGATAACGAAAGACAAAAACTAATAAAATCTCCCCTCGCTCCCCCTCCCTACAACGAGGGGCGCAGGGGTGGCCGTGGGGGTTGCGCTCAGTCCATCACATCCCTCCTTGGCCGCTCCTCCCTCCTCACCCCTCTCCCT
>VZSC01017608.1:14639-29898 GCA_013398225.1 Steatornis caripensis | reverse complement strand
CCCTGGTGCCCCCGGCTTGGCTGAGGGGCTCAGCTGTGTCCTGCGGTGGGGCTGGCTGGGACTGGCTGGGACCAGCTGTGTCCAGCACAGGGCAGGCCTGGCCTCTCCTCACAAAGGCTCCCTGCAGCCCCCACTGCCATGACCTGGGCACAGACAGCCTATACAGAGTCCCTCAGGAGCTTGGACTGAGAGGTGCCCTGATATCACCTGGACAGTTGCTCCAGTGCCTCTGGGGGACCATGCCATGTGGCACATCGCCAGCATTGCTGAGCACCTCTGTTTGTTGTTCTCAGCAGAGTTTCTGGCCCCTTTTGTGCAAATTGCTGCATCTGTTGGCAGCATGCCAGGCCCAGCAGTTACACAGGTCCCTCCCTAACACCTGCTGAAAGGGTGCTTGACCTTCCTGATCAGGAGTCAGAAGGAAATGAAGAACTCAAAGCACCTTTTGATCAGGAAGAGATGGCAGAGCTTGCTAGGTGGGTTTGGATCTTGCTGGAAACTCATGTCTCACTCTGGGTCACTAAGGACTGTGGTCAGTCCCTGTGCTGGAACCAGAATTTGTTGGTCATATCCAGTTCATCAGCGGAAATTAACAGGGACTGTTAAGAACCAAGTTAACTGAGGATCATATAAAAGTCTGGTCTCTCTCTAATTTTTCTTTGCTCCTGAGCTTCTACCATCTTGTCGTATTCAGAGCAAGCTCTGCTCTTTCTATATAGTAGTTAGTGCAATGAGGTCTCAAGGTGTTTACATAGTATTAATCAAGTCAATCACCAGAGGGCAGAGGAAATGAAATGAGGATGTTCTGGACCATGAAATAGATGACTCACATCCCTGCAAAGGGTTTAATTGAGCAAAACAGGTACACTAGTGTACCTGGCTCACCACAGAAATTGTACAGAGAAAGATGAGTCTCCAGAGAGAAGGATCAAGGCACCCTGACAGCACACAGAGAAATGTGTGCAGTGCTTATGTAAATTGTGTCTGTGGAGAACAGGCCTCCGTACACAACTCGTCCAGCTCCCATAGAAAGCAGCTGACAGCACTCTTCTTTACAATGCTTTCATTAGATCTGTTGGTCATATACAATGAGGAAAAGGTGCTCTGCTCAGAACCTCGGCACTGCGTACACAGTGAGGAGCATATCCTTGAGACCAAAAGGTGTCACTCTATGGAAATGCTTTTGATGCTGTTTTTTTCCTCTTTGTGTTTTCTGTGCTCGTGTTCCTCAGCTCCTCAAGAAAGCACTACACCTATGAAAGAGCTGTGCGGAAGAGGGAAATGTAGAGTTGTGGGACAGACTGGTGTGCACACCTAGCCATGGTGTTCTGCACTACAGTCTTTCTCCTGGAGCTGCGTTCTTCATCCCTCACTGCAAACTGAAGAAACGAGATACCCACAGGTAAGTGGGCAGCCCAAGTGTTTGCCTGGAAAGTGGTTTCAAACCTCTGCTCTGCCTAATCCAGAGCATGGTCTTGAATACAGAACTTGAGCTCCAACCAGCACATAGAGCCAGAGCCATTTGTATTCTCTGGATCAGTGAATATTTGACCCATCATATCAAAGCAGAAGAACACTACCAACAGCGAACAAGAAACCTCCACCTTCAACTGTCTGGCAATCTTGCAGTTACAGTGTTCTCTGGAGGAGTGGGACACTAAGGCTTCACCTCTTCCAGCAATTCAAGATTTTCAGTGACAGCAACAGGCATTATCTCTTCTACGTGATATGCACAGCACCACAGCTTTAAGTAAGCCAAGGAGACCAAGTCCGATCGCGAACAGTTCAATATCAGGCTCAAAGGATCTCTGTAGTATCTGCTTGAGCTACATTTTCACGAGGCAGAAGTGCCCACAGCTCCTGGGCATGCACACATGCATGTAAGATGATTTTGGAGGTGTTGAGCTAGGTCTTCTAGGTTTAGGAAGCCTAGGACTTAGCTACCTTACATGTCAGTGGACCAGACCTTTATTGGTTTTACTATTATTATTACAAACTACAGATATGAGTAAAAGACATACCCAGCTATTAATATTTTCTGATTATCATTAAGTATAAAAGTTTATTCTTGTCATGCGTGGCTCTGCATTTGCCCACCTTCAATAGGCCCTAACGCAGGTTTATGTGTTTACAGCCTTTGTGTGCCCAGATGCATCTCAGATCCCCAAGTCTAATGAGTTCTCATCACATGAATTAATTATACTACAAAGCAAAGGAAAGAAAGCCATTAAATCTTAAATTAAGTTATTAAATTAAAATATTACTGCAGAAATTCAATAGCAGCTTGTAGCCTGTGGGAAGTGACTCTGCAGGGAAAAACACCATTTGCAGGTGACGTGGCACTCGAAGCACCTTATCATATTCATGGGGAAGAGGTGCTGACCCCTGCAGAGAAGCTGCAATTATAATGAGTCTCTTATCCAGGAAAAAGCAGTTATCCCAATACATTTGTGATGGAAGCTGAGGTAATAAATAAGATGCTAGCGGGATACAAATAATGAGGTGGTACACGGCCACGTGTTGGAACCGAGCCACTAGAGCAAGACAATGGCAAAGGCAAAAGCTTAACTTGCATTGTGTAGTTCCTGTGGGAAAGGAGGTGGGAGGATAATGCCACATGGAAAGCTGATTCCTTGACTTGTAGTGAGTAACATAACTCCGTAGCCCTGTTTGTCTTTGTTCATAGCCGGAACAAGCAGAGTTGTATTACTGCAGAAGTCTAACCCTACATAACAAGGCTAGATTCCAGCTGAATGTATTCCCAAAGTCTAAATATACAAAGGCCATTTCTGGCTTTACATAACTAAACCCATGCTGAGAAAGGGATGAAGCTGCTGAATGCATGGGCCTAGATTCATCAAAGAATTTAATCAATGTCCCACTGAAAAGGGATTTGAGCTTATGCATGACTGCTCTGATAGTCTGAGACTATCAGAGTATATATTATTTGATATTTTATGGTGGTTTTCTTTTATCATGCAAGGCATAATTCATATTTCTAATTAAACATTTTAATGTAACACGGCTTGTAAGTGTCTCATGGTACAGCCTAGTAAAGACACAAGATGGAGTTTTAAAAAGGAGCAGTGATTTTTTAACCACCACCACCACCACCAATGCTTTTCAACACAATTCTGCTCTGCCCTTCCCCTCTGCTGCAAAACTTACGGCAAGAATTCCTAACAGGGACATTGGTCAATTTATACATCATTGTACAGCAGTGTGTTTTGTGACAGGTTTGCTTAAATATCTTTCACTGAGATAAAGGAGTTGCAAAGAAAAATGGCACTATTGTGAATTTTGTAAGTCTATACGGCCAGATTTACAGATTGCTGAAATGCTTTACTGCTTTGATTAAAAGACAAAGAATTTAAGTAATCTTCTCTGCTGATTTCATTGGAGGAAAATAGTCACTAATAATCATGTTTTAGTTTAAAGCACATTATTAACTGGCCTGGCCTCTCACAAGCTAAATCTAAGGCCCAGTGCAATGAAAAGACCACTTTCCATTGACAGTTGATCCGGGGACATATTGTGTATAGCTGATCATTGGTGAACTGCAGCAGAGAAATTAGTGACTTTTTTAAAATCAGGTGGCAGCTGATGCCTTATAACTACTCCAAGTAATATTGCATGGCATTCCCCTTATAACAAATAGGGTACATGAGAGCACTGGGCTTCTGCTAACTGAAAGGCTGAGGTTTTTTGAAGTCTGATGAGCGTGTCAGCTCCTCCCTGACCATGGTAAAAAGGGACATCCCTTCACAGCCTGCATTAGAAACCAGATATTCCACACAATCAGATTTATAGACCGTAGCTCTCCATAATGAATGTAACATATTTAATGTTCCAGTTGTCCCGTAATTTGCCATAATGAGGAATGAAGAGCTGGGGCTGAGAGGCAGCCCTCACCACCAATGGCCTCAACATCCTGGGAACATCATGGGTTTGATCTTTCTAGGGATCTGCTTAGAAAGGAAAAGTATTCCTTTAGCTCCCATCAAAAGTGCTCCCAGACACTGAGGAATTAAAATACACCCTCTGTTCTCCTTTCACTTATGGCTTTTCCTAGATTCATAGCTAATAGCTCTGACCAGCAGTTTCCCTCAAGGAATCATTATTAGGTCTTCCTTAGCCTCCTTGTTCAGCCACTTCCTCTCCCCTCAGCTGAGGGTTTCAGCAGCTTGAAAAGGTCTGTCCACAAGTTTTGCTTTAGCTCAGCAGCTTCCACCTTCTTCTCTCAGGGCAACAGCAGGGTTAACTCACAGCTCAGTAGATCTGACAGAGCTATTGGAACAGTAGCATTGTTGCTGGAATAAAAGTGTTATGAAAAAAAATGGTTCTTCAAATAATAAAGAGGTTATCAGAATGTCTCTCTATACACACCTTTCTACAACTTCTACATGAAGACCAAGAATATTTCTTTGCTGTTGTTTAGCGCTCTGTCACCCATAGGAGTCTTGAATCCGCAGCACACAGCCCCTCTTCTGAGTCAAGCTGGTCTGCTATAAAGCTTTTAGTGCTCTCCCTGCCGCCTTCCTGAACCACATCAAACCAATGTAGGATATTTCCTCTGGAAATGAAGTTTCTGAAGTCTTGGAAACTGCAATTCCTTTAGTGAACGTACTTCCTTCTCTGACGCATTTAACCAGGAATACAATTAGTACCAAGACCTGCAGAAGATATATAAATTCATAACATCGATGAACAGACTGTGAGTGCTGCAGATGCCCACAGCATCTGTCCCTTTGCCATCTGATAGACCTTGAATAATCCATGACATTGCAACTGTCACAGATGCTCCCATGATGAATGTTTTTAGCCTGATTTCTTAGAGATATGAGGCTAAGCCACTCTGACGAGTGGAGCTGCTGTTGCATGTGTGCTCTGCCTGAGATTTCAGTTCTGCTTTTGGGAGAGGACTAGGTGAGGAATCACCACCCAGCACAAGCGCTTACCTTGCTCACTGCTGAACTGAGCACTCTCAGCCTCACAGTCTTGTGGGTTCCTCTGCACAGATACCATTCCTTGGGCATGGGGATCTGTGCCAGGATCCCACTCCTGCACCCTTCCTGTGTGAAATAGAGATGCTTGTTAGCTGCTGCTTCATATTCCTGGGATTAACTGTAGTTGAGGTGACCATGAAGAACACTTCGAGGTGTCTTTTTTACACACAAGAAATTGTCATTGAAGTTATAAACACCCCTCGAAGATACTTGCAGAAATGTGCCACAGGGAAACAACAGATGATGACATTGCAAAGGAGTTGTGTCATCTGTGTCAAGATCTTCAAAGTACAAGATGTCCTTTCTTGGTCTTTTGGACTGTTTTGTTCCAGAGATGGTAAGGGGTTGAAAGAAGTTTTCTGCAAGCTTTTGATGGCCTATTAAATAATCTTTTGTTCATGTCTTTAAGCAGCTGACATATCTCAATGTATTGAGGTGGTGAACACTCATTTGGCCTGGTAACATGTGGCTTTACATTGCACTAAAAATGAAGCTTTTTCTAATACAAATCCAGAAGCTAACTGAATTTGGTCATTTTGGTTGCAGGAGAATACTTTGTGAGCCTAATGTTAGGCAAGCAAATGACACACCTGATCTGACAGTGTTCCCTGTCTATGAAAAAGGACAGACTTCTCTCAGAATTAATCCAATCACCCAAACAAGGCTCCCTCAAATCCATTCTGTCTTTAGAGGCTTCAACCAGAAACAGCGCCTAGTTTGCTACACCTCAGCTTCCCACACAAATAAAACCCATCGCTCAGGCATGGTGACCCCGTACTTATTAGGAATTTTTTTGCATGATTCTAAGACAGTGTCATTTAATAAACTAGGATCACATCTACTCACAAAACCATAAGCAAACTGCAAAAAGTGAAGACAGCAGTAGGGGAAATGAGAGCTCGATAACAAGGTTCATAAACGAAGTTTGCCAGGGTTGGATTTTTCTCTCTCTCCCATGTAATGAGATCAGAGACCTCCATATTTTCTTCTGAATCAGGGATTTATGCACACAAATGGTCTATGTGTCTTCTAGGTGATTTCGGTTTCCTATTACACTGCTCTGCTTCCTCCAAAACAAAATGGGACAATTCTAGCTTGCCTGCTAATTGAGTGTAAAGTTGTCTGAATTTCTTTATTCATACAAATTTTAATGTGTTCATTGAATGGAATATATTATGCTTCCACTTGCTTCCACTTACCAGACAGTTTTTTGCTATATTTGTACTCTAATCTCTTCCGCTCCTCTACAGATGAGAAGGAAAGGCCCAGCCTATTGCTTATACAGAACATCAGTTTGTCAAGCATTTTGTGCATCCCCTGGGATTAGTGGAGCTATGAAATTGTATCATTATCATTGCCTGCTGCATTACTGAACCACCAGGCAGGGCCTGAGAGAATATGCATGCATGTTGGTGCAATGACATTTAAAGCCACGGTTCACCTTTTCATTTCTTTACTTCCTGCATACTAATCCAGCCCCAAAGTATTCCGCGCTGGTGCCCAGAAGCAGAATTGCCTTCTCTGTTTTAAACAAGGATTTTTTCAGGTGTTTGGGCTATTTCACCCAAGCCTGTTATTACAGATAGGAGAGCTATTGCTTTTTGCTTAGGTACATTTACAACTTCTGAAGAGAGAGGCAGACTTGCAGACTGCTGTGAAGTGATTTGAGTTTCAACCTTTGTCTCCACAGTGTGCCTTTGGAAAACAGGCCACTCGTAGTCACAGAATTTGGCTCTGCAAACACTGAAACGTGCACATAAAGATAAAGTGCAACAGCATTAGCGGAGTCATGCCTTTACAGTATCAAGGTCTTACTTAAAATTGTGGATAGTCCTGGAAGCACTTCATTTTTGGTGAATTTAATTTGTCCACTTTGTTACAGCAAAACAAATTTCAGAGCTAAGTAAGCACCAACCTGATGGGAAATTTGTAAGCCTATTAGAGAGGAAAGGGCGCTTGAAAGAACGCCCGTTTACTCTCTGTGGAAGTTACCGCTCCTTTGTAAGCCTACACCTTAAAAAAATTCTCCTAAAGCAAAAGTCTGTAAATGAACGATGAAGTGATAAAGCCTCGTCTCGGTGTTCGCTGTTGCTCCAGCTCTGCATCGCCAGGGTATGGTGCTCCCTGTTGGTGCCTAGGGGCTGGCAAGAGAGCCAGCACGGAGGGAAGGCTGTAGACGCTTGCAGCTCCTGACAGGGTGCGACTGTGGTTTTGGATACAATCCTAAGAAAACAGTGGTATCAAACTTTTCAGGCCTGCAAGGGAAGTCACCGTGAGGCAGCCAGCCAGGCTAGGCTAAGGGAGGAGGAATTAACTCTTCCCAAGGCAAGGCATTTTCCTCTTCCTTGTTGCCCAAATCTGAGCAGAAGACTCATTCACCCACTCTTCACTCCCTTGTTCCTCTTCCCTTAGCTTGGTAGCCAGAAAAGCAAAGACTTCAGTGTGTTGACGTGATGTGGTTGTGGAGGCTGTGAGAGGTTTCAAATCCCTCGTGCAGTTTTGAAGAAGCATGAAGGTTAAAGCAATGTCAACATTTAAAGTGTAAGGAAGCAGACTGAGGAAGCACAGTCCCAGCAGCCTGGCAGCTCTGCTGATGTCCTATCTATTTCGTACAGGCTAATGTTCTGGCAGGCTGGAATATTGTTTTGAAATATGAAAATACGGCGATTGATCACATTGTATTATGAAATGTAATTCCAGAGATAATTTCATAAATTTATACAAAACTTCAGGTTCATATTTTTAAACCTTAATATTACGTTGCTCCTGAAAAACAAGAACTGTAATGCCAATAACAGGTGTGTATTGCTAGCATGAGAAATAAAGCTCTTGAATAAAAAAGAGTTTTGGTATTTTCACAGAAACAAGCTTTGAATTTGTGGATAGTTTTGCCCATTTTTTCAAGGAGAGAAATTACAGTAATTTCCCTGACACTCTTAGGACTGTTATTATAGGATACTACAGTTAGGGTTTTGTGATTTAATAAAGGAGCCCACCTACAAATGGGCTGAAATATGTATTGTAGATTTTAAAGCGTTTTCTTAGCAAAAATGTTTTGCAAATTTGAGGAAAGGATGATGAAACTGAATTGCAAGAATTTGATTTGCCATTCATTAGTCTGTACTTTCTTTTGGCTGCAAATGAGCGATCCTAGTGAGGTGCATGCAAAGAAATGAAGATAGAGAATATGAGTCAGTCATTATCCCTGGTATGTAAAGCAAAATAAACGAAGTTTATGATTTGGACATTGATCTTAACAGCCATTTTTGCCTTAAATAAATTTTCAAAGGTCTGATATCCTTTTAGACTCTGTGGTAACTAGTGCAAACTGTTTAGTTAACAAACAGCATTTTTCAAATAATGCTGAGTGAGATTTCCACTCAAGCACTTAAATACACTTCAGTATCTCCAATGAAAAACAAAAATACAACATAGTCAAACACAGGTGGTATGTTCTAATAGAGGCCAAATGGAAGCTGCCCCTACAGGGAAAGGGTGCTTGGAAGAAGCAATTATTTATTGATGGCAGCACTCACTATTTCATCTCCTTGTGTCAAAGGTTCTACAGTGATGTGAACTAAATCCAGTGCAATCCTGAAGTTGAGATTTTCTTCTTTCCAGTTCCTTGCAGAAGGAGCATCTGCAAATTGGAAAGCGGAATGGGGAGCAAATAAGAGGAAGAACTATACACAGAAATAAAATTTTGGTTTGAGGAACTGTCAGGCCTGTCCTCCACAGCAGGCCAGTGGCTGCATGGGAGTGTCACCACAGATAATGTGAACAGCATTTTGCCATTCATAGGCATAAATCACTTATGTATTGATCTGAGATCAAGAAGCAATTCCAACAGTCAGATTTGGGAGAGATCAGGCTGTCTCGGTTGAGCATTAACAGTTATAAAATTCACACAATTTACCTGGCTAAAATTCAACAGAACTGAAATGCTCATTAATAGGTATTTTTGGAAATGTACCAAGTTCTGAATAATAAGCTGAGTGCTGTGAATAAGGAGCAGAGAGGTAAGTGCTTGCATTGACATCCTGTGGCTGTAGGCAGCCCTGAGAGATTCTGCTCTTCAGGGACCAGGCAAATGGGGGCAACTAAAACCCTTTATTTTCATGTGTCAATTAGTCACTAAATGCAATTATGCTTTTCCTGTTCTTTTAAGGAGATGTACTACCACAATAGTTTTATCAACAGGTAGACACTACCATTAGTTTAGGCAATGTTTTATTGATATGGTCTTCCTATATTAAATAACAACACCCGTTGGCAGAACTGGGAAAATGTTCCTCCTCCTCCTCAAAGAAGCAGTCATCTCAGATGCAGGCTTTACATTAAGAGAAGGAAATGTTAACAATTGGCGAAATAGGAAGAGCGTTTAGAAGGTGCCTCGTTGCGTATCCAGGGTCACTGTGCCTGTTGTGGAAACAAAAGCCAACTTCTTCCACATTTGAGGTTTGCCAAAGTGTGCAAAAACTAGTCTGGACTGGCTGGAGTTGAAAGGAGGTTTGGGCGATGTGAATTTGTTTGTTTGACTCAGAGTTGCAACAGTAAGCCATAGAGATGAGAACCATTTTAGTGGAGAAGTTATGCAGTGTTCTTTGTGGACCTCAGACCCGCATCTCAGATTAAGTCCAGGAGTATCATAAACAACATGTTTTGAAGGTAGAATTGAGCTGGAATAATTTGAATTGGAATCAACCAAGATAGTATAAAAGATACTCTTTTACACAGCAAAAGATTCCCTGAAATTTTATTTATTCATTTCTTTCTGATAACAGAAACAGTTGTTGACTTCAGGAGAAATATCTGTATTCTCGCACAGCAGCACTGTGTACGTGGCTGAGAATGTAAAAGTGAAAGTGATTGGACACTGATTGGTAATAAAGGTGAAAGTACACAGTTAATTTTTGTTGCTCACAGTGGAAGAAAGAACAAAGCAAACAATCAGGATTAAAAGCCAAGTTAATTAAATTCCAAATACCTTTCAGTGTAATAAGTTACAATGGTATTAGTAGCACAAGCTAGGAAATTTATTACTAAAAATAGCTTTTCTTCAGTCTCCCTAGGTTTTCTCTGTACTTAGTAAAGAGAGGCGAGCACATCCAGAGGGCATTTCAGATCTTAGGAGAACTGAATTATTTTCTCATATGTACTCAATCTCTTTCTTTCTCTCTGTAAGTATATATGTATACACAGACACACAGAAACACCCACACACAAGGAAATATTTATATGTGTATACACACATATGTCTCTGAGTATTTAGGTTACACACACACTTATGTGTGTATGCAACCATGTGTGCATGTGCTAACAGCCCCCAGCAAGTTGCACTCTGAACCCAGGACCCTTGCTCACAGTTCCATGGGATAAAGCCAAGTATGGAAGTTTGACAGAGCAAATTATGATTCTGCTCTTTTGCTGTTTTTACAACTATGTTGCATAAAGGGGTTGCTTCTCATACTGATTTACTTCCTATCAGAGTAAGGCTTTAAGAGTAAAGAATATCAGAATTATATTTATATGGCTTTAAATAGAGGCTGGTTGTTAAAGAGTTAATATGCGGCTCAGCAAACTAAATATCATATCTGGGATATATGCAGTCACATCTTCAGCTCATGTAAATTAGCACAGCTCCTAAGTCCTCAGCCTTCCACAGACCTGTTGAGGACTGATCAGAGCTTCCTTTGGTCAGCATTTGGATCTCCCTACACACCCCTGTGGGCCCATTTTGCATGGGGGCTTTCTCTGCAATGCCCTTAGACCAGACAGTTCTCTTCCTCCAGGCTGGGCTGTGCCCTGGCACATCGGTCCTTTCTGACCTGGAGGTGGGTGCATTTCAGCTCTGTTCTGAGCATAGTGGGCAAACAAATCTTTGTTGTTGCAATGTAAAATGCATGAACGTTACTGAGGCACACACACTCTGCTCAGTGCTCAGGGAAGACTTGGCTTCACGTATGTGGGAGAACAATATTTTGACTCTTGTTTGGAGGTCACTGCAAGAGTTATGACGGAAAGTAAATATATAACCTACTGAATGCTGTTTACAGGCAAGCTTGGGCTAGAGCTACTCCATCTCAATCAGATAAACACAAAACATTTTACCTTGTAGTAACATTACAGTTATCATAGTGTGACCGTCATCACTGAGTTCCAGATTACCAAATATAACCAGAGATAAACAGGTAAACCCTGCATCTGGAGTTCTTCCCTGCATAAGAAATACCATGCACATCAACAGTGCCGGGCTCATCTTACTGCAAATACTTACCCAGTTACCTAATGCAGCTCACAGCTTTTAAGGGAATTCCTGGTGATTGTTGAGTAAAAATCTCTGTAGCTGTACAATATTTTATCCCAGTAAGAGTGGTTAATATTATATTAGAGTGATTGCTGTCTTCTCCTCATGTGATTAAAAATCCAAAGCAGGCTGGCTAAAAGAGAGCCCCAAATTTTAGGTGACACACATATCCCTGAAGTGTGAGCTCCACATCCTGAGCACTGTTCCTAGTTTTCATGTAGCAGGCAGTGATTTTTAAGCAACTCAGACTGCATTTGCTGTCACTGGGTGACTGTAACAGAGAAAGCCAGAGCAACACTGGCCAAAATCAACCCCTTTATCCTTTCATACGAACGTGCCTGCTGGGCCTCAGAGATTATGTCCAGTCCTCCATTCAGAGAGTCACCTAAAGAATGAAGAGTAAATATCGGAGTTTCCACTACTTGTAGCTGCAGTTCTCCTTATCCTTTTAATACAGTCCAACAGAAGAAGACAGCTCTAGGTTATTAAGTAAGTATATATTGGCTTTGTTTTGCTGCAGAGTAAGCCTATATCTGCTGTGGAAACATAGAGACACCACAATTCTCACCCTAGTGTATGTACTTGGATTTACACTCTAGTAGTTGTGCTTGGAGGTTTGAAGAGTCATCACTACTATTACCACTGAGTGGTGCTGGTTACTTCCAGTGACCATAAACAATATGGAGTTCTAGTCATGGGAAAAAAATAGATACTACATATTTTTCCTGTTTCTATGCTGCCCTTTATGTCATTCTCCTCAATATGAACTTTCAACTCAGGTTGTTTTATCATGCCAAAGCTTTGATGCCTGAGAAAGAAAGAACATTTAGCTTGATAAGGAAGTTCTTCAGGCATAAAGATGACCTCTAGCTACAAAATAAACAGCCAGGTCAAAGACTGGAGCAGATTCTTCTCTCTGACTCCTCTCAAATTAGGAGGAACTAAAAAACCAGCAAAAACAGACTGCATAGATGGTAAAAGCTCTAAGAAGTAAAGGTTTACTGAGCATATCTATGCTGAGATGGCTTGATGAATACATCATGAGATGACAGCCTAAGGGGCTTATCTCTGTGTCACTAGCGAGTTACTTCTCTGTTAACCCCCTCACTCCACAAACCTGGTTTCATGCATTTCCCTCTGTCTTTATTAATGTTTCAAACTCATTGCTGGAGTATTTCATTTCATCCAGACTCAATCCACTTTCACTGTATTGACATTTATTTGTTCCTGTAGCCCATTAGCACCTTTGCAATGCCGATGAGCTTTTTTCTTCTCCCTCTGTAGGTAAATCAATTTCTAGGGTGCATGGAGATGTTTAGTCCCACACATAAAAATGATATGACGTGCAGTGGTGCTCAGTGGCTTTAAGACATCAAATCTAGTAGTGTAGATAGTGAACTGGATGTCTGTTCTAGGATGTCCTAGCAAGGCGGCAGAGAGGGGTGGTCATAACAAGCCAAAATAAAAAAAAATGTAGGTGCTTACTGACTGATGTGAGATGGCCTTTCTTGTGCTCCTTCATTCTCCTTCCCTGACGACTCATAACCTGCTGTATCATTTCTTATCAGCCCATCTCAAAGCCTCCCTTTCCTCTTGATTTAGACTTCAGTTCTTGATTCTTCCACCCACATCTGTGTTAATTTGCCTCCCTCATGTAGAACAGAGAGCAGATCAAGGGCTGTCATTCTGCTCGTCTTAATCTCCAAGCACAAAATGTACAAAAAACCCAATTTCAGTAACTCGTCAATTAGTCAGCGGAACCACTGTCTTGGTAACTGCCAGGCAGAAAACACCTTTATAATTGCACCCGCACATGATGAACAATGACACTAGCCGCAAAAAGATCCCGTAAGTCAAGAAAATTCCCAGCCCTGAAGGTAAAGTTTGGGTTCTGGCAGACTCAAAACGGCTATACAATTTTTGCAGCAGAATGTTAAACAGCACCATAAAGGAGGGCTGCCAAGTTATAGCTGTGTCTGTAGCAGGCTGTGGTGAATGTGCTTTGCTGGCCGTCTTTAAATTCGGTGCCCCAGTCTCGCCTCCTCCACCTCCATACACAGCCTGGGGGAGTACAATGAATATCCTTGCATATGACAAATGCTGAAGACTCCTAACAGACCAAGTCCCTATTTACTTTGTGTGGTGGATAAGGATTCTTGTAGTATTTTCTGTCATGTATTCTATATTATAGTCAGTATCCTTCAGTAAATTTGACAGCAGAGTATTTGGTAGAGCTGGCCTATGGTTTTAGGAAGGAAGTTGAAATGCACATTGTATTTAACATGAAATGCCTTGCAAAAAAACTGGCAAGGTGAAGGGTTAAATTGAATGAGGTATCTTGGCTCAGATGTTTTTGAGGCATGGAATGACTACTCAGTTCATGTACTGAGCTGGCACAGAAAAGTGCCAGATTTCAACACATGCACAGTTTTATAACACATTCAAGCACAGGCATCATCAACCTCTCTCTTTAAAGAGCACATTCATGTTGAATCCTCATGAGGGATTTATGTGCCTTTCTCTTTAATAATGCACAACCTTGTAGCTTGTGCAGTCTCTAGGAAACACTGGCAACCTGCAGTCAGGAGAGGCAAGGGATTCTTTGGACACAGCTGTTTTCACACGTTTTTCTGCTCCTGTTGCTGTTCCCAGTTCTGCTGTATGGAAAGCTGATACTCTTAATTGATATTATGTATATATTGCATAGCACACATGTACATGTAGGCACACTATTGCTCTAAAGACACATCTGTGTCTGCACATGTGTGCACACAGATGCGTGCGCACACACACATGTAATATAATATAATATAATATAATATAATATAATGTAATATAATATAATGTAATATAATATAATATGTATGCACAAATCCTGTGTCAGGATTGAACCTTTTGTGGAGCAGACTCTTGGTTGAATGTGGTGAATGTGCTTTGCTGCGTGTCTTTAAATTCGGTGCCCCAATCTCGCCTCCTCCATCTCCATACACATCCTGGGGGAGTACCATGAATATCCTTGCATACGGCAAATGCTAAAGACTCCTAACAGACCAAGTCCTTATTTACTTTTTGTGGAGGATAAGGATTCTTGCAGTATTTTTTGTCATGTATTCTATATTATAGCCTGTATCCTTCAGTAAATTTGGGCAGTCGATTGAATTTGTTGATCTGTGCTGTCAATTGTAAAATAAAAATAAAAATAAATATAAAATAAAATAAATAAAAATAAAAATAAAAATAAAATTGTAAAATAAAACAATCACCCAGACACTCATGATAGCTCATCTATCAACTCTCCTTTTGAACTGTGAGGAAAGAACTTGACAAATCAATGACCATAGATACATAGGGTATGCAGGGTTATCTATAGTTCTTTCATGTACAAACGTACCTCTGTATATAACATGACAGAACTCCAGTTGATATATTGATTAATAAACCAATACTGCTCTTTAGATGCCATTGAATCTCTCTTGATTTACATCTGTAGAGCATCTGGTCTGTGATATGCTAAGATGGACACAAGCCACGATAACATGGTACAGCATTAGCTAACATTTTAGCTATAACTATATAAACAGAGTGGTAAAACAGATTAACAGAAGATGGACACTAAAAAAGATCAGCCTAGCTAGAGCCTACTATAAATTCTGTATTTGAGCAGCAATGCCTTATTTTTCACATTTTTACTGGTATTTCCAACTTTCAATCTGTGAACTTGATTGACTTGATTGATGACAGGACAATGGGCACAAACTGGAACACAGGAAGTTCCACCTGAACATGAGGAGGAACTTCTTTACTGTGAGGGTGACAGAGCACTGGAACAGGCTGCCCAGAGAGGTTGTGGAGTCTCCTTCTCTGGAGATATTCAAAACCCGCCTGGATGCATTCCTGTGCAACCTGCTCTAGGCTAACCTGCTTTAGCAGGGGGGTTGGACTAGAT
>VZSC01017608.1:0-13150 GCA_013398225.1 Steatornis caripensis | reverse complement strand
AGAGAAGGCTGAGAGGAGATCTGATCAATGCTCACAAATATCTAAAGGGTGGATGTCAAGAGGATGGGCTCAGACTCTTCTCAGTGGTGCCCAGCGACAGGACAAGGGGCAATGGGCACAAACTGGAACACAGGCAGTTCCACCTGAACATGAGGAGGAACTTCTTTGCTGTGAGGGTGACAGAGCACTGGCACAGGCTGCCCAGAGAGGTTGTGGAGTCTCCTTCTCTGGAGATATTCAAAACCCGCCTGGATGCATTCCTGTGCACCCTGCTCTAGGTTAACCTGCTTTAGCAGGGGGGTTGGACTGGATGATCTCTAGAGGTCCCTTCCAACCCCTACCATTCTATGATTCTATGAGTCTATGAAAAGAAAGTAAGAGATATTTCACATTCCCCAAAATAGATCCATTGTTTAAAATAAACCCTCATGTTGCATAGCCAGCACTCACCCTGACCAGCGATAGGCGAATACTCTGTTACTCCTACAGAGAGAGAGTAAATATTATCTATTTTGCATTCAGTTCCAGTAATTTGAGGAATGAAATTCTGTTGGGGAACAGAAGATAACACTTCATGAGCACGTTGATTAGAAAAAAGGAAGACAGTGAAACATAGCAGCTGTCTGAAAGCATAAAGAAGTTCAGAAGGTTTAAAAGACTGAGCCACTATTTTCTCGCAAATAAGATTATAGATAAAGATAAACAGAAACCAATTTTCTTCACTATCTGTGGCAGTAAAAGTTAACGCCCTATGAAGTGCCTTGTTGCAATCTCAGAAACCAGGAACCATATGTCTATGAGACCTGTAAAAGATCTAAGCAGAACACTGCATGCCCAAAGCTAGGCAGCATTGTAGACATCTTCAAATTTCATAATAGAATAAGGAAGTTAAACAGGAGATTAATACCACAGCTAAAAAACAAAATGAACCTGTATTTAGAAATGTCTTGGTGACCATGCTTCAGTGCAGCTGTACAGTATTAGTGATGAAAGACTTCAAAGGCTTTATGTGACGTAGGGGAACAGAATTTGACCGAAAGATGTTGGATTAGCAATGACAGAAGCAGCAGTCAGAGTTCAGGGACACATAGAATGACTCAATAAAGGAATCAAAACATAAAACCAGCTCTGAAGATCATGAGCCTTATTCCGGGTTCTTCTGTCTCTAGGGCAAGAGTTCATTTTATATGAACTTGTAAATGTGTATTATATACAAGTATCACATTGGTGTCAAGAACAGGCAGTTGGTACATGCTATCTAGCATCTGCCTTGAGGGTGGTCTCTGCCCTCAGAGAACACAGGGAAAGTAAAAAAGTCGTCTTTTTTTTTATTTTTTGAGGAGGAAAGACAGAGGGGTCAGTGTACCATATATTGTACATAAAAGCAACCACAACCAACAAAGCAGTGGTGGAACTAATTAGTTATAATGGAGGCTCTAAGGCAGCTGCAGTTTCTCTCACCAGTAAACATTCATATCAGCAGCACCAAGCTGAACCAGGCACCTGTAGACAGGCTTGGTTCCTACCCAGGCGGAAGTCATCCATGCGAATGTGTTGGTGTTCATCCCATCACAACAGAAAAGCCAAAATCATACTATATCTCTTAGTGATGTCCTCAAGAAATCAAAGTTAAACCCAGTGGAAAAGGAAAGAACCAATTTACAAACTTTTTCCATGCACCAAGCCTGGAGAGTTCATGTGCAGAGCAACTCAAGACCACCTACCTCTGTGAAAATTACAAACGTGCAAGTCCATGAATCTGATAAACACCGCAGTCCCCAGATTAAAGGTTTCCTGAAAATAGAAGGTAAATGCCAAAAATTCTGAAAATGTAGTATGGTGGATGTGATAACTGGGGCGAGGAGCTAAGTGGGGTTCAAACCACTGGGGTATCATAAGAATGTGAAATTTTCCAGTGAAACAGGCAAGATTCATTGAAATTTTACTTGAGTTGAGTTTATCCTCATCACAGACAGACAGGTACCCTTGCTCTTCTCAGCACTGGAGATGTTTCCCCTCAGGCACCTCACTACAGGTTCAACAAGAGGGCAAAGTCATAATTATTAGTTCTCTGCTAGCCTCCCTCCCACCACAGCCAAACTAATTACATTAAATTATCACCACCAGTTCATCAACACCTGAAGGAACATTTCCCTCTTGTGTGGATGCACAAGGTGAGTTTAAACCAATCCCTACAAAACTGGAGTGGGCTATACATAGGTGAGTGCAGGAAATTATGTAAATCATTCAATCACATGAAGTCCTGGAAGATTTACATGGAGCAGCAATCTCACAGGAAAACTTCGTTTCACTCTTTTATGGTGACAGCTGGGGAAAAAACAACAAAAAAAAAATCCAACAAATCATCCGGATTCTTAAAGCCAGGGCAGCAGGGTTATCTGTAGAGCTCAGGCTTAACAGGCAGGCATGAGAAAAATGTGCTTTCACATTTGAAATGGGGATAAGAGGTGATGGTTTCAACAACCTCCATGATCCGTGCAAGCTCAGACAGATCTTTGCTGCCAGAGATCAACATGTACTTGACATGAACAGGGCACTCAGTTCTATGAGCATAAAGACTTCTTGAGAAACATGGCACATTCACATTTCCCAGTATCTTCATAGAGTTGAAAATCATTAATGAAACCTTGGCAACAGAGCTAGTTCATTAGCCACGTTCATTCCAAAATACAGAACAGTTCCTTGAATTATTATGGGAGTGAGTGCAGCCCAAGTGTTGATGTGAAGGAATATAAGAGTTCATTTGGATTTATTCATACTGGTGATGAGGGGTAGTATTATGGAGCAAACCCCCAACTTTCTTGTTTAAAGCAAGTTTTAAAGTTTCAAAGCTTAGTGATGCAGAAGCTGCATGTAAAAAAGCTGGCCTCATATCTTTCAGATTGTACCTGATTGTACCTCTGACAGGCTAGGGACCATTCTCTGGAGCTACTAAGTAAAGTAAGTGGTATTACAGAGTTTACATCCATACAGTTAATTCCCTGACTCCAGGCTCCTGGCCCCAGCACAAGTTCAAGCCCAAAACAGCTGCTCAGTGTTGGCCCCAAACCATGCCAGAGCAATCTGTGGGTTACCACTAATTGGTGTGGGCCAAAACCATGCTAAGGAGCATGCCGATCATTTAACAGCATGGACATCTGCAGGACAGAGCACAGCCCTTTTGATGCCATTTTGTTTACGAGCATCAAGGTAGCTTTAGAGCCTCTTCAAGCTGTGATCACATTACAGGGAAATCAGGGTGGAGTTCATTCACAGCATGGTATTTGAGGCCTTTGCGTGATGACCATGGGCCAGTGCCAGAAGACTAGAGGAAGCATGGTGCGTCTTCAGAGACACATCCCACTGGTGTGGGGAACTGATACCAGATTGCAAGATTGCACCTGGGTTCTACACTGAAACTCAGTAGAGTCATCACCAGGTTTATCAGAGTTAGTCAGCTGTATGGTGGAGCAGAGCCTCAACCCTTGTTACTTCCTGTTTTTAATTTAATAGAAATTGCTCCCTACACACACAAACACGTACTCACACCAGCAAGAGTTGGTGATGCAGCTAAGTAATTCAGCATATTCTGGTGTGTTATACTGGAATTCAGATGATTTCAGGGGTTCTTTTTAAAAAACTTTCTGGACAAGGATACAAACATTGACATGCAAGCACAAGTCCTGCAAAGACTTAAGTCACATATATTTCTTTAGGTGTATAATTCCACAAAACCCACAATATTTTGTCCAGCTAAGCAGTTGGCTATAAACTTTAGCATAACTATGTACAGTATTTTATAAAAACACTGATAATGTCTGGATGTGAAAGGAACTGCTTAGCAGGAAGAAGATGCTTTTTGTATTTGATCAGAAGATGGGCAGTTGCCTGAATCAAATGCAGTGATGTATTTGTCCCCTTAGGACTGAGTTTTGCTTTGGGTAAAGTTTTGATTTGATTTAAGTCCTTGATTTAGGCAATCTGCAACAGATGCTTCAAATGGGAGTGTTTGCAGCCTCATTTCGACAATGCTGGAGAATGAATCAGTCTGTTCATGTAAAGTGTCTGCTCCTTTCCAGGATAACAAAAAATTATACTTTCGTATGGTTATTGACATCATAAGTGGATTTACTATTTAGGTAAGTTGTCTAGGAATGCATAGAACAAAAAAATGTCATCTGCAACAAGTGCAGCAGAAAACGTATTGTAAATAACTCAGATGATAACATCCTGCACAGACGCACAGTCTGTTTCCTAAGGTGCCATTGGTGCCATTTCACTTCTGCAAAATAAATGGTTCCAGTTGTTTATTCAGACAGTACCTGGTTCACATGGGCCATTGCTTACGTAACTGTGAGCTTATTTGCAAGCCAAGGTTGCCTGAATACATAGCATTTCATTTCAGTCACTGTTTCTTTTAGGAAACATTCTGTTCCTGAAAATGGAAAGGACTCCATTTAATGATTAACTATCAAAACAGATTCCCACTTTATAACCTCCTAGGGAAAGGGCAAATCACTCCGATCAGTTTACTTTCAGAACAGCTCATTTCAAGACAAGAGAATATAATCACCAGGGTCTCTAATACTGCCATTGAAAATGCAAGCTGGAATATTTTATAGAAAGTCTCTGTTGCGTTAGAAAACCTTCTGTTCTCTGTATCTCAGGGTGTATCAGTTCCTACTAAACAGCAGCTCTTTGCCTCCAGCAACTCCCTTCATAGTTCTTTCAGTACTGGGAAAACTTGCCTGGTGAGATTAGTTTTCTTCCTCTAGGACATTTTGATATAGGAGTGTTGTTTCATGCGTCTTTATTTCAATAAATAAAGTTGATTGTTGCTGTGTTTGCTTTTCTGGTTTCAGTATTTTTACTGTGTATAACAGATGGAGCTGCTAGCAACACAAAGAGATAAGGTTGCTTAACGTTTTCCATGAGAAGTCTCTGTTTTCAGTTGCTTATATCTCATTTTATCCACTTGAGCTAAAGAATTTCACGCTTGCTTCTTGCCTCAGATTGGTTTTTTCTCGCTAGTTTTCAATGAAAATTATTGTTTCTTCTGAAAATCAAAAAAGAAATAAATATATTTCCTAATGTTAATTTCATTTTAGTAAGGCCTGTGCATTTGGGACAAGAGCGTTGCATTTTGGTAGGAAGGTTGTGGTGGAGAGAATTAAATTAATAGGTTCACAACATTTAATCCATGAGCCAATCTCACAAACAATAAAACCACCATGAACAAAGTGTGTACCTTCCTGCATAGCACTGGTTTTTGAGCTCTTTGTTTCTAGAAGAATTCATTGAAAGACATAAAACAACTTGGACCTAATATGACCACAGAAAATACAAACCAGAAACTTTGATATCCTGCCTCTGGAAGTTTTAGCTAGTGTATATGCACATACACACAAACACTTGCAGAGCAGATATACAGCCTTATTTTATAAAGATATTCAGCCATGACACAAAGATTTCGGGCAAAATGCTACTACCACCAAAATAGTTGGAATATTTTTCTGCTGCTTTGCTGGGAACAGTATTGTTTCCTTGGTGAAGCTCCTCACAACCTCACATTTAAGCAAAGTTATGCAGCTCAGGCTGCTCATACACAGAAAATACTGCTTTTGCCTCCCCCGCTGCCATATCCTCTGCACACATACCCATGTGACAGTGGCTCCTGCTCTTTGCTCAGCCATTTCCAGGCCCAGATGGGCACTTGGGTGTTTGAGAATTACTCATTGCTAGAGCAGCTGTTTTCCACATCGTTCACCTTTAACGCTGGCTCATGAGAAAGCCTCCCTGGGCTGGAATTGCTTTATCCCTGAACAGCATGCCCTGCGACAGTGTCTGGGACATTAGCTATATCTGATATATATTTATCTTGGAAATGAAGACCCTCCCAGGGAATGGTAGCTTTAATAACGCCTTCAAAAAAAGTAAACTAATCAATTAAGATTTGTGTCGTGGTTTCATCCCAGCTGGCAACTAAGCCGCACACAGCCACTAGCTCACTCCCCCTCAGTGGGATGGGGGAGAGAATTAGAAGAGTAAAAATGAGAAAACTCGTAGGTTGAGATAAAGACAGTTTAATAGGTAAAGCAAAAGCCATGCATGCAAGCAAAGCAAAACAAGGAATCCATTCACCATTTCCCATCGACAGGCAGGTGTTCAGCCACCCCCAAGGAAAGCAGGGCTCCATCACACGCAATGGCTGCTTTGGAAGACAAACACCATGTCTCTGAACAATCCCCCCTTCCTCCTTCTTCCCCCAGCTTTATCTGCTGAGCATGCCATCATACCGTATGGGGTATCCCTTTGGCCAGTGGGAGTCATCTGCCCCAGCTGTGTCCCCTCCCAGCTCCTTGTGCACCCCCAGACTCCTTGCTGCTTCGGCAGTTTGAGGAGCAGAAAAGGCCTTGGCTCGCTCTAAGCGGTGCTCAGCAATGACAGAAACATCCCTGTGTTATCAACACTGTTTGCAGCACAAATCCAAAACATAGCCCCATACTAGCTATGGTGAAGAAAATTAACTCTATCCCAGCCAAAACCAGTGCAATTTGTCAAGTAATTACTCTAAGATTCACTCTACACAACTGAAATCAATAAATTGAAATTATTAGTTGCACAGTTGTGTGTTTGGCTAATTATATAAACATTTGCCATGACGTTTTCAAAGTTAGCTGAAGTAGCATCCATCTAGAAACTCCACCACGGTAAGAGATTGTACCACAAATTACAGAGTTCACATGTTTAATACATGTCAATATATTTTCAAGGACATTTGCAAATGTATTGAAGAGTCTTAGCTGTTGTAAATTCTAATCCCATTCTTAACATCCGAATCATATATAGCAATATGTGTTGTGGCTGGGTTTTTGTTTTTTTTTTTTTTTTTTTTTTTTTTTAACCGACCAGCTCCTCCACCAGTTTAACTAAATTAGTGAAGTTGCTGAAATACACGCCACACGGGACCCTGCTCTGGGACTGCTCAGGCGCTGGAGTGAAGGCAGAATGCAGCTTGATTATTAAATGTAGTGGTTCGCTGGGGATAGGCTAAGAAGAGAAATCCACAGTCCTCGCTGCTTGTCATTTACCTTCCAGTTAGAAACAGAGGTGTTTATTTTAGCCTATAAAATCCTGGACAATTTGGGCTTTTGTCAAAAGGAATAGTGTTATTCTCCTCATGATAAACAGCTAGAGTAATGCCCAGGATTAATTATATGAACTAAAAAGGATACTGGCTTCCAGGCAGGCTACCATGTTTCCAGGCTCTCATATTCCAAGAACTGCTATAAAATACATTGTATTAGCACATAAACTTTTCATTTCCTTAGAGCCTGAGTATTAGAGTTTGAGGTATGACTTTCCAGCACCGAGCCAGCCCTCAATAGCAAAGTCATAGCACAACATCACAGAACCATAGAATTGTTCAGGTTGGAAAAGACCTTTAAGATCATCAAGTCCAACCGCTAACCTAGCACTGCCAACTCCACCACTAAACCATGTCCCTGAGCACCACAACTACACGCCTTTTAAATATCTCCAGGGATGGTGAGTCCACCACTTCCCTGGGCAGCCTGTTCCAGTGCTTGACAACCCTTTACGTGAAGAAATTTTTCCTAACATCCAATCTAAACCTTCCCTGGTGCTACTTGAGACGGTTTCTTCTTGTCTTATCTCTGGTTACTTGGAAGAAGAGACCGTCACTCACTTCATTACAACTTCCTTTCAGGTCCAGTATGCAGGGATGAAATCGGAACATCTATTCACATTACATCCTGTTCAGGGAATCAAAACTGTGAACAAACCAGTCCAAATGCTCCCAATGCACTTACCTTTCTCAATCTGTAATGGCCAAACTCACAACCTCACTTTCAGGACTTTGTGTATTTTCTGCTATTGCCCTAGCTCGGTTTGTCTCTGTGGATGCAAAGACTGTTATTACATGATTAAGTAATATTAAGTAGGAAAAAAATGTTCCAAATGGAAATTAAAACCTTCAAAATATCCCCGAGACTTTTACCCAACCTCAGATTTTTCCCTAAAGTACTGTTTTCTCCTCTTTCATTAATGTGATATGTGAGTGTGTTGACAGTGATCAGTAAGAGAAACAGCTGCCCCAAATGCCACGAGGAGAGCCCACTGGAGGCATCATGATCTCTACAGTAACTGGCCACCAGTGATTTTTCTTGGACATCCAACACACAAAAGTAATCTGTGACATGCAGCAGGGAAGAGAGCTGTGGTGTGGGCCCTTCCCCGCTGCAGCCCTTCAGGGACAACCTGCTCCTGCCTGGGCTCTCCATAGCCATGTCTCCTGCAGGAAATCACTCCTGCTGTCTCACAAAGCCAATGCAGAACCCTTTCTGAAAAAGGAAGTGCAGCCACTCACAGAAAAGACATTCACACCTGGGTCCAGCTCCCCTGGAGGGCTGAGGCAAGAGGCACTTGACTGGAGACATGTGTGCTTGGATCCTGCAGCAGCGCTGCCCTTGCCTACAGCAAGGAGGAGGCTGCAGACATGTGGTGAGAGGGCAAATAGGAACCAGCAGCATTGGAGAAATGGGGTGAGCAGTTAGCAAGCACCAAGAACAAGGAAACAGTCATAAAATGTGGCAGAAGTTCCTGGGTGCAGAAATGCCAGAAAGCAGGTGCATTTCTGTGAATCCTTTACACCAAATTTGGCTTGCTTACACACACGGGACCAGCCATGACTTATGTGATTTCCAACTTACACAGCATCAGCCACAGATTCATTACTACACAAAGTTATTTTCCTTATGGTATCTGCCACAGATGATAAAACTTAACAAATGAGTGAATATGATTCATTCACCAGCCTATGAACCTGCAGTCCCACAGAGACAGTAGGATATGGCAATCCAAACTGCAGGGCTGCTAAAATAGAGGGACAAAATGCACACAACATCACAAGTAATACCAGCTTATAAGGATTTATTCCAAGAAGCTGAATGTGCTCTGAGATTGATGTTGCTCCCCTCCTTTCTGGGTTTGTTGTCTTTGTTATAAAATATTTACCTGTAAACAACAAAACAAGGCACCTTGATTTCAAGGGAAAACTCATGCATGAGCTCAGACTGGAAATGTATATGGATTTATTTAGGGTTTTGGAAGGTTCCAAGGTGTCTAGGTCAATGATCCCTTTTTGATCCCAGTTTGATCCTTTGAAAATTGTAATTGTGCAATAGATATATGCATAACAAAATTCTTTCTCTTGTCACTGTATTATTCCACATGCTTTTGTTCTTTAGCAGTAAAGAGCAATCCAAAAATATCAGGTGGACTGTAGATTTGTTGTCGAGTGGGATTCATTATTAACTTGGCATTGACTTTGCACAAAAGTGGTGACAGCAAAGATAGCTGAATTACACAGACATGGTTCCATTTGGGATTTTTAATAAAGGAAAAAAAACCCCCAAAAACAAAAGAAGAGAGTGCTCAGACAGAAATCATGCATGCTGTGAAATGCCAGGATAGGGAGCTCATTGTAAAACTGTCTTGAGGACACCTGGAATACCCAGACTGGCACTGAGGACATTTGCAAATACAAGCTAATGGCTTTCAGGATTAGTTTTTAAACACACAATGATGCAAACATTTATTTATCCACAGAGTAGCAGATTGTTAGTGTTGAGCATGCCAAAATATGCTTTGGCTGCAATCCGATGACAAAGCCTTTTCTGAGAGATACTGATCAGTCTGGGGAGCTGAAGTGACACAGAAGAGATTTAAAAATCAAGGGGGTCTGTTCTCTGAGGCGTACACAAAGTATTCATTAACTGTCACCAGCTCATAATTCTCTCCATCCTGTCTTCTGCAATGCAACCAGATGGGAGGAAAAGATATTTCGGGGAAACAGATCTATTCATTATCCTACCCCTGGCGAAAGGGTTCAAAACTACCTGAGCTATTTGTTTTGAGTACCTGTATATTTTCTGTGTAGAGATTTAGCATCTAGGAAGCAGTTCAGTGTTCATCTTTAATTGCACAGTTTCAAAAGCAGCACAGCACACCACACCTGTACATATGTCCATTTTACACCGCAACACCTGCATTTAACATATGAGTCAGAGGTTCCTGCAAAAATAAGGTGTTGTGAAACTACAGTTACCCTGCCAAGCTGAGTGCAAGTACTTCCCAGGCTGGACCACCTCACATTATGTTTGGCCAAACACAGGGGAAATGCAACTCATGCATGGCACAGATCGTTACCCACCAGGCCTCCCTCCACCTCAGCTTTGAAGGCTAGTTTTAATAATTTTGCAAGTTACAGTGAGGCTTGCTTAGTTATGTTTTTATTAGTCATCTTTAATGGGTCAGAATTAAGCATGACACTGCTGCAGATATTGTTGAAGAAGGCTCCGCTGCCCCTTCACACTCTGGAGTACCAAAAGGGTAAAAGTCTGCAGTTATACTTGGTACAGTTCCCACAAGTGTGCCAGAGAATTTATGGTTCATCACCAAGACCAAATTACCATCATACATTCCCCAAAGGTGTCATGCACTAGTTTCCTATTTGAGTTTTGCCATTGCTTGAAAGACCAAGAGATCTCCCCATGGGCTGAGGAGCAGTTCTGCAGCTGGAGAGTGGGAAGGAATACAGTGACATGGCAGAAAAATGTCATGGATGAAGAGAAACTTTTGCTGTTATCATGCATTTTGACCAGTCATCTTTGGTCATTTGACCTCCATCTTAAGAAGTCATTCTTTCTTTAATAGCAAACACCTACTTACAAACCCTCAAACTATTAGTTTTATTAACATGTTATCATAATGGAAAACATCATCCAGAAAAATGTATGTAGATATTTAGGAGGAACATAATACTGTAAAATGGCAAAACTTGCTGAAAGTTACCAAATCAATGAAATTATAGTGTTATATGTCAAAAACTACTTTTAATCAAGAAACTCCACATTCTCATTACTAAGTAGTCCCCCATCGTCATACTGCAATAGAAAGAAGAATATTGGAGGAGTCCAAATTCAGCTGCTGGAGATCAGACGGAGTAGGGAGGACTGGTGTGCACAGAAAGCTCTCTATACATAGCTTCATCATTAAAATATCCCTAGCATGAGCAGAAAAGTTATTAAATTCCCAATAAAAAAATGTTTAAATGTCATTAAAAAGTTTCAGTTCTATCATAATTCTCCTTAATGGTGAAAATTTCAGTGCTGGTTCTCAGTCCTGAAATTGCATTTTCAAAGAACCCTGTGCTTTAAGTCTCAAATTACCTAATTACCATATTTATTGCTGGATTCTGTTTTCTAATCCCTGATGACTTTGTCTGATATATTTATGTTCCCTTCATTTTACTCTCATGCAAGAAGGACATACAGGAGTTAGTAAGGATGGCATGTTGCAACCTGAGTCAAATAGGTGGCTGTTATCACACAATATCTATTTAGCTACTCGGTGTTAAAGACTCTGCAAACTATACATATCTGCGTATGGAAAATCATAACAGTTATTTTCTGCTTAACATTTATCAGTGTTATACTTGCAGGATGGTTGTTATAATTGATATAAATTAAACTTGAAGAGTAAACCATCCAGTCTTAAGTTGGCAGCACCAAAAGCAGTTTTATTTCACTGAAGATTTGAAGAACAATTCTCCTACTTCTCAGCTTCTTTTAATTAAGGCATTGCCACAAAAAAAATGTAATTCAAGGAAAGAGGCAGGATAAAATATTAATAAAAGCAAGCATCCAGGCAATCTAATAGTAGCAAAATCTTTAAAGTGTTCAAAGAAAGCCTCTAGTTTTATTTAGCTCCTGTAAATTTAGGAAAGGAAGGAGAGGAGGAATTCATTTCTTGTTTAAATTAAGATCTCATTAAACTACAGTTGTCCTTTAAAACAGAGTGTATAAAAACATCATGATAACATTACACATTCATTGTCCTTTCGAAGATTAAGTGTATTTAATCAACAACCCTCACTCAGCCAGCTTTTCCTATCGTCTAGCCTTATCAGCTCAACTCACAGTCTGAGAGGTGAGCTGTTTTTACCATCTTGTAACTGATTGTTGAGAATCTGCTATTTTTTCCCATCACATATTGATAATAAAATTCAAGACCATGGAGCTTTTGAAAATTAAAAATTTTAAAAATGTTGACAGCTAGCCTCAATCAAATATGTCTGATTTCAACGTCACTCTCATTATATTAAAAACATAACCCATTAAATATATCTTTTGGACACAAAAAAAAAGATAAAAGTTCTCATTTAAAAAATAATTGAAATGTCAAAATATGATTTTGGCATTTTTAAAATAAATCTTTGAAACAGAACACTATTTGAAAATGACCCTCTCTCTTGAACAATGCTGGATTTGGGAACACAAAAAGATAACTCAAGAGAACTACAAACATAATTTGCTGTTAAAATCTATCCTATTACCATCATAAATTAACAGAGTTTGCAGATCACATCATGAAACTAGTGGCCATTCCAATCTACCCCTTTTTGTCAGTGACACTTTGTAAATAATAAAACTAATAAGAAGAAAATAAAAACCATTGCTTATTCCAAGGCCAATGGCATCCTGGGGTGCATTAAGAAGAATGTGGCCAACAGGTCAAAGAAGGTGATCCTCCCCCTCTGCTCTGCCCTGATGAAGCCACATCTGGAGTGCTGTGTCCAGTTCTGGGCTCCCCAGTTCAAGAGAGACAGGGAACTACTGGAGAGAGTCCAGTGGAGGGCAACAAAGATGATGAGGGGTTCTGGAGCATCTCTCTTGTGAGTAAAGGTGGAGAGACCTGGGTCTGTTCAGCCTCGAGAAGACTGAGAAGGGATCTGATCAGTGCTTAACAATATCTAAGAGGCAGGTGTCAAGAGGATGGGGCCAGACTCTGCTCAGTGGTGCCCAGCAACAGGTCAAGGGGCAATGGGTACAAACTGGAACACAGGCAGTTCCACCTGAACATGNGACAGGGAACTACTGGAGAGAGTCCAGTGGAGGGCAACAAAGATGATGAGGGGTTCTGGAGCATCTCTCTTGTGAGTAAAGGTGGAGAGACCTGGGTCTGTTCAGCCTCGAGAAGACTGAGAAGGGATCTGATCAGTGCTTAACAATATCTAAGAGGCAGGTGTCAAGAGGATGGGGCCAGACTCTGCTCAGTGGTGCCCAGC
>VZSC01017607.1:223746-301070 GCA_013398225.1 Steatornis caripensis | reverse complement strand
CGGCGCTCCGGCTTTCTACACCCCACACCTATAAGCGCGACGCCCCTTCCCCCTCCTCCTCACCCCCCGGCCCCTTCCCGCTGCACCCCGCCGCCCCTCAGGGGCCGCCCGGCTGGGCGCTTGGGGCACGGGTCGCCGTGCGGCTCCTCGCCCCCCTCACCCCCCGAAAGGTGAAACGGACAGCGGCCTGGCAGCGACACCGGGAGGCACCGGGGCGGCCAGGCGCTGCCGCTGCCGCCGCCCCCCCGCCCCCCGGCCGCCCCCCAGCGCCCACGATCCTTTCTACGACCCCTTTTTATACGCGACGTGTCCGGACTGCGCTTCGGAGGGGAGAAGGAGGAGCAGAAGCCCCCTCCACCGTGTACATACAAGTAGATGTAAATCATCGTTACCTGTATCTTTATTCTCGCCGTCCCTCGTTGCTATGTGAGTTTGANCGGACTGCGCTTCGGAGGGGAGAAGGAGGAGCAGAAGCCCCCTCCACCGTGTACATACAAGTAGATGTAAATCATCGTTACCTGTATCTTTATTCTCGCCGTCCCTCGTTGCTATGTGAGTTTGATTATTTTTTTTTTTAAATTATCCTTTTTTTTTTTTGCTTCGTTTTTATTCTGGTCTGGCCACTCGTAAAAGACTTTTAAAAAAATACTATGTACCCATTTGACTCTCAGGGTAAAACAGAGAACTACCGGCCCCGTCCCTCGGCGTTGCCGAGGCAGCGCCGCGCCGCTCCCTCCCGGAGCCGGCGGTGGCGGGACCCGAAGCCGGCCGAGGCGGGGGGGGCGGCTGCTGGGGCGCGGGGCTCGGTTTTTTTACGTTAATCGTTTCTGTATATTTCTGGTTGTTACAAAAAAAAAAAGTTTTAACTTTATAATTAATGTATAAGGTATGGGAGCAATGAGCAGGAGAAGGTATAGGAAGCACTTTGTTTGCTAAACACTTTAAATCAATCAATAAACTTTAAGGAAAAAGGCGGCTGTCGTGGTGGTGAGTCCCTGGTTTGCGGCTGCAGGGCTGTTGGAGAGGTTTCCCCCGGAACACGCCGGGCTCACGAGGCGTTCAGAGGAACGCCTTGCATCCTCCCTTTTTTCGTTTCGTTTCCTCTGAGAGCCTATCTCCTGTACGCAAATAAACTTTATTCTTCTCGTACGAGAGAGAGTATTTCCCTTCCTAGTCCCCTTGATTCCATTTGCTCGCTTGGCTTTGCCCATTGCTGTTGTGCAACGTTAAGAACAAAAAAAAAATTTTTTTTTTTTTCTCGTAGAGAATCCGAGATCTCTGCTGCAAACGGGGAGTCTGATATTTTGGATTTAAGTAAATTTAGTAAATCGGCTCTTTCATTCACATCCCGCCACTTTAAAAAATAATCCTTCCATCGCCTTTCCGCTGATTGCTTTTAAACTCGTGTCGAAGCCGGTCTCTTCTAATCCTTACTTTATTACACTTTTTCGTAGTTTCGAAGACGAAGTCCATCAGCGCTGTGGCCAGCCCGAGCCGGCTGCAGCTCTAACGCCAGCTTCTCGCCCGAAGCCAAGGGACGCTTTAATCCCGTTTCCAACGCTCCCTGAGGGAGCCCAAAGCTCACGCCGGGGCAGAGCGTTCTCTTCCCACTAGTTTTGTATGCTTGGCGTGGGATTATTATTATTATTATTATTATTATTATTATTATTATTATTATGACCAGAAATTTGACGACTGCCTTCCCAGGGGCGATTTTAAGAAACCGGCGTTTTCCGGAGCGGTTTTGGGGAGCACCGAGAGGCGATGAGCGCTGCGCACCCCCCGCCTCCACGGGGCCGGCTGCGGCACTCGCTGCCCGGCGGCCCGGGGTGCCCGGGCTCCGCTCCCCCTCGGCTCCCTCCTCCTGCTCCCCCTCCCCGGGCTCCCCGGCCCGGCCCCGACCTGGCAGCCGCAGGTTGTGGGGGCAGAGGGACAGCGCACGGCCCGGCGCTCGGCAGCCGCATCACCCCTCCCCCCCACCGTGCTCCATCTGGAGAAATAAAATATTTCAGCTTTCCCGTGGAAATAAAACAGCGATGGCCGATATTACAGGCAGGGGTGAGTGGAGCCGGCCCCACGGTGCAGACCCCGCAGGGAGGGTGGTTTCCACTGCCCGGGTGGGTGCTGGAGCACAGCAGCCTGCAGGAAGGGTGCGGGCACCCCAGCTCTGCTCCGGGTGTTCGCTTCCCCTCGTTCCAAAGCTTGCAAGAGCTGGAAGTCTCGGAGCAGGCTTGTTTGCGTTTGTGAAAACCAGAACTTTCGTGAGAAAAGACGTTCTGAACTAAATTTTCAGGGAAAACATGACACATAGAGCTTGGGGTACAGCTCTGCACAGCTTTTACTGGTAGGAGAAGAACAGCTGAACTGGGAGACAGACGCTCAGGAGACCCCCACACCGTAAAACTGACCCATTGCTGACCAGGTTTGAGCAAGTGCTACGAGCAGCTGAACCGTTAGCTCAGATAGGACATGACCCAGATTAATTAAGAGAGAATTCAAACCCTGTCTACACACTGGGAGCTCCAATAAATTCCCCCAGGTGGAAAATAATCCATGTCCAAGAGGAAGCTGCTCAGAGCATTTTCCTACTCCAGGCCTCAGCATCCTGCCAGTGAAACCTGTTCGTGTGAGTGTTATTCCTCACAGCTGTTGGATGCAGGAGTCAGTCAGCCTGAGATTCCTAGTCATTAACCTCGATTTAACAAGGCTTTTCACATTTTATAGCAGTGCTGCAAACAGAGCCGCAGGTATCTTTCTCAGCATAGTTTAGGAAGTTATTGATAATCCTTGCTCGAATGCCTCATCCAGAGCTCTGATCTCATAGAAGCCAAGAGCAAAACCGCAAAACTCCCCGCTAGTGTGTGCGTTCCCCAGCATGCAGACCATGCAGCTGTGTAGAGCATGTAATACGCTTGAGTCTCAACTCACAGGGTGTTCTCGGTACGCAGAGGCCATTCAGAGCACCAGCACCAATGAGCTAACTGTCCAACGATGCTCCCTGGACCACGGCTCTGCAGCTGGTTCGTGGCGTTGGATCGGGCTGCGTGGTTACAGACTTGCCAGTGAGAAGCTTGATGATATCAGCACACGGCGGCTGTTGTTGGCCTGAATGCTCAGCACCCAGTGTGCTAAAGCTAAATGCTCTGACCTGTCCGAACATCCTAACTCTGTCATCCGTGCTCCTGCATGTTAACACTATGGCTCTCTAAGAGCACGAAACAGAGCTTGATGCAGCAACTTGAGGCTGTCGCTCCAAGGGGGTCCCACTAGACAGTCATAAAAAAACCCCAAAGCTCCCACACTGACCCCGCAGCGAGGCCCAAAAGCTGATTCCCACCCAGCACCTACCTGGTGTACCTCCTGCACGGCACTCGATGGGCTGCGCTCCTGCACAGAGCTTTCTGGAGGGATGCAGCTTGTTTCCAGTGAGTCAGCAATGAGAAACAGAGCCCCCGGTACAGTGTAATGGGATCTACTGACTTAAGGAAAGGTGATTATGACAGAAGCAGGAGGTGTTTGCTCTGGTTCATTCTGTGAGCTACTTTTTTAAAATTACTTTATTATTAATTTATAAAATTTAGTGTTAGGGGATTCAGAATGCAGAACACATTCAAGAAGACATTTAGCAAAGTGTTTGCCAGAGAACAAATTCTCATCTCGGCTGCACCGAGCAGCACATTTAGAATCCAATTCAGCATTTTCAGGCGATGTCTTCGGCACATACCAAAGAAGATCTGGGGCACCAGCGTATTTTTGAACTAATTCCCATGAAGTCAATGTTATATCCAAGGGTACAAGCCTATATTAGTGAGAAATTATTCAGACACTAATTGCCTCACCGTGGTTCACTGTCTTTATGACTGAATTTGATAAAAAGAGAAGAAAATTGCATCTATTTTACTTTGCTCTGAATATTTCAGCTTATACCGAACAAGTTTCAGTGGTTTACGTTCACTGAACAAATGGCAGTAAAAAGTCTTGCAATCAAAAGAACAGAAAAAGCACACAAATGTGACAGATACGTTCCAAATGACTGGGAGATAACTAAAAATATATTGAAATATTTTGTGCCATTGCTTACACACAATGGTCAGTGCTGTTATACAGAATATAATAAAAAAAGATGAAATACGGACCTTCTGTCTCAGACTGAACCCACGGTTATTTTCCGTGTTTCTATTCTTACACTACATGAGCAAAATGTTAAGAATAAAGTTTTGTCTGTATGAACATAAATCAATTTCCCAAAACCACGCTGTGATGTCTGCTTGTAGTCCGCTATATTGGCAAATATCCATTAACTCTCGCATTACACGTACAAAATTGTTCTGCTCAAACACGGATGTATTTAACTACTCAAAGGAACATTATTTTGCAATGTCTGGGCAGTTCTGATCTTCAATTTCTGTCTCAAAGAGTAAGCAAGCAAATGTAGCTGTTGTAGAGCCTAAGAGCAAATAAACCAAAGGAGTTTTTATGACAGTGGAAGATTCGTCAGACTGGGGGATGTAAACCAAGGCACAGATCAGCGTGGGCACTGAAGATGAAGGGGACAGGCAGGTAAATGGGATCCTAATCAGTTTCTCTCACAAAGTGGGTTTACATAAACACTTTACATAAACCCCACATTCTCTCTATCTGGTGCTTTTCATTTTCCCACACGCTCGCGTTAAACAGACATCTCAGGTGGACGGAATGAGGGTTGTCACAGTGAAAATAACCCTGACAGTAAGAGAGCTCTTTCTACTTTCCTGATGCTGTCTGACAGAGATGTGAATTCATCATACAGAGTAAGCTTCAAAGCAGCTCGGGAGGTTATCATAGCATCGGAAATCTACAGCTGCTAAACCTGCAGTGCCCATTCAGGAGAAATCCTGTGGGTGCTGGAAATCTTACGGATGCACCCTGTATCCACAGAGAAACACCAGGGGCACAGAGGGCAACTCGTGGTCAGGACCCAAAGTCTGGGCGTGCAGGGTCAGGCAATATCCGTATGTTATTCACTAATTTAATCTCATTACACGACAAATCCTCAGCTAGCTAAAACTAGCTAGTTGCACCCAAAGTGCTAGACTTTGTTCTAAAATACATCTTTTCTATTTTCTTCTCTGTAACGTCACAAACCAGAAACATTTTACAATGGCAATAAAGGAGGGATGACACTACAGCAAAGAACTGCAAGTCACAGCAATATTTATGTGAGGCGATGACTGACACAGTAAAGATTCACCCTCTTTGGTAAACTGCTGCTTTTTCAAGAGAAGAAAAATAAATCTACTAACTCATCTTCAGTATGAACGTCTCAATTATTGGCCATTTTCTTTCTTTCTCCCCTCCCCCCCCCCAACTCCAACCACAGAAGTGCATTACAAGAACTTGCCCTGCACATAAGGGACTCCTTCCCATCTTTCCACCCTTAACACAGGCAGGGTGACAAGCTTTATTTCCTCTGGGTGTGTCCCCAGAAACTGCCTGAGGGGAAGAGAGCTGTGGATGAGCTGCTGGCAGGGCTTTTTCAACTCCTTGTGTTGACTGAGAGTTTGTAGTACCAAGCTGCGCTCTCTATGACCTGTTACAGATTTTGAGATTTGCGATTAAGAATGCTCTTTGGGACTTAAAACACCAGCACTACACCTTGTCGTGACGATTTTGAGCAAAATAGTATGTTTGCGTTGAGCATGCTCTGCAGCATACCCGGTCACACTCTCATTTGCCGCGTCTGTTTCAGCATTGGGGAACATAAAGGCTCGTGCACACGTGGAAGCAACATCTAATTTCAGCCCTCCTAAAACCACGTGGCAGATGCTCCTCCTGGGGCTCTTAGCCTTCAACTGCAAAAAATACTATTACAAAATTTCAAAGATATCCAAAAGCAATTTCCAAACAAGCAGGAACATATATTTCCATATACCTTTTATAGTGCGCGAGGATACGAGTGGCTCCATAATGGCATTATAAATATAGCAAATTAATGGTGGATGCAACGCCAACACCTTGTCATTATGCAAATTGGAATGTCGGCAGAAATGGTTATTCAACAATCCCTTTCAAAGTAACCAGACGCCTAATGCTGCTCATTACATCTAAACTAATTAGCACCACATTTAAACAATTTTAATAAGCTTTTCCCTTAAGCCCTTGACAGAGGGGATTCCTGATGCTAATGCAGAAACGTATGAGCACTTGGCACGGGAGCGCTGGGCTCTTGCTCAGGGCGCTGACAGGCAGAAAAGCAAGGGCAAGTCTACCCAAAAAGCCAAATGATAATATTTGAGTTACAGATGTTTAAGGACAAAGAAACAGGTCGCACCGGAGTAGAGCCTAGCTCAGCTTGCCCAGGCTCTGGTGCAGCCTGTCACTAGCACTTACGCCACCGCGCCCTCCTCCCAGTACGTCAGAGCCTCCTCCCAGACCTCTCCTGAGTTGGTATCATGTTCAGGCTCTGTACTACCCAGGCCTGGCTAATAGGAAAGGCTCATCAAGGGCATGATTTCATTTCTCTCTCCACTCGATCAGCTTGGAAGGAGAGGAAAGCAAGGGAAAGCATCAGCTCAGAATCACTAGTCATTAGTAGCTCTCTCCCCTTCTTTTCCTTCAGAGGCAGCACCCGACTCCTGCAGCTGACGGGCAGTAACTTTGTCCCATGGGTCACAATTTGGCCGGCTGCCAGGCAGAATCTGCTCCCATCCACATGTATTTTCCAGGGCATGAACTAAGTTTTGGGATCTTTCGCATCTCTCCCAGCTGAAGGGATCACCAGTGCTGCTGGAAGGGGAGGGTCCAGATCTAGGTCTTGATCTAGGATGCTGCTGCTCTGAGGCCTCTGTGAGGCCTTCCCACTCTCTGTCTTAATTCCTTCAACCTCAGTAGAGGATTTTGTAATAGAAAAGACTGTCACCACATCCATTTAAGAGGAATGCTCCTAGGGCTCTGGATGTACCTACAGGCTCTAGTTTCTCTCTCTAGCCTTTCACCATCTGTCTCTGTAATCCTCACCCCACACCTCACCAGGAGTTCAAGGTCTGCACTGATAAGGCACGCCTTCATCGCCCTGGGTCAGACTGCCACAAAACCAGCTAAGTTGTGAGAGACAGGGGCCTCAACCCCAAACGCTCCAGCTGGTTGCAGGGGAACTGCATTTAGGTGGAGTCGCTTGCCTGAGCTGTGGTGTAGGTGCTGTGTTTGGCTTTATACCTTACTGACCCTCACCCTGATCTTGCCTTCAGACCTGCCTTTAATCTAGGTGGATTTCAGGTAATTGCTGACTGCTGGTTGGCTCTGTTACTGTTACAAAACTTGGTGGTTTTGTCTGGGGGTTGTGGGATGGTGCCCCTTCCCAGCTTCGCTTTCGGCTCCTGGTTTACCTCTCCCTGTCGCCTTGAGCCTCTACCCAGTTTTTTCTTTCTCACCTTGCTATGGACTTGACTTCACCCTGCACTTCCAGCACCGTGGAGTTTTCCTTGGGCACTGCTCAGGGCAGAACTCTCTTTCATGACTCCAGGTGCAAATTCAAGTGCTATTTTCACCCAGGAGCGGGATGTTGTTAATTGTTTTGGTTTTATTTAAATGCAGCTGTCCCAGTGCAAACCAAAACAGATATAGGGAGAAATTGCTCTTCTGTAGTTGTCAGAATAACACCCTGCTCTCAGGCTTTGCTGTCCAAGAGGTCCTGGTGTGACCTCTGGTGACAATTGCTGTGAGGGAGCTCCTTCCTGAACCTGTGAAGGTCAGCAGTGTTTTTAACGGTGGGTGTCTAGGGAATGAGGATCCAGATCCAGCCCTTCCTTGCCCCAGTCTGAGCACTGTAATCTGCTCTTTTTCACCTGTCTCGTCTCCTACACAAAGCGTTTTTAACTCCACTGTGGTTCAGTTTCAGTTCCCACAGGAGAATAGGCGATAGGAACCGTCTCCTTCCAGCTCCCTTGCATTTAAGTCGCCTGTGGCTTGGACTGTCTCCTGAGACAGGACGTGGGACTGTCACCTCTTAGGCCGAGAAGGGACCTGGAACTCCATCTCACCTGAACATGTGCTCCAGCATTAGAGCTATTACATGCACTATGATTGCCACTGCCTATTTAAAAACAGTAATTCTGTTCAAGGTGTGCATTTGGTGGGTGCTAAGCAAGGTGTGGGAATACATGCCAGACCAAGCCTTCTCAGGTGCTCATACAATTCTTTCCCTGGGTCTCATTAGGCTTGAGCAAGAACTCTGGTTTACGTGGGAAAGCCAGTGCAGCTCACAGCACGTACAGACCCTTGGGGGGCCCAGGAAACCGAAGCATTTCCTGGGCTGCAGTTTTGGACTTAGGCACCGAGACCTTTCTTGGTCCAGTTTGCAGAGGGTCCCTTTCTAGGCCCATTTGCTACCATCCATGGTCAGACTATCGTGTAAAGGCATGGTTTTAAATGACCCATTTTCATCACTTAAGCACTGCTGTGACATCCAGATGTCCTTACCGCTTCTGATGCGTAACCTACAGAGATGTTTACATCCCCCCTCATGATTAAAATTGTTAATGTGTTTAATAGCACTGGATGAGCTACAAACACAGTTGCATGAACAGGCAGGTATTTGCACGAGTGTTAGAGACCACCAGATGGCTATCTCCGCTACACTATTTAGATACGTGCTGAATCGAGTTTTTGCTGGCTGGGTTCCTGAGATTCAATTCTTCCCCTGGCTAGTAGCTCCTTGTAATTAGGAACAACCTTATCATCCATTTCCACAGCCACTTTAAGTGGAACAGGTTTTATTTTTAGTTTTCCACAAAAGAAAGATTTTTTTTCAATAACGTCCACCTTGAACTTGCTGATGCCCTCCCCAGCCTGCAAACTGTTTACATGGCAGGATGTGTCGTCCATGCAGAAATGCTTACAAACCCTGTGTCTTTGTCTTGCTTCCAAAACAAAACCCAAATTTTTTTAAGCATAATTTCTAAGAGCTTTTAAGGGTTACAGTTTTCTAACAGAAATCTCCAGCCAGACCCGGATTGCTAAAGTGAAGCCTCATGTAAGTTTAGAGAAAACAAAATTGCAAGACACCATGCAAAACACGAATATGGACCCGTCATCCCGTCCCAGGAGCTTCAGAGGAGATGTGCTGAAGGATTCTTTTTATTTGGAAGACCTGCTCTCAGACTCCATAGCGAGCTCATTTATGTCACTAAGTGCTTTGTGCTAGAGGGCCAGACCCTTCATTCCAACCTCAAACAGCACTAAATTCATACATGCTATAGTAATTTCCTTCCAGGCGTTCATTTCCCAGATGTAACCGTGTGCTCCGCTAAGAATAACCATGCAGAAGTCCTTACTTTCAGTTCTTGCGTAACCACTGAAACAGCATTAGTTATAAAAGGATGACTTAGATGCATCAGCACAGCCCACTTCAGCTCAGAGTTACCGTGTCCTTTTAGAAATATGGAATATTCAACCTGCATTACAACTACTCACCTTAACAACACTCTTAAGGGGCACAACATCCACGGGTTTAGGGACCTGGAAATCTATGCAGTATTCCCAGGAAGCAGACGGATGTAATTCAATTGCAAAGGCATTTGAGCAAGTTATAAAGACAAAAATACACAGCAGAGATTATGTGAATGACACTTGTATTTATTTTTCTTCCCCAGAAGTCCTGAGGACAGGAAAAGGCACGTCCCAGTAGAAACATCACACGGTTTAGCAACCAAGATGTCTGAAAAGCTGGTGAGCACAGAGGCCTCGCATTTGTAAATTGCTGTAAGTGACATGACGCAAAAAGAGGTGCGATGTATCTAAACAGTAGATGGATTTATTTTGAACTTAAAAGGATTTCTGTTTAATGAAGGTATGCTGGATCTTTGGAGATGGATGTCTTTTAAAAAATTTTCTTTTAGCAGAGCTACAGATAAGGAGAAAGCTCCCCAAATCCTCTGCATTATGTTTGACCACGTCTAATGAGAATGCTTAAGTGGAAAAATTCGAGACCTATTGTGTGTATATATGCCGAGTTGTCCTTGTAGAGAAATAACTTGCTTAAACGAGGCAATAATTAACATGGGAGGGGAGGCATGGGTTTCTCAAACATCGGATGAGGGGAAGATGCACGCTGGGACTCCTGAATGCACAAACTATTTGCATTCCAAGTGATCTGTTCTTATATCCATGCGGGGGAAATACTTCATAGCTCTACTTCCACGACATATTCACAGAATGGTAGGGGTTGGCAGGGCCCTCTGGAGATCCCCTAGCCCACCCCCCTGCCAAAGCAGGTGCCCCCAGAGCAGGGGGCACAGCAATGTGTCCAGGCAGGGTTTGGATGTCTCCAGAGAAGGAGACTCCACAGCCTCTCTGGGCAGCCTGGGCCAGGGCTCTGGCACCCTCACAGTAAAGAAGTTCCTCCTCATGTTCAGGTGGAACTGCCTGTGCTCCAGTTTGCACCCATAGCCCCTTGTCCTGTCGCTGGGCACCAGTGAAAAGAATCTTACTAAGCACACTTTTTTCTCACAGATTTCTACCATTTCCCTTTCAATCTCAGTTTTTTTTTTTTTAATAAAGGCCCAAAAATGGGAACTCTGTGGAGTAACGTGCACCTACTGTTAGCTGGAAATTTTCTAGTGCTGACATATGTCCACAGCAAAGAAGGGTTACATGGCACTGCACAATATAAATTCCCCACTCTTTTTACAGGGAGGAGACAAAACGTGTCTTATAAATGAACACCTTCATTCTGTGCAGCCTCAGGAATCTCTGGAATAGTGGCACAACGACCTTTGTGGCTCTTGCGAGCGTTGATCTCCTTCATCAGTTTCATTGAGACTGTTTTGGGATCCCCACACCCAATGATCTACATTACATTCAAAGGTGCACAGTTGTGGTGTTGGTGGTTTTGTTAGTTTTCCTTTTTTTTTTTGGTCTTTATCCCTATTAAGAAATAAACGCAGTTTAGCAGTTGATTCAACCAACCTGCTGATGACCTTGGTTTGTCCTTGTCTACATTTTCACCTAAAGCCTTCACTGCCAAGTTAGCTAGACTGATGGCAGAAGTGGCTTTGCTTTCCAGCACAGTAGATATCTTTTTAAATTCTGGCTCTTTATTAAGTTATTTCTAGTAGTTTAGAAGTACATCTTCTAAATAGCGGTGTTGAAGAGGAAAATGTCTTCCAAACCGCAGAACTCTTTCAAGATAGAACTATCAAGATTCAGCATTAATTGCTTTCTAAGCAGTACTTGTGCAAGTCAAAAGGTATTTTGGCAGAATTGTAAATTAGTGCTCAGAAGCTACACTGAGGAGTTTTAAATTTTCTCCTTTTTGAATTCTTACAGTCTCTTGCTGCATGAGGGAACACCTCTAACAGGCAAGTGATCAAGCCAGTGCTGTACAGAATCTGTTCTAATTTGTATTCTGTATTATATTGAAGATTTCTGCAGCTCACTTTGATTTTCAAACACTCTATCCTCCTGTATGAAACTTGCAGGAGCACAGCTGATCAACATTTGGTTCACTCTGCTTAAGACACGACTATAGCCAGCAAAGCAGGTTTGGGAGATCTGGTGAAGTACCCAGCCAGTAACAACAAATCACGCTGGATCCAGCGGCTTGATCTCAGTATGCACCCTAACTCTCTGGAGTTAAGAGTCCAGATGCCTGTGTTTACACCTGGATCCTTAGATGCATTCTCAGGCCTGAGACTGATGTAATTTTAACTGATTCAAGCCAGGCAGTTCACTAGTACTGTATGCCACTTGAACGATTTTTAAAACCTCATACTTTCACTTTGTACTGGAGCTTTCTGGGATCAGTTAGACTGCAGCACATTCTGAGTATCTCTACAAACTTTCACAACATGGTATCCAAATAGAGTTCTGAAAGATACTGGGATATCATCTGGGGAAGGCAAGAAGCAGACCAGGATGACCTCTGTCATTTCAGCTTCTCCACCGGTGCCACAGCTACCAAGTTTGAATTAGTCCCTGGATTTCAGTTTGCTGAAATCAAACTCTACTCCATTCATTATCTGAAGGCATCAGTTGATTTGGATTTTTTTTTTAGTGTGTATGCAAGACATCTTTAGAGGTACTGCAGGAGCCACTGTGGTGCCTGATGTGGTACACTCTCTAGAAGCAGGTTAAGCAAACACTCTGTGCAGTGCCATCTGTGGTAGAAATCTAATTGTTTCTAAGGCACCTTTTTTTCTGAAGGCATGAAAGTGGAGGCAAATTACAACACAAGCTGGCAAAGCAGGTAGAAATTATATGAGTCCCTTAGGAAGGAACCCACCCACCCCAATCTGAACATTTTACTCACAGTATGTACAAGTGACAAAATACGCTCTATTTAATGCACATTTCAAATAATTATCAACTTGTTAAATGCATTCCATTCTATACCACCACATCTTTGCCAAAATCAATGTTCATCATCAAATAAGTTAAGCTTGAGAACAATTTTAAAAATTACCCCAGTAAAAATGCACCTAGCACAGTATTTTAGTGTAAACATGAAGATCTGTGATAAAGGTTTTGTGCAGTTGCACCCTTAATCTTCTTTGCCCTTCATTTTATTGCAATTTAATTCAGTGCGTAGTTAAACTGGTTGGCAAACTTCTCGTGCTTTCTTTGGTCCACTCGGTTCATTGCTTTCACCACCCGTTTCACAGCACCTCTGAAAGAGAAACAAAAAAATAGTAAAACCAGTTATGTTGATTCTACATAATCTCAGAGAATGTTTACGAATGTTGGGGGGAAAATGAACTATGACTAATCACTACCAGGCTTCTGAACACTGCACTGATGAGGCTGAACAAATTTGTCTTGTTAACTAAATTAGCTGCAGCAATACAAATAGTTTAATTCAGCAATAATTTTATTAACAGGAGTAAACAAATTGAAGTCTTTCAGTTTAATGGCTGTGCGTTCCACCCTCCTAGCATTATTTCTGAGAGTCACCCAGAGCAAGTTTGATTTTCAAAAGCACCCAGCTGCTCTCGGGGCAAAAATAACTAACAGGATCTAAAAAAACTAATACTCAGAAACCCTTATGAAATCCAACCTGCAGAATCTAGGATGTTTTTGTGAGGGAAGGGCTTGCTGTTCAATTCATGTGACTAGAACTCATTTAGCAACTTATTTTCACAGGTTACTAAAAGCCCATTTCATCAGCGGTGGGCAGAATAACACACTTCTGCTCACGCCAGCAGCATCCCCATTCCTGAGCAGCAACTATTTGATGCACAGGCACAACACTAGTTTAGGAAGGCACCAGAGACTGTCATGTATGTCTATGCAGACAGATAAATTACTGCTGTGGAACAGCTAAGGGCTTCGAGTTTCACATAGTCAGGACAGCATGTCCAATATCTTATTCTTATATGAAAGTGGAACGGGATCTCTGCTACCTCACAACGGACAAGTGTTTGAGCCCTCTGCAGTGCCTGCTGTGCTTGAAGAAGGTTCTGGAGTGTTCTTCAGATTCAAAGAGGAAATAAAGGAATGAACTTCGGAGCTCTTAGGCTTTCTGGTGCTCCTAAATCTGATGAGCGTTTGCTCCCACGTTGCTGCTCTTATTTGCTGCCATTGCTTCCTCCCAGTAAAGATGGTGCCCAGATATTTCTCTTCTTCTGGGAGTGACCACCATGCTTTTGAACTTGGTGAGTGAAGACATCTGCATTTTTTTCCCCCCACAAATTTTTAAGTGAAGATCATGCAGCTGAGATTCTGAGGGTGAGGAAAACGATGCCTAGACAGCATGAACAGGAGGAGGAGATTCTTAGAAAAGGCATAGATAGAGCAGGCCTATATATCCTTTGACTGGTAAGGCAGAGGAATGGGTTCATGATTCCAGAAGGGGAAGAAAGCAGAAGAAAGGCAGTAGCAGAAGTCAAGAGAACACTCTGTTGCATACATCTGCCCCCACAGAAACTTAAGGTAGCTGTTGTGCACAGGTAAATGCATCTTGCCTAGCGAATTTTGTTCTTCACTGGATTCTAGAGTTCCCATTTTTATTGGTTACTTTAGGTACCTCTAGCACAAACGCTCAGAAATCTGAGGCTGATATTTGCAGGTGTGCTCAGATGTCACCCTGCCTCTATTTACGAAGAAGGAAGTTATCTCCTAACACATCTCTCTAAAGACCTGGATGCTATGCCAGCGTGGGGAAGTATAATAGCTAAGGGCTTGGTTTGAGGGACTATGTCCCATTTAAGAACACAGCACTTCTTTGATGTCTCCTTTGATTTCTACATCAGAAAAGAAGTTGGCAAGTTCCATCACACAAAGTAGATGGTTTCAAGTCTAGTGCTGTTAGACTCTACATTGTCACAGTCTGCCTTTATGCTTCTGAGGATGCTACAGGCTGTGCAGTAAAATGAAGAGAAGACATCCAGCTGGTAGTGTGCACCAGGCTTTTTCAGGCTCAGGCCCTACACACTACTCCAGCTCTGCTCCTGCAGTTATCTCTGAGAGGCAAGCTGACTTGTGTTTTAGCTAACTGCTCTCTGTAACGGCTTCATTTCAAAAGCCGTTTTGAAACATCTGAAAACAGAGGACACATCCTAATAAAACTTTTCTAAATGGTGGGATTAAAGATTTTCTCAGCAGCAACTGTAATGAAAACCAACATTCTGAAAAAATACCTTGGAAGAGGTATACTTTTAACAAAATTCTGCCAATAAAGTTACCAGAGTAAGGAAAATGTGGTCATGGTTTTGCACTTCAAGTATTGCCTAATTGGTAGGAGAAAAGTGAGCCTTTAGCAGTGCAGAGTGGCCTTGACACTTTCATGTCATGTAGGTTTTACATTAGCACCACTGGATTGTGCGATACTGTAAATGAAATGAGATCCCACTTTGATGATCTGTGTGCAATTTCACTTAACGTTATTGGCAGACTAGAGCCTGGGTTTATCACCTATACATTTCAAGTAATTTGGGGTTGTTATAAGGAGCCAAGGTTATCATCTTGTTTAGTGCTGCAAAGCATGAAACCTATTAAAACATGACAGGTTTGATTCCCTATGCCTGGCACTAATACACATTCAAAATCATTAGCACAAACCATAGTAAACCAAAAACAGCTTTTAAAATTTATTTTGTTAAAGCTGATACACAATCTGATCATTAGAACTCTGTCTTTAACTTCTAACTAAGATCAGGTGACACGCGAATTTAACAGTAAACGTGCTATTTCTGTAACTAAAAGCAATGTGGATTTGGCTTTGTTATAACCATTATATCAGAAAAGGGAAAACAGAGTTTAAACAAATACTGTGCCTTGGATGTTGTTTAACTCATCCAGTATGTTTAGGGAATAACCCAACATTAATGATTTTCTAACAACAATTTTGCTTTTTTGATTTGACAACTTTTCACTTTCATTTTTCCTTTCTCACTTTCCTACTTCATTTTTGACATGTGAAACTCTTTAAATCGCTGCAGCTGCTTCCCAATTGATCAAGACCAGAGCACACTTAGGCAAATTTATGTTGCAGCCACCTCTAACCAAGACTCAATTATCAGTAACATAGTGGACATATAGAGCTACAATACTTTCTAAAACTCATTCACATACCAACCCTTGCTGGGTTGGTAGGCTCCCACCTTCATCTGAGCTAGTTACCTCACATATGTCTACATAAGTCATGGACACACCTTTGTTCGACATGTCTAAATGCCATCCAAACAGTTTCCTCTCCAGCTAAACGCAGGCCAAGAGCAACTGCTTGCTCATGTGCTGGGAGGAAAGGGAGATGTATAAAAACAGCAGAATCGTGGGAAGACGACTGTGTCCACATGTCTCTGGTACAGGGAATAAGCATCTCCAAACTCTTACACTGAGAAGAGGCCTGCAGCAGGTTCCAGTCCTTGATATTTACAAAAGGCAGCAGGGGTTAAGTGAACAAGGACCATAACACAAGGATCCAAATATTTTTCTTAACCAACTGAATGCATTCTCAGTAAAGGAGAGAAATGCAATGGCAGTGTGTCACTGAATAATACACAGGAAAGGATCGCTGTGTTACATGCTGGGTTGGAAGGCACTGCACCAGGCCCAGCTAGCAATTTAGTATACCCAAGAGTGAGAGGAAACGCACAGCAAGCCCAGGCAGCAGGCAAAAGTTTGGGAAGGTCTCTAAGCATACACAAGAGGGTTGAGTGCAACCGTCAAGATGCTGCTACATAGAATCCCAGCGCAGCAGGGGTTGGAAAGGACCTCTGGAGATCCCCCAGCCCACCCCCCCGCTAAAGCAGGTGGCCCCACAGCAGGGTGCACAGGAATGCGTCCAGGCAGGGTTGAATCTCTCCAGAGAAGATGACTCCACAGCCTCTCTGGGCAGCCTGTGCCAGGGCTCCGTCACCCTCACAGTAAAGAAGTTCTTCCTCATGTTCAGGTGGAACTGCCTGTGCTCCAGTTTGTGCCCCTTGCCCTTTGTCCTGTCGCTGGGCACCACTGAAAAGAGCCTGGCCCCATCCTCTGGACACCCGTCCTTTAGGTATTGATCAGCATTGATGAGATCCCCTCTCAGCCTTCTCTTCTGCAGGCTGAACAGACCCAGGTCTACTCAGCCTTTCCTCATAGGAAAGATGGTCCAGTCCCCTCATCACCTTCACTGCCCTCCGCTGGACTCCCTCCAGTTGTTCCCTGTCTCTCTTGAACTGGGGAGCCCAGAACTGGACCCAGCACTCCAGATGTGGCCTCACCAGGGCAGAGCAGAGGGGCAGGATCACCTCCCTCAACCTGCTGGCCACACTCTTCTTAACGCACCCCAGGACACCATTGGCCTTCCTGGCCACAAGGGCACACTGCTGGCTCACGGTGAGCCTGTTGTCGGGTCCTTCTCCACAGAGCTGCTCTCCAGCAGGTCAGCCCCCAACCTGTACTGGTACATGCTGAAAGCCAAGGGTTTTTGACAGATTCTTTTATTAACTGAAGTTCTGCTCAGGACAGCCCATCTTAGGCTTTCAAAAGGAAAAACTTCCTTTTCACTTCATCTACACTACCTACAGTGTGTCTGATGCTGTAAGTTGTGTCACTCTGAACACATCTCCTTTCCAGATCCAATACTATTTGCACACATCAAGTAGCATCCATCTGATTAATAAATGATCATCCAGAGAAGCCACTACAGCAATTAAAAGACTAAAAAAAATGAGAAGGATGAAAAGAATTTTTTCATAGGAAAATTTTGTAAAATAGCTGAAAATCATTTGCAAAGAAATAACCTTGGTCATCAGTACCTGCTACTCTTTGCCCTCCAGCGATATGGAAGGCATTCCTGCTCTGCAGTTAGCAAAGAAAATTGTTTAGTAAGTGCATGTGAATGTACAAACGGAAAGTATCACTGAAACAAAGGGAATCAGCAATTTAACAGGCTTTAGAGAACATAAGCATCTTACTTATTAAAGACTTTCTTCTCAAGCCGAGAACGAGAAGTGTTAGCTTGCTGCTTCAGGTCTGTCAGATTTGGATATTTTTTCTTCTTCCCTTTCCTTTTCCCACCTTTTCCATTATTTTTAGAGGAACCAAGATCCATTCCTGTCGCTGCTTCAACTTCTCTCATGAATTCTGGATCTCGCCACTCTGTTTAAAAGAAAAAGCATGCAGTTTGAAACTCCAAACTGAGATGGAATTTGCAGTCTCCTAAGGTACAGTTCTTGTCACCACTAGGCAAGGGCAGCGTCACTGGGCTGTAAAGTTGCATACACAAAGGAAGGGGAGGATAAAGCTCTTAGCCAAAATGACAGACCTTGATGAAAAAACCCTGCCAGTCTGGGATTAGTATCTATTATTAGCTGCTGTAGATAAAACTGTTGTGTAGGAAGACTTAAGTTTTCACAGTAGCACAGTAGCAAAACTCCAAGGAAACTATTCCATGCAGGAGAGATGACATAAAATGCAGCAATTATTATTTAGAAATTAAACAAAATGTCAACAAGGTAGCTGAGGAACTTAGCTCCACAAACAAACTCTGAACAAGCTTAAAAAATAAACTTCTTTTTTCATCACTTATTTATCACCCTCACTTTACTGTGAGGGTGCCAGAGCCCTGGCACAGGCTGCCCAGGGAGGCTGTGGAGTTTCCTCTGGAGAGATTCAAAATCCACCTGGACGCGTTCCTGTGCCCCCTGCTCTGGGGGCACCTGCTTTAGCAGGGGGTTGGGCTGGGGGATCTCCAGAGGGCCCTGCCAACCCCTACCACACTGTGATTATAAATATGGAATATGTCAACTTTCAGGCAGAGTGAGAGTGACAACATCATAAAATTTCTGCAAAGAATCGTATTTGCTCTCAAACACGCAACTGGTATCTGACAACTACAGAGCATTCTTGAATGAGACAACACAAACCTGTTGCCATGAATCCAATTTTGCATTTGAAAAAGATACTTTTGAAGTATCCCACAGTTCATCAGTTTAATTATCTAAATCAAATTTCTTCTCTTGACAACAGCACAAGACTTAATTTATCTTATCAAAAACTTATTTTAGAGTTATATCAAAACCTTAATGCTTCAGAATCCAACTACACACTGTAAATGGATTCTGGTCATAGATGCCACCATGGGAAAAACTATGAACAATTTAGACTGTAAACTCTTCAAGGAAGCAGTGGTCTTTCACCTTTAGCATAGTCTTGCGTATCAGAACAAGGTATCATAGTATGAAGTTGAAAGTAAAAATGTGGCTATAGGATGGGGTATCTTCAAGTGGAAATTGAGAAAAATCAGATTGCATTATAAACATTTTGAGCATACGGGTTGGAAAAAAATGTAGCAAGTACCACTTCAAAAAGTAACACGGTCCAAACTCATGTCTGAATTCTGTATTTTAACAACCAGTAATTGCCAGCCATTTGTCATATAGTTTCCCCTATGTCAGTCAGCCTTTGCTGCCTGCAGAAATTCTAACACCAAATGTGTACAACCCTTATTTAACATCTGTGTAGACACAGAAAAATAAACAGTTCTACATGACTACACGATTTCACCTACATACCAAGCTGGTCACAGAGTGTGACAAATACTGGTAACAACATTTCAGGAAGGTCAGAGGCAATGTCTTCACTTAAGAACACAGTGTTTAGGAATATCAGAGCAATTTTCCAAGGAAAGGTTCGATCTAACCCACTACGATACATGAAAGCAAGGACTGATTAAAATCCAACAACACCAAAAAGCATGAGGAAAATGAAGCTGTGCAAGAACTGAGCAGAAGCATAGAGGGAGAAAATAGAACACATACACTTGNAGAAAAAGCATGCAGTTTGAAACTCCAAACTGAGATGGAATTTGCAGTCTCCTAAGGTACAGTTCTTGTCACCACTAGGCAAGGGCAGCGTCACTGGGCTGTAAAGTTGCATACACAAAGGAAGGGGAGGATAAAGCTCTTAGCCAAAATGACAGACCTTGATGAAAAAACCCTGCCAGTCTGGGATTAGTATCTATTATTAGCTGCTGTAGATAAAACTGTTGTGTAGGAAGACTTAAGTTTTCACAGTAGCACAGTAGCAAAACTCCAAGGAAACTATTCCATGCAGGAGAGATGACATAAAATGCAGCAATTATTATTTAGAAATTAAACAAAATGTCAACAAGGTAGCTGAGGAACTTAGCTCCACAAACAAACTCTGAACAAGCTTAAAAAATAAACTTCTTTTTTCATCACTTATTTATCACCCTCACTTTACTGTGAGGGTGCCAGAGCCCTGGCACAGGCTGCCCAGGGAGGCTGTGGAGTTTCCTCTGGAGAGATTCAAAATCCACCTGGACGCGTTCCTGTGCCCCCTGCTCTGGGGGCACCTGCTTTAGCAGGGGGTTGGGCTGGGGGATCTCCAGAGGGCCCTGCCAACCCCTACCACACTGTGATTATAAATATGGAATATGTCAACTTTCAGGCAGAGTGAGAGTGACAACATCATAAAATTTCTGCAAAGAATCGTATTTGCTCTCAAACACGCAACTGGTATCTGACAACTACAGAGCATTCTTGAATGAGACAACACAAACCTGTTGCCATGAATCCAATTTTGCATTTGAAAAAGATACTTTTGAAGTATCCCACAGTTCATCAGTTTAATTATCTAAATCAAATTTCTTCTCTTGACAACAGCACAAGACTTAATTTATCTTATCAAAAACTTATTTTAGAGTTATATCAAAACCTTAATGCTTCAGAATCCAACTACACACTGTAAATGGATTCTGGTCATAGATGCCACCATGGGAAAAACTATGAACAATTTAGACTGTAAACTCTTCAAGGAAGCAGTGGTCTTTCACCTTTAGCATAGTCTTGCGTATCAGAACAAGGTATCATAGTATGAAGTTGAAAGTAAAAATGTGGCTATAGGATGGGGTATCTTCAAGTGGAAATTGAGAAAAATCAGATTGCATTATAAACATTTTGAGCATACGGGTTGGAAAAAAATGTAGCAAGTACCACTTCAAAAAGTAACACGGTCCAAACTCATGTCTGAATTCTGTATTTTAACAACCAGTAATTGCCAGCCATTTGTCATATAGTTTCCCCTATGTCAGTCAGCCTTTGCTGCCTGCAGAAATTCTAACACCAAATGTGTACAACCCTTATTTAACATCTGTGTAGACACAGAAAAATAAACAGTTCTACATGACTACACGATTTCACCTACATACCAAGCTGGTCACAGAGTGTGACAAATACTGGTAACAACATTTCAGGAAGGTCAGAGGCAATGTCTTCACTTAAGAACACAGTGTTTAGGAATATCAGAGCAATTTTCCAAGGAAAGGTTCGATCTAACCCACTACGATACATGAAAGCAAGGACTGATTAAAATCCAACAACACCAAAAAGCATGAGGAAAATGAAGCTGTGCAAGAACTGAGCAGAAGCATAGAGGGAGAAAATAGAACACATACACTTGATAGATCATAAGACCTCACAGACTTTTTTTTTTTTTGAAGTGAAGGAATACAGAACAGCACAATTCAGATACAGGAACGATTAATCCAAGATTAAGGAAAATTGTCTAAACAGTTTATCTCCCAGTAATAAGAAGGCGTCACAGTTTAGGAACCCAGTGAATGGAGCAATTGTTTAAACACAACGAAAAAATGCCGGCATCCAGTAGAGATGAAATGAACATTTGAGTAAAATGAAGGAGCAATTTAAAAGCCTTTGAGAAAAATCAATAGAATGCCAGGGAAGAGCAGCCTTTTTGAGCATTGATGGGCCCCTAAAGCTCTTCATACATTGTTACTGAGTTTAGCAGCAGGGAAAAGAAAATTACACAGTTTGCAAGGGTAGGCGGGAATCAATACTGTAGTTAGTAAAGAGATGCTATTTCACATCTGACTGGCCAGCGGCCTGCCTTCACCAGCCTGTCCTGATACCTGTTTGTTAACAAGTCACTAAGGGCTGAAAAACCAGATACTCTTCAGGGCTGACACAAAAAATAGGCACTTAATTTGCTCCTGTGTGTGAACTATTGGAAAAGGATGAACACCGCAGATTAGCAGGTCAGAGTAATCCCACCTGATTCATTGTTTCAGGACCAAAGAGGCCAAAGCACCCTTTTGCAGACATTATAGCTAGAGTTTAAAGTTTTATACTAAATTTAAAAATTCTTCACAATAACAATGACAGAGTTGTCAAAACAGTCACTATGACACGAACTGTATTACTTTTACATAATTGTTTTCCCCTTCCACCACACAAGGCTGGAAATAAACCTACTATCCAATAGGAAAAAGATGTAGGGAGAATTTTGGTGCAATTTAACCACGTACCCGATTCCCAGGTTTTAATGTTTGGCATTTTTCAAACCGTCATCATTAGCAAATGATGTTGTCAATCGTAAGACCAAAGCACTTATTGCACAGAGTGGGTCCCCATTTGTGTATTTTCCATAGCAGCAGTGCTCAGACTTGCTTCAAGTCCTTTGTAAAAAAACCCCAGACAAACCCCAAAAAGGTTGATGAAATATTATAAAACAAATATAAAAATACTGAGGCATAGGAAAAAAGAAAGCAACAAAAAGCAGTGGATAAAAGTATTTAGTGACATCTGGTATGCATATGGGCTTTAGAAAGCTGCAAGGTTTTGTCCAATAAATTAAGTGCCATAGCTTGTTCAGTATCTCCCCAGACAGGCGGGATGGACCTTTGTGTGACATCTCAGCTTAACAACCGCACTCAATAATGCAATACAGCAATGTCAATGCTGGTTTGGGACTAACATACACGTCCTGGTGGGCCAGAGGTGAGAAGTCTCTAACAACACCGCACTGACACTGTAATAAAACTAAATACTATGTCTAGCCTCCAGCAACAGCAATTTCACAGAAAAAAAATCCATCAATATTTTCCAGTGCAAGTTATTTTTATACAGGAGTATTAGTTTCTAGTCCGAAACCAGTCCCTCAAGAACATCTACTAGTTTAATCTGCTAGTTTTAGTGTGCCATAACTAAATTGGGAACTTTCCTTTTTAGCACAACATCCACACCCCTGCCCTGGTTTCATTGTGACAGTCCAGCTGTGCCCCTGCTGTCAGCTGGATGCCAGTTGAGGGAACTTCACTCTACCTGGACAAGGATGGAAATTGTCTGCAAAAGTAGCACTGCAACACATGCTGACACCAGAAGGTGTTCGGTAACTGCTGCGCTCATGTGTGCTGCTGGTAATTGCCAAGCACGGTCACTCAAAGACTGCCAAATCACTATGAAAGGACACCAGGGCAGGTCAGCTGGTTTAAATGCACCTTCAGTTGACATAGACCTTTTTGGATAACAGATCAACAACTGTTTGTTATGGTCTGAAGAGGTTTTGTGGAAGGTTCAGTAGCCTCACTAATAATATATATAACTGTGAAACTGGTAAATTACTGAGACAGTCAGAGCTTAAGAGAGAACTAACTCCTTAAAGGGAGTATGCTACAAGATATCAAAGTGATAAAGCCTATGGGTAAGTTTAATTCGAATACAGAATACTCACCTAGAATAAATGGCTTAAAACAGAGAAAACTAAGACCTGCTGGAGGAAGGCAGATTAAATAAAATTTTGAAAACAAATCTGTCCCCTCCAATTATACACTATGTCCTTGCGGGATAGAACTGTCTCTCCGATCTTCCTTTGCAGCCCATCAACTTCCCGTAGCTTCCTGGTTCCAGTCCACTTGGCAGTCCATGAAAACCTACCTTCTCTCCATCGCTAATGAGGTTTAGTTGTAGAAAAGTCCCTTATTCCCCTTGGAACTGTTCATGCCTGTGTATTCATTGCTTGCTGCCTTTCTCATTGTCTGTATTCCTTACCTAGCAGTCCAGAGCTTTACCCTGGCTAAAAATGCCCAAATAATCTTGGGGAAGAATAAGCCTTCCCTCCAGAGCATTCCACACCTGAAAGCAGCAGCCAGGACACAAGGCCATTAGTTTTGTTGCTCAACCCCATTGTTTAAAAACAAAATCCAGAGTATTGCACAGTAACATATAAACAATCAAACAGCACAGGTCTGCTTGCTCCCTTCCTCAAGCCCATCACAAATATCATGCCTGTTAGAACATCCAGACTAGTTATAATGCAAGTAAAGTCAAGTCCAAGGAGAGGGATTCTCTCGTTCAGAGTATTTTCTAGCGATGCTGCAGACGCACATCATAACAAGGCCAAGAATTCTCCCTCTAAAACACAAGTAGTGAGTGAGTAGAAGGAAATACGTAATATGATATATATAAAAAAAATATAGGAAAAATAAGTTCCCGCATTGTGACAAAAACCCCACTCTGCCAACATTCGTGGTAACACAGTGATCCTAATAATATTATTAATAATAACTATTAATAATAAGATAAAGGCTACAATTAATTCATCTGAGAAGTGTTAGGAACATTATGATAGCTACTGGAAATAAAGAACAAACGCAATGTTAACCTTATTCTGTGTACACATGGATCCATATTTACCACATAAGCAAGAATCACTGCAAATGAGCTGCAAATTAAAATCAACAGGAATTTAAATGAAAACACGGAGTTAGGAGCAAAACAGAAATATGATCCAGTTCTGTGGATCTCAACCTGTGCCTTTCGCAACAAGAGAATCATGTCTCCTCCTCCATATAGCCTGTCTCATTCATTGTCCAACTCTATACAGAGATTGTTGTCCAACTTGTACTTACACTGTATCTAGGTACAATATATACAATTATTGTATAGACTGTAAATACGTATTGTAGGTATTGTAAATATTGTATACGATATATATACAAACACATACACAATAAAGATATCCCACTTACATTTAAAGCTTATCTCCCACCTGTGTCTAATATTTTTACTTTTTTTTTTTTTAAGATACAACACAGCACAAACCTGGCTGAGCTGCTTGCTTCTCGAACCGCATCTTTTCTTCTCTGGCTCTGTCCTCTGCATTAATGGGAATCCCAAATTCATCCCGAGGAATTATCTTTCCGTGGAAAGGGCACTTCAGAAAGAAAAGTAAAAAAAAAAATCTCAAAACTTCTGAATGAAAAGAAAATGCTTACATGTTATTCAACATTGCTTAAAGACAGACACCAGAATCAAGCAACAAAACTTTACAATTGATCCCCAGTCCCCCTTGGAAAGCATCAAGATCCCATACACTGCATGTGTTTAATATATTCAGAATCTCAAAGAAATGAGCTCTGAGATATGAACATCCAATTTCAACAGGCCAGGTAGCACATCCTGTCAAGTCTAAGCCAGCCACCACTGCTGCATTGTATTTTGTTGTTTATGCTGTATCCCTATCCTGTAACAATCCCATTTAAAGTATTTTGGTGCATTCAGATCCTTCAATATCAGGTAATACAGTAAGAACAGGGATATTACAACAAAGTATTTAAGGAAGGTATTATATATAAGCCCTCATTAGGGCTTATAATTTGGGCTGCGTAGGATTCAGCTGTCATAAAACCTAATTTGTAAATAAAATCTCTTTGCCCCTCAAACACCCACATTTCTAAAAACAGTTAATACCAAATATGCCACTAAAGGAGGAAAACCTTTTGGCAAACAACTAACTGTGTGCTTCACTGTCAGGTACCCAAACACCACAGTAATAAATATAATATAAATACCTATGATGAATGCCAAAAATATTTGGGAGTTCTTTAAATGTTTCGGCTTGCTTACAGAAAGGATGTTTCTCACATGAAGCACATATCAACAGTGAACTTCTCCAGATAGAATTTTCTTTCACTGCCTTGAGATATATTTACGATGGGAAATAAACTTTTATGTGCATGTTTTAACGATATCTTCTCCACATAGCACATATCCTAGAAGTTATGTTACTTACTGCCCACCTTAATCCGATCTTGTCTCTCACACAGACTTCCACCAGGCATTGGCGCTCGACATTTATGTTTCACTGGTTCAAACTTGCCAGCAAATGTTATATATCTAGTTTTTAGCATTTCAGTTATTTCTTTATTTTCCACTTCTTCCTCTACTTCACTGGGTGCCCAAAATCGATGCTCAGAAGCAAATCTGGGAAAACAATAACTGAAAATTATTCACCGACAAAGTTGTAAGAAAGCACATTCTTACAAGATTCCACCGGTAACATCCCGTGGTAAACTTACATGTAAAAAGAAGGGAAGCTTTACTAATGAATTAGAAAAACCTAGGAATCTACCATTCTTTCTTATTACTCCTATATTATGAAGATGGTTTTTAAATATCACTGAAGTCTGTCTAGTGCTGACTTCTTGTTTAACCTGCTAACCTATTACAAGTCTTAGCTCCTGTTTGTGTTCTCAACATTCAGTCAGTTATCCGATATCCAGTTTCCATGAGTAACTTTCTAATTCTGTAGTTAACATTATTCATAACAAAATACTTCTATGATCAAACACAGAACATAGACCACGAAGGAAACAGTTTCATCTTAACTTGTCTGATCTTATTCCCGGTAGTTGTACTCCTGTAGCAGCAGAGAAGCAGAAGCTGAAATCAGAGTATGCTGCGATATACTCAGACCAAGGAAGAGAGCAAACAATCAGCTCAGCCTTACAAAGGTTATTCCTTCCAGGTTCTCCTATACAGTGTCCATAAATCTGAGAAACTTATAGGGTGTTCCTCTAGGAAATTAAGCTAATCCATTGAAAGTCAAATTTTAAAATTAAGAGTTCTTACCTATATTTACAGACACATATATGCAAATACACTCTTACTTAATCTGGTGTAAAGAAGATTAGTACCATGCCAGCAGATGTGGGGAGTGGGAGAGAAGAAGAACAAGGACCCTTGGTGTAGTATTTTCAAAATTTCTCAACAGCATTCATGCAAGTTCATTTTAGCCACCCTAGGCTGTCTATAATGAGAAACAGGCAACCCCAGAGAGAAATTACCTGACTCATTTTATATGCTAATCTTAGGACGCAACGACTGTCACTCTGATGGTAAATGTTTTTTTCTCCTCATCATGAAAAGATATTAGGGTTACCAGCCGAAGCTTAGATTTCTAACTTTAAGACATCTGAAGTTAAACAACAACAATCCCATCCCAAATGTAAGGAAATATGAGGTTAAAGAGAAAAAACATAGCTAAACTACAAAAAAAAAATTACAGCCTGCATGTCTGCTGCTAATTACAAGCAAAATTGAGATATCTAGATGACAGATGTCTTGATAAGCGCTTAAAATTCATAAAGGACACTCTAAAGTCCCTTTCTTCCACATAGCTCTTCCACCCAAGCGGTCCCAGAGTGATTTGAGAGTATTTTCTCTATCCATATTCAATTCCCCCTCACTCACTAATATCCTTGGTGTCATTCCTACTTCTGAGACTTTGCCTTCTGTAGACTGCAGAGCCATATACACGTAACACTGGCTTCACTAATCACGACAATCTCAATTCAGCAAAGCACATAAGCCAATACTTAAAAGAATTGCTTTAGTGGGCCTGAAGAGTTTTGATGAATTTTATCTAAGCAAGTTTTCAGCGGATGACAAGGAAAAAAGAAAAGTGGAGGAAATTATCTGATCTTAGCAGCCTACAACATAAATAGCTGCTGGTTTCACTGCAATAGTTGACCCTTTGAAACTATGTAAAGAGATTAGAGCTACATTAAATAAGGGATTAAGCAATTTTGAAGCCATTCTATCATTTTGCAAATCATCAGAAAAATATAACAAGGGTTTTACTTGTTGAAAAGAGATTAATGTTATCCAATAATTTCTTCATCGAATGTACCTCGCTAGTGCCAGAAAAATTCTAACCTGTCACAAAGTACAAACAACTTTCTTCTGGTCAATTAGGGGATAAAGACAAAAGAGTTACAGTGGAGGCTAGTTCAGCATTAAACATAGTAATATGTTTCCACAATTTTTGGTTAAAAACATTTTTTTCAATCATACAATTCTGCAAACTATAACCTAAACAAAAAGCTCTAAGTATCTTTATAATATACTTTAGTCAAACATTTGAATGGTACAGTATTTCAGCTTCAGAAATTATGTGGCAAGACTGTGCAACAGACAGTAAATAAAAGAATTAAATCAATTTATTATTTGCTTAGTTTTAATACTATTCTGAAAACAAGACTGACTGCTAGCTCTGTGTTACTAACCTTACACACCCAAGGAGGACAAAGCATTCCTAAAAAGACATTATGCAGGATTTCTATGTGCAAAGCAGTGTTACATAATCTTTTAGTAAAATTCTCATGTCCTTTGGTGGTCTGAACTTCCCTCCTCCTCTAAATTATCAAATTACAGTCACATGAGAATGAAGAAGCATTTAACACTTGTGCGTGCCAGCCTTCCCAATTAGGAAAAAGTTCTAATTAATATTTTGACTTTTCCCCCAAAGAATCTGCATCAAACAAATCTCCAGGAAATTAAAATTATGTTTTATTCTATATATAATTGATCAGTATTTGGGAACTAGACTTAAAATAGCCTGGTTCCTATACAGATATTAATAAATATTGTTGTTTACTACAAACATATACATTATTTTCTCCCAGCATGACTAACAAGCAGGTGCATAAAGAACAAAATAGTGCTAAATCCCAAAGTTTTCTGATTTCCTGCTGTTGTCATTTAAGCAACGCTTTAAAAAGACAGAACATGGGATCTTTGTTTGAAAAAATGATGCATGTGACAAACAAAACCTTTTTGTAAGACGGATCAAAAGCGGAACAAATAATCAACTGGAGGACCAACACCTCACTCCCATAGAAAGAGTGTTACTGATCTCGACAAGTAACAGAGGCTTAACGGAAATTACACAGCTATACGTTACAAGGAATAAAAGACCAGTAATGGTTAACTGACATCTAAAAGAAAGCCCAGCTCCTGGAGAAATGCTGCACTCTTTCAATAAATTCATATCAACTTTGTTCCTAAGATGATGAGAAGTTTACCAAAAGCTTGAGTAAACATAAATTCTAAAAACATTATGATGCATACAGAGATACTGGAGCAAGCGCTAAATGAGCTAATTCAAAAACTCAAATATCCTAGTCACAGTCATAAAAAGTGCTGCACCAGCTAATTTCCTCTGATCCTAAGAGTAAGATCATTTAATTCAAGAAGGAAGGTAGATGAGTTTGGAAGGCCCATGCTGCCCAAAACAGTAGGTTAAGCTGGCACAGCAGTCTCTATACAGTACGATACTGGGGAGTATGTACCCCTCTTTAGAAAAAAAAAAAATGTACTAGTATAGCTTTATAAACCCATTTTAAGAGATCTTAAACTAGCTTAATGAGTTGCGTGAGTGAAGGCAAAAGTAGGGAAAATGGTTTGGCCCAAACTTTTTGTGAAGCCCACAATTACTTCTAGAGAAGGTGACAGTTCACCATTTACCAGTTAAACAAAACTTCTTTAGAAAAATCATCTTCCTGGTAGCTACATTCTCACTATTAGAAACTTAATTTATCATAAATGCTGTAATTAAGTACATGTAGTGTTCAATAGATGGAGGGGAAAGACTTTTCCACTTCATATTTTAGAAATTCAAATTCCATACACATTCCATGTGGGTTGTCTGGTTTTTGGGTTTGCTTTTTTTCCCTAGGCATCTTATAGAGACAGTATGTGTGCATATAGAAAAGTTAAGGTGTACCTTAATTTTTCAATAAATACATTTTATACCCAGGGGTCAATGACATTGGGTGTACAGAGTTACTTACATTATCTTTAGTTAGATTGGCATATCTGTAGTTATAGACTATAAGGCTCAGAAGCGTGCCCTCTATTTTATTGGAAAGCATAAAAATAAAACAGTACAGCACAAGGCAGACAGGCAGTGAAATATGCTTCTGATTTCACTTATGACTCGAATAACTCATTTGCAATGTAAAATAAAGCCCTACCTACCTTTTTGGCATTACCACAGACAAATGCTTCTTAAAGCCCTGCTGAGAACCTTAACCATTTTGTAGGCTCTGAAGAGCTTACACCACACGAGACAGAACCTAAAACTTGGAGTAAAAGTGTTAAAGCATTATTGTATATCAAATTTCACTGGGTTTCAATAGTTTAAAATATATTCAGCATTTTATGCAATCAGGTACAGGGACAGTGCTTTCCTCTTGCTTTTTCTGCAAACAGTGCCTTCACACCACGATCATGGGTTGGGTTTTGTTTGTTTGTTTTGCTAAGAAAATAAAGTTAAAGTAATTCTGCTGAGAATATGAGAGTTTGATTTGCACCCGAGCCAGTCAATAGGTTTTTGCCTTTTCCAAACAGGTATTGTACACACTGATATTAAAGTTCTGGTGGATTTAACTGAAATTTATACATAGAGGGAGGACTCTGCACCCCAACTTCCATATAAAAATACTAGTGCTAAAAAGGAGTTTTAAAAACCGACGGCTAGAAACAAGTTCTGATGTATACCTACAACCTGTTCTCCCCACCATTGCTAAAGCTTTCCCCAAGCAAGCAATGCTTCACGTCTAACAATCACAAAACCTTCCCAGACGAGAATGGAAAGTGAGAGATCCAAATTCAAACCCTGTAACTGCCACCTATTGTCTTGTGTGCCTGAACAAGCATATCAATTTCCTCAGTTACCACTCTGTAAAGTCAGGAAAAATACCCCGACACCTTCCCCAGTCTTTCTCCTACCTTGTCTGCTATTTATTTAGACTGCACAGTCCCCAGCAGAGGGACCGTCTATCATGCACTTGCATAGCACTTCGCATAATGAGGAGCCAATTTAAATTGGAGTAAGCGCTCCCATGCTGCAAATAATGCACAAACATGAAAAGAGCAGAAAAAAAAATGTGCTTTGAAGCATCAAAGGATATTTAATTAGTATCATGTCTTCTCAAAACAAACAACATTTTAAGGTAGAATTTCTGACTTTGTTTATGGGTCCTACAACACAAGGCAAAGAAGAAAAGTAATTACCAAAAGAAATAGCAGTCACCCCACTGCATGACCTCTGAGTGCAAGTAAATCTATATATTTGTTTAATTTGCCTTAAAAGAAAAAGAGCATTACTTGAGAATCTTCCCAGCATTTTGCTGATCCTGTCCCCAGTAGTGAAGATCTAATCCAAACGGCATGAGGGGAGCTTTAGCTCTTTCTTCTTCTAGTTTTCTTCTCTTACTGTCAGGCTCTTCCAAGGCTGTTGGCTCAGTAGTTGCAGAATCACTGGAGAAAAGTGGTGAAAAGCCAATATAGAATAACAATGATCACAACTTTTTCCTCTTTTTTCAGTAGATTTTCACACCAATGCTAATATTATCTTACATCTAGGACTACAACTACTTTTACAGGATTGTCTTTTTTTTTTTTAAGGATACAGACCATAACACCACAAACTTTAAGGACAGCACACTGCACCGTGAAGCTTAACTGCACATTCAGCTAAAGCTAGATAAAATGCATTATATACCATGGGTGCAGAAGCCTAGAGATCGAATGGGGGCAGTAGTGGATCATGCACGTCGTACTGTAACAAGAGCTACTGATGTGGCAAACCATTTTTAGAAAGATCTTGCTTCTGTAAACTCATGCCCATGTTTGCATGGCAGTCACACAGACTGAAAAGTTCTTGGTTTTAATGACAAAATTCCATCTTGCAGACTTATAATACTCACTGTGCAACACCTCTACAGAATTCATGAGTCCTCAAAAACCAGAGTACTATGATGGAGACCTTGGCTATTTCACTGATAGAGCTGCAAATGGTCTTAGTCACCCTACTGAAATACTAGCTTTTAAGGATTAGAAGCCAAAATGTTCATCTGAATACTCCAAACTTGGGCATTCTAATAAAGTAAATATCTTTCTTTTTCTGAGATTACATCCCAGTTTGCTAGGTTTTGGGGGCTTTTCTGGCCAATGTGTCTTCTCAGGAACATGCTACTAGGTAGATTACTCCAGTTTTGTCCCCACATTGCAGATAAATGCAGGTCAAGGCTGGAATGTAACCAAGCTTTGAACAGGATTGACAACGAATAAGTTTTCAGAATCAGTAAAACATGCCTCCAGGCAGCACAAATCACTGGGAAGCAAGAGACAGTTGAAACTACTTTCTAATTTAGCACTAGGGTATGTTCTGTTTAGTTCCAAACCAAGAATTACCCCAATAAATGGGGATGGGTTTTTTTATTAGGAGAGGAGGGAATGTTTTATATTTTCATAGAGGCCATTTACACCAAATAAAACCTAACCCAAGTGAGTAGTAAAATATTCCTTAAGAACCTAGAGCAATCACTAACAAAATCCCACATATTAAGCAAGTGAATGTACATCTCAATAAGAGAATTGTAACTTCAAAATGAAACCAAGACAGGCTTTACAGCTTGCCTAGTTCAGGAGTGCTTTTCTGTGTGCTTTCACAACTAATAAATAGAAGGAAGAGCAAGAGGTTTCTACAAGAATTAAAACAAAGATAACCTGGCATGTGGAGGTGGTAACTTTGGCAGCTTGTCTCTAATGAGTTTCAACGTGGCAGCTGCACAGGTTGGATCAAGCTCATCTTCATTCCCTTTCAGCTGGGCACAGGAGCTCAGCAGAGCTGGTCCTATCGATGTCTTCCCCACCAGTGCTTTTGGAGGTGACCGGGGTTCTAGCCCTGCAAAAAACCTTGATGTTTAGGAGGGACTCACTTCTCCCACCCTCAACACTTCACAGCGAGGCCAAACAGCTCAAGATGCTGATTACACGTAGAGGAGCTGTTTCAATTTGCATTAGACATCAATGCCACTCATCGACCAGAGTGGTATTTCTGCATGTGAATTTTGTCTTATTTTTGTTACAGCAAGCCAACTTTTAAACTTGTATGACATGGTGTGACAACAAAGAATGATGTTACTTCACCTTAGAAAGAAGGATTTTAATAATACATGTTGGCCTAAACTGCAATACTACTTTTTGTATATAAGTTTCTAGTGTCACATTCGCTTGCTGGTATGTCATTTCTGTACTCAAGGTTATATCAAGGTAAAACAGAAGAAAGGAACTATTGGCACTACTGTTTAACACCTAGAGTCCCAAATGACATGTAAGAGCAGTAGAAAGCAAAAGAAAAAGCATATATCTGTAGCCTCCTGCATTTTAAGATTAATTCCTTGTGGTGCCTCAGCAAAACATCCTGCTAAAGCTCTTACGGCCTGGCAAACAGAAACCACTTCTGGGTGGGGGGTTCACTGCAACACATGACTGAGGAGAATGAGAACCATCGTCACCCGGCACGGCTGGCAGAGAAGCACATCCAGTAAAAAAAACGAAGCGTGTGTGAGGCATTTCCCTGTTCTCTGAAGATTCTCAGCTACCATATTCACCCTTCAGAGCTGAGAATATAAACCAAGATACCCCCTTTTTTCCTTCCTGATCTGTTAAGGCGCAGCACCACTGAGAATAATTGAGTTTCCATTCCTAAATACATTCACAAACAGAATTACCTACAGAACACCCTTCTTTCATAGATACTAAACCACACAATTTGCCAAGATAAAAATATCTAAGCGCTGGCAGAAGTGATGAGTATACACAGAGAGTACGTTCAAGAGACAGTAAATGCCTGAGCTACACCTGAGGAACAAGCCCACTGCAGGGCAGTACCAGGCACTGATGTTCAGCACCAGCAGCTCAGTGGTGGGGCAACTTAATTACTTTATACAGCTACATTAGACAGTCAGCACAGACTGTAATGATGCAATTAGACAGGCTGAGCAGTTAGACAGCACATGCCTCCACCTGCTGAGCTAGAGAAGCAACTCTATTAGCTGGCAGTTAGTAACAAGAACTTTTCAGCCAACGACAGCTAAAAATGGAGAGACATGACCCCTTACACTAACGTAATAAGACTATATTTTCCCCATCAGAAAGCCTTTTCGTAAAAGTGATTTTTTTAATAAAAGGTTTTTAATGGTTTCTTTAAAAAAAGAAGTTATACTCCCCAAAAAACTAAATCAACACAAAAAAGTTATGGTTTCACAAGACTAACATTTTGAGCAAATTATCTCAGCCTTCTTACAGAAAGCAACCTGAGTTTACCTGACATGTTTTAGCCCTTATTTTAAATTGGGACTTTTAGTCTCTTTCCCACTTCTAGCCAGCCCTGAAGCTGTATCCAGAAGTATTCTTGCCTTGCCAATTTGTTTTGCTAATCGTTAAATGTATCACAAGATATCAACTAAAACAAGACAAGCTAATGTGGTATGACCTGCCCTCTGAGTGGGAAATTGCAGGACCTGTAGTGGCAGCTAGCTTTGGTACACAAAATACCTTAATTTCAGAGAAAAATACATTTTTCACAAACAAATTAGAGCAACTTACCCTGAACCCTCTTTCCACATTATAAGGTCTTCTAGTAATTCATCCTGACCTTGATTCATTTGTACCGCTCATTCCCTGCAATTTACGGGGTGCAACCACAGAGTCAGGCATTGCCTGACTCCAGTCACAGGTCAAGTTGCTGAGCTGGCAACTGTCTAGATCCGTCCCCTAGACACATACGCGTCTAACATTTTCCAAGTACCTAGATCAGGAGCCGAGTCCTTGCATGGGGAATGACATCTCCTCCTTGTTTTCCAAGGCTCCAAGCTTAGGGCCCTCTGCTTAACCTAGTTCCTGGATATCCTCTCCCCAGCAAGAGCTGACAATCCCAATTCAAAATCGACAAAGCTAGAGCCCCTCAGAAGGAGAGGAGAAACAAAAGCAGACATCCAGTTGGATTTGGCTTGTGTGCATGTGCAGCCTTTAAAATTTGCTGCATACAGCCAATGTTACTTCAGTCGTTACTAGATCTTCTGAATACAACTGAGAAAAGTGAGAGGTTCACTCCAGATAAAAGTGAGCGCCTCACAATGCTCTCAAGGATGAAGACTCTTCTAAGACCACCTGAGATCCTATGTCTCTCTCTAGTATGGCTTATACTGGTAACAATGAAGAAAAACATTATAAGAGCAAGGCGATTCAGGGCAGAGGCCAGTAACAATTGTGGCAGATGGCTTACCTGCCCCTTTCAAAACAAGAAAGGGTAGGAAATAGGATCTGGAGGATGAGGGCACTAGCCATCAGCACTTAATAAGCATTCCTAGAGACTCCTGTCTTCTCGCTCTCCCATGACAGCTGAAAACATTTCTTCTGCTTACCCAGTGCATGCCAAAGAGAAACGTGGACAATTTTAACAAGATGGTTGAGGCAAGTATATCCGTGATGCAACTTGTGTGTGATAGTATTTTCCCATGTCCATAGGGAGACCAGACCCAGCTTGGGCAGGCTGATCCATTCCACCCTCCCTAAGAAAAGGCTACTTGAGTATCACGTAGATAGCCCACAGGGGTGAACACACATCTGAGGGTGGGTATTTCAGTAGTGCCAGTCCCGTGGCTGTCCCAGCAAGGCTTCAGCAAGTACCCAACTATCTGAACGTTCTCAGGCAGCATGCACTGCAGAGTGCACAAAAAGACATTCACCACAGTCTGAAGCCAGTGTCAAACCCAGCTCTTCCCTGACTCCCTGTTCTGCTCTCTGGAAGACACCCCAAAAGCAAAGCCTGCATTCCTAAGGCAGTGCACCTTGAAAGACAGTGCTGCTCGAGCTATCCAACGCTTCCTGCGAACCAAAGTTTGTGTGGACGGTGATGCAAAGAAGCATCACTCCTTTTTAACTTTTACGTTCTCAGATTGTAGGTTAGAACCTGCCCACCAGCTGCAGATAGAAACAGGCCATCCTGCAACTGTTGGCTGGTGATGCTGCTGCTGAGCATGGCTGACACTACTACTCCCTTACTCAGTCATGCCCACATCACATACTGTAATGAACACGTTGAACATGCCACACTCATCTTGCTATCTAACTTCCCAAACACGACAAGGTTAAAAACATCATTAAAAAAATCATTTAAAGTACTAATCTGTGTGTTGGAAAAGGGTTTCAAAATTAGCAGAAAGACCAGCAATTATGGAAATGATAATTAAGCATAATAGGATGGAACTAAGCAGAGAAATATCAGGCTAAATAGCAAAAGAAATTATCTCATGACATTTATTAGGCTGTGGACTTGCCATTCAATAGAGATAATGGTGCCTCCCCAAAAACGTTTTTTAAACATCACTTCAGTGAAATATTAAGGGAGCAATCTTGAATTTATGTATCTGGAAAGGGGGCAGGATAGGACTTCATCTCAGCTCCTGCCATAGACTAGAAAGGGAAAAAGCCCTTCTCAGGTGCTTTGTATCAAAGTAAAACAGAATGAACCCAAAAGATTCCATTATAACCACACTTCAGAGTTTTTCAGGATTTGGAAAAGTAAACTTCCTTTTGTGACAGAAACAATTCCAAACAGGCCCTTTGGCATGAACAAGGTTAGCTGAGAAAAACATGTGGTAGACTGTATCTGTAATGTAGAATCGTTCAGACTACATTTAGCATTTAAAATTGCCTTTTTTCTCTCTTTTTTTTTTAAGTACAAGAATGCCTTTCTGAAGAGCACTGTTTAAAGCAACAGCTTTGAGAGCACCAGTATGTGCACTACTTACAAACTGTGTCAAAGTCAGCAGGTATGTGTCTCTCACCATACCTTTCTTCCTCTTCACAGAGAATACATGCATATGTTTCAAAAGTTCTCAGGAAATCCTACTTTTATTCCTATTTTTCCTATGATGATTATGGAAAGCATGATTGCTTGTTCATGACACTGATTTTGTTTGAGGGAGAGAGGCAGGGAACAGCAGAGACAAGCAGTCAGCAACACACAGAAAAGGCAAGAGAGATAAATGGACAATGTGACATTTAGATAGATAAAATCTCATCCAAAAGATCAATACAGGAATTCTTAAGAGTTACAAGAACAAAATATTTTCCCATTGATTTCTTATTTTAAACCATTAACACAGAAATGGCTAAAGGTAAATACATGACAACATCAGTAAAACTACCTCTACTGTGGATTTTTTAAAAAAATATTTGTTTATAAAATTAGTTTTTGCTAAGAAGATAAAGACAAGAGTCACCATGCAGACAGCCCTAGATGAATGGTGTCCAATGTCAGGGTGGGTTTTTTTTTGTTTTGTTTAAGACAGACAGGATTAAGTGCAGTTTTAAAAGTAAAATTTCTCTGAAGAATTCTGCTGTTCTATTTAACACAAGTACAGTACCTGGGTTCAAACCGTTCCAATAACAGCTTTTAGAAAGAATCATAAAAATGTTCAAATCCCCTTTTTTTGTTTAAATTGACCAAATGGCACCTATTTGCCTGAAGCAATAAAGTAGACCGTGTTCACAAGATAAATCGATACAAGGAAAGAGAGAGGCTGGGGTTTCAGCTGAAGTTAGGCTGCTGAATGCTGACATTATTGATTTTAGCTAGTTCAGCTGGCCTTGTAATTAAAATGTAAATTTGAGAAAGAGATTATGTCCTGACAGAAATGGTGGGATTAGGGGGAGATAAAAGCCCCTCAGTGAAAATTCAGAGAAAGAGCAAGCACAGGTTTCCTCAGCTGTGTGGTTTTAGACGAAATCTAGCTACTTCAGATTCACTTAAGTTTAATTGAAAAAACGGAGATAGAATATAAACAAGTATTACAGACTTCAACTTTCCTGGAAAAAATATAGTAATTTCTGTTTCCCCATTTGCTGACTCCTAGTCAAGCTGGATCTATGTGATTTATATTAGCACAAACACTCTCCGAGGCTGTCAGGAATATCCAGCAGTTCAGGTACAGTATTTCCCACTTACCCTCTACCGTGCTCATAACGAAAAAAACCTGCGCGTATTTTCCTCAGGAAGCACAATAACCTGTACTGCTAAGTGAACAGAACTTTGCAAAGCTCATTTCACATAGACTTTTGCAAAGCTTACTTCACATGGACTTGCAGACCAGAGGGTTCAAGTCAAGGTCTGGGCATTGCTTCCAAACAGCTTCAGTATTTCAGGACCAGTTCTGCTATACCACTCCATTCACAAACGTGTGGGAACAATTAACATACGTCATCATATGGTAGGAAGATTTCATTGTCTCTGAAAGTTCTGCTACTCATAAGAGATAGAGATTTGAATTATAAGTTATATTATTAAAAATATAAAGAGACTCGAATTATACGACATCCCTGAGACACACGATCTTTACGAAACCATCAGAAATTAAAGGAATATTCAGTTGTTTTTTGTTAAACTGGGATCACATTTAATCTCTACCTCAAAAAAAAAAAATCAGGCTCTTTTCTTGTCAGTAATACTTCATCTACACAGAACTCTAAAATGAGGAAAAAATAATAAAAATATCTGTTATGAACAAAACCTTAAAAATATTCATACAGGGATAACACTGATTAAAACTCTTACCGTTTATTGTGCTAGGAAACTTCCTCTACAATTTTAGATAGACACCGTTTCTTATGTCACCCTTGAACGCCACTAAACAAATTGCTGTTTGAAGCTGCTAGGGAAGGATGCTGAAATGCCAGAGGTGGCTTTAGCAAATATTCTCACAGCACACAAGCCGTGTGTGCACTGAAAGCCACTTATCGCATGGACAACTGCACATATTAATATTTCTGTATAAATGATTCTACTTGTAAAAAGCTGTCAAAGGGTCTGCTACAATCAGAGATTTTAAACAACCAAAAAAGGTGTCCCCAGCGCCTCCGAATGCAGCTATGCTCATTTACATTTATCTAAAATTTTACAATTCTACTTTGAAAATTTAAATTAAAGAAAAAAAGATAACTATGTTATTTAACTAGAAGAGTTCATTAACATTACATAAACACTTTGTTTGGCTTACCAGAATTACAGAATATGTTAATTTGTTATAATGTTAATTCTCATTCATTAACCCTATTTATTGTTGTTTAACAATCATAATAGTTAAGAATCAGAATAAATCAAAGAAGCAAAGTTTAGCTTAAAACCTTTCTACATCTTACATCTTGACCTTTTAAACCTCTTGCTTACTATTTCACAGTCCCTGGCCATTGCATAGTTCTTATGAGGTACACTACTACCGCACACCACTGGGAAGTATTATCAGCACCCTGTGCAGTGACTATTAATTTCTAATAACTTTAGCAGGAATCAAGTATGTCCCATGTCCTGTCAGATTTTCTGGTAACCTTATTTACATAGAAGGACCTTGGCTGGGAGTGAGGAAGGGCTTCCATCATCAACTGATTAGGATGCATCAGAAGAAATGCATACAACCAATACATCTACGTGGGTGAAGTATTTTATTGGAAGTGCTAATCATGTTTTTTCCTAAATGTACAGTTATCTTCATTCCAAATGCTGTATTATACTAAGTTTTACTCAATTATTGTCCTACGTGCAGCTATATAGAACACGTGTTTGTCCATATACACATATATTCAAAGCATACTAACACAATGAGGCAATCTCACTTGTAAACTTACAATGAAATACTTCAAATGTTGTATATGCTAAGAGAAATTAAGACCACACTCACACATTTGATTATAGTGGTTCAGGACTGGGGTCCTAACTTCAATGCTGAGTATCTGTTATCTATACATTTATGGTAAATCAATGCATGCTATTTCAATGATGTAACAACTACATGATTTTTTTAAAAGGATCTATAGCAATATTAACGTAAATCTTATTCTAAACACTAGATTCTTGTGTAGGGAAACACAACTGTGTGTGAATTGCATTTCCCAATTTGTGAAAAAAAGAACCCAAATTTCACAGGGCAGTGAAAGGTAAGTAGGTAATTCCGCCTGTCCTTCCCCCTGCAAAATTTGCCTTGTCTTTTCCCATTAAAGACGACAAGTAGTACCCACCAGTCCTTATCTAGCCTCGATAGTGTAATTCGAAGTCTCAAATTCAGCTCCTGAGAACTGTGGCTCACACACTCTGAAGTCTGCAGGTTTGCTTTCGCTGTGGTCTCCCCTGAGCTGTTCCTCCATGTAAAACTGTTCTCCATGTTCTTCACATGCAGGAAGAATTCCCTCAGGAAGTTCCGGAGGTATGGAGATCAGACAAATTGGACCAGACTAAAAAGCTATCAGGCTTTTAAAGCAGAACCCAGACAAACGGAGAAATCATTGTAGTAAGAAAGAAAAAAGCTTAAGGACCATTTTTAGTTTCTATTTAGCCAGCACACGTGTGCTATTTAGTGATTCAAAAGCCAGTAGAACCTCAGCAACTTAATTCCCAAATAACAATGTAATAAAACCCATTTGTTTCCATTACAAGTAAGGTAGTGCACCATCACTTGGTTAATCACGGTGATGCACATTTTTATGGCCTGTAGCTGATGAAAGCAATTGGCCAGACTGCTACTCAGACATACATCTCACCCTAAATCAACCCACCTTACATTATGTATGAAATATAGCTATCTGTTAGCAACAGAAGCTGCTGTACCAATCCCACACTCGTGTCCTCTTATTTGCATTGAGTCATCCTTGAGGCAAGTCTACTTCATGATCATTTGCCATGATACTCAATCTCTCTCCTGCAGAAGCCTAGACTTGCTCAACACCCTATCATTTTAAAAGCCATTACAAAATGATGTTTAGTAAATTTTTCAAATACGCCTACCACTGGGGAACTCTCATCAGTCCTAATAACAGAAAACTAAACAAAATATTTTCCTAAAAGACTAATAAGCACTGAAAACAAATCTCTCACTGGATATTTCAGAGACGTTTTGATGTTGTAGCTAGGGGTGTAAACTCAACACTTAGGGTTTCTGCTTTTTCCCCATGATTTCCAGAAGATTTTCACATGTACTATTAAAACCCACATAGAATAAAGGAAAGCCTAGCTGTAAAATCAACAGAAAATCATTCTGTATCAACTAAATCTGTTAGATGCTTTTATGGAGGAAAAAAGATCTGTATGAAAGCCATCATTTCTTCACAGGTCAAAATAAGAGGTTTCTATTTCATCTTATCAACGCTTGCATACATCTTCTTTTTGCCACGTTTAGCTTGAAATCTGTTACATAAAACAGCAAACCAGCCTTTTTACCCGAGAAACTTCATTTAGATGTAGGCTAAAAAGAGCGCATTACTATTGCACGCAGTAACTAAAAACATTGTTTTACTTCCTACGCAAAAAACAAAGGAGATAAATAGAGCTAAGAAAGAGTCAGCACAGTGAAGCTACACAGCAATACACGTGGGTAGATAACACGCAAGGCTTCAAATTCAGTGCCATTGCTCTTCGCGTGACACAGACAAAACATTAGTATTTCACCACACGAACAAAAACATTTAGAAAGCCTTTTCTGGGGAATAAAAGAATCAGATTCCAATAAATTAGTAATTAAATTTCCTAATTTTTTAATGCGTAATGATGGTTCTATTATATTCCACATTTCTGTGGCAGTTTTGCTTTTAATCATTGTCCTCTGCATGTCTTGATGGATGCCAGTAAACAGAATAAAACTTCTAAAAACAATACGCATGGAAGTCTGCTGTTTAGGTACAAATTAGTGTATTAGTCAATGCAGACGAGTGCAATTTTCCGAATAAATGCCCTGAAATGCAGAACTTTTACTGCTTCAAATCTGGAAAATACAATCATGCATTAGTCTATGCAGTATTGTTATTTCTAATACAGCCTTTTAAATGTTCAGAGAAAATGCAAAAACTATAGAAACCCCACACGTTTAACGAATGGTTGCAATAGCAGGTTTATTCATGTTTCTAAAATGCTCAGTGAGAGCTGCACTAGACTAGCTTGTGTAGTCTGAAGCACTCCTAATTCTATGTAAAAAACAGGGGGCGACTTCTCTATGAAGGAAATAGTCTCATTTTGTACACCTTATTGATCAATTGGAGTACAAGCCTTCTTTCCCATGTTGCTATGACATTCCATACTAAAAAAAAACCCCAGTCAACTACTCAACACACAGAAAAGGCATGACCCAGATACCATCAGATTAGGAAAGGCAGCATGGGCACAGAGAACCCACAAAGGCATGTCATTCTGTGATGGGAACAGGCAAGAATTTCTGAACGGGATAGAACTAACCCTTGGGATTTTAGAACTGCAGTTTTGATCCCAATATGACAGAAATCCCAAGCAGGCTTCAAGATGCAACGTGAACCACTAAAGTAGCTATCAGGGACCTAAAAACATTTTGGCTTAAGGCTCAAATACAAGAGAAATAATCTGATTAACCAGATTTGAAATAATGGTTTGTATTCTTGACTGCACAGTCATTTCTCATATAATTTTGGATAAGGATGAAACTTGAGAACCAGTAGACTGCTTTCACGCTAATACTCCTAAGTCCGACAGCTTCCTCATGTCACTGCTTGTAAAACGGCAACAGCACTTCCCTGTACCTCAAAGCAGTATTGCATAAGTAAGTTCACGAATGCATGCACTGAGACACAGACAAGAATTACGGCTTGAGAAAACCCATAGGTAGACAACAGTTGCTGGAGGTGGGTGCTTTGAACTAGATCTGAGAATTATTCAATTTTTACATGGAAAAGCACGTCTCTCAAAACGGATCACTTCCTCATGCGGTTCAGAGCTCAGCTGCAAGCTATGCCAAGACCACCATGGGCAGGAAGGGATCTCTCGTCCTGGCATCAGCACCAAATTCTCTCTATGGAACAGTAACGACATCAGAAGCTGCACAGTTCCATCCCTCACCTTATCCACCTTTTAGGCTTTAAGACAATGCAACCAACAGCTGACCAGCGAAGGCTGAAACCTGGGAAATCTCAAGTGGAAAGAAGATTTTCTCTCTCTCTAAAGCTTTCTTTTAAACTAATAATGCCTCAATTTTTAAGGGGTTCGCAATACTAGCCATACAAGGGCAAGGGACTCTTTAATGGATATAAGGAACATTGGTGCAGAGTGCTGAGAATCAGAGTAATCCTCTGAAAGTTATTTTCACAGCACTGTTTATTTTCAGCCCGATATTCCTCTTCAGCAACATAATGTATTTAAAATGGCTCTGTGATACCACAGGATGGCTGGTCTCTTGTCTGGTGCAGACATCAGGTGCAAGTGTAAATAAGGATGATACAAATGGGAGGTCGTTAAAAGTCTGGTAACGCTAATTTGGCATGACACCCCTAATGGGTTATATCTTCACACTTCAGTTATCTAATCATCTAAATTCTTTTAACAAATCTACATTTCATCTTATACGTGGAGATTCAAATTGACTTGTTTAATTCTCCCTCCACCCAAACCATACCCATGCTTAATTCATCTTATATATATAATATCATCGTCAATTTTGAGATCATCAACTACATACAGATAACACAACTGCACATCTATATACTTATGCATACAAAACTTCCCCGATCTCTAGGTATCTTTTCATTTTTCACAGACGTTTCAGATCTCAGGACAACCACAAATATACGTATGCATCAATCAGAAACAGGATCGCAGCTTGAAATTTACCTTGTTGGTAGGATACTTCTATTTTCTTAAGAGAAGCGAGAGGGAACAAAGTGACTTTTAAATCAATAGTTTAAATGGCATGTTTCAATCCATTTCCACAGTCATGTTTTACAACTTTTTTTCCTGTTTAGTACAAAAAGTTAATCTAAGGAGCTGTTCACTTTTTCTGGTTTGTTCAGGAAAAGTAGCAGCACAAGGAAAAAAGCTTTACATTGTTCACACCTACATAACACTGAGCTCTTATTTTATATGGAAGGTTTAATGCTCCAGCTTAGAACACTCCACTTGCAGACTTTCATTTTCTTAGCTCAGAGTCCTCATGAACTAAAGAACTGTAGAAAAACCCCACCTGGATTATATTCAGATAAAGCTAAAGTCACTGCTATGATAACTGCACTTGCATGTGGAACAAAGAACCGTTATTTAATTAGAGAGGTGGCTTCCTAACAGAGCCAGCTCTAGATGATAACATGCTACTATGAAATCAATATATTCTTGCGTATTTTAATATGATAATTTACTTTTCTAAACAAAATATGCCAAAGGGATGCTTAATTTGTTTCTGCTTATTAAAAACACGTGCAGAACAGAACCCAGCAGAGTAAATACAGTTGTTCATTTTCATCATGAAGGTCTGAAGTAACTACACAGAAGTCAGTTGATTTATGTAACAGTTATATATCGGTTTCTGACACAGACTTTGTACTAGTAACTGACCAGTTGGTCCAAGAAAGCACTTAAGTACACAAAGACAGAAGAAAGCACATGCTTAAAAGATTGCCTGAATCCTTTTCAGGAATTCTGAATTCTTTTCAGACTCTTTCCTGAACAGGGAGCTTACATAATAACTTTAAATGGCAGCAAGGAAAACTGAATGACTTCAGGAACATCAAGAATGGTTAATTTCTTTCAATACGCTATTTTTAACAAGCATATCAGATAAAGAACAGCCAAGTGTGACCATTAACTCCTACATAACTACATGTATAGAAAATGAGAGAGAGGTTTTGCATTCTGATTGATTTGCTTCTTCACTACAATGCCCAACAGTTTAAATATAAATTGGGAATTTTGTAATCTATTTTATATAGATTTTTTCAAATATCCTTGAGTACATAGTAGGCTTGTTCTTTTATCCTCTTCCGTGAGGAGGAATTCAAATAGCAGTGTGTTAGTGTGATACAAAGGGTGGTAAGATGCTTTGTATTCTAAAAATGTTTGTCCAGGAGGAAGACAGGAGAGGAAAAGGAAAGAGCAAAGGGATGAGTATATTTCACTTCCAGTGGAAGCTGACAAGCATAAACAGAACTTCTGCACCTTAGGATTCACCAGGCTGCTGTTAAGGTATGGCAAACAAGTTCCAGTGCCTGAAGAATTAAGAAAATACCAGTTTTGGCAACAGGAATACTGCCAAAGGAAGGAAAAAACCAAAGAACCATAGCTATGTTAATAACTTACCTCATTTGCTCATTCATTTACTATCACTACCAATAGTTTTGGACTCTTTCATTAGCCACGGATACATAGGAAGCTTTCCACAACTGTCTGGAAGGCTGTGACCCCTCTCTTCCATTATATTCCTTTCCTGAAAGTCCCACTGTTAGCAATAGTTAGAACTTATTCTGTATTCATTGCAAGACTGAAGTAGCTGGGATAGCCAACACATACTGATGTAATTTTATCAAAATATAACTTTTTTTTCTATGAACAAAAAATAAAAAGCTGCCCACTTCCAGAGTTTGAGTCCTACAGCCCTTCACCACTGTTCTGTGTTCTCACCTAACACACACATCCACTTCACATTTCACTATCTCAGTACTCCCACTTCCTCTTCCCCAACTCTCAGTTGGACAAAGGAAGCGCCTACGGACTGTTTCAAGCAACACATGTGCTAAAAGTCACGTCAAACCACATTGCAGCTACCTGTTCACCAGGCCACTAGTCTAATCTCAGTCCTCCATGTAGCTGCTGATTTCCATATTATTTTAAAGGCATGGAGGAACAGAGACATCTACCTCCTTCAAACAAACTGGAACCAGCCAGCTGGACTTGCTGCAAGTCCTTAGGTGGGAAACCCAGATATACAGATGATCAATGCAGGCCTTATTTCCCAGGGTGTTCTGGTAGGTTACATCTAGATGGGGTAGGAGGACTGAGGCGTTAGCAGGACTTAAAACCTGGAGACATCCTTGAGCTGACCCCAGCCACTACAGGTAATCATTACTGATCATCTGTCACTGTCTGTAGCCAAATTTGATGGCAGAAGACAGCAAAAAGGTCACTTGAGTTACATCATCTTGAGCTTACCCAGGCACATCCCCTTATTTCAACAACAACAAAAAACCCCAAACATTTGGCTTATACAGGTAATAGCTGCAGCCTGACTTCTATGATAGAAACTGCAGAGAAGTTAAAAAAAAAGGATGAACAGGATTGAAAAAAGCACAGCACAGCACCAGTCTTACACAAATGCTCACGGAGGAACGTTGGAGCAAGAAACTTGTGCCCAAGGTTTTTAACTTCCATGCGATGGCAGCTACCGTCTCCTTCCCTGTGCTATACCGGAATCTCCTGAATCTTAAAATACACAACACTACACAGAGGCAAAGATGCAGACACTTAAGCTAGATGTACAAAGGATAAGGAGTAACGCATTGAAATCTAATTATTTGAGATGAACTTTCCTCAGTATCTCCCCTCTCAGTTTCACCAAAACACACTACAAGTATATATTTATTTTTAAAAAAAAAATCTTCAGAATGCATTAAAAGGCAAGACCAAGATTGCATCTTGTCATCTGGTATGTACTCACTGGCTGTAATTCTGCATTTGAATGCTGAGCTCCATTTAACATCATGATAGCGACACCCAATTAAAAAAAAAAATCAACAAAAAGCCTTCTTTCTGAGCTGGAAGCTGGCCACCCTATGTGAGGAAGTGGCTGCACATCTCCAACTGCTATTAATGCAGGCGATAGTACAAAACCGCATCCCGTCTCACCAGACTGTTACCAGTATTTCTAATATTCAGGCTCATTTACAGCTTTACGTTGCAATCCCCTTCACTCCCAATAAGTACGTGTTTCGCACACTTATAAGCACACACACGGTGCTGCTTCTGGCTCTAAACTACAGTGGAACATGATGGAATGAAATAAGCTGCTCGTCTCAGTTGCTCTTGCTCCTAGAAAGTATTTGTTTATCTAGAGCCAATCGCTGCTCCCGTATCTATGTAATGACTTCCTCATAGCAGGCAGAGATTACCCACACCGCTGATCACTTTATTACTTCAGAATGGCTGCTTATTTACTTTAGCGCAGCAGTAACATGCAGGGATAAAGCTTGTCACAGCTGGGCAAACTCACCATATTCCTTACGCAGGTGGTCTGGAATGTGGGGCTCATAACCTTCCTTCTCAGGGACCTCCACAAATTCATCTTCATCCTCGTCATCGTCTTCATCATCCGATGCTTTCATCTACAGAGATATTTTTGTTGGTTTGGTTATGGTTTTTTTTTTAATGTGAAGACTGCTTTTCATTTCCTTTCACATTGAAAATATTTACAGATATCCCGATAGCCCTACTGAGACAGCTCTATGTCAAAAGTATTTCCCTAATTATGTATTTAATCTTTAGCTAAGATTAGACCTTTGCTTAACATTTTATCTCTAAAGCCACACTCTATCCTAAGGGCTTCTTTAAAGCCCCTTTTATCCATTAGAACACTTGCAGTTTGTGAAGTCTGAGAAAGTGTGAAACTATAAAATAAGACTAAAAAAAAAATCTTAAAATAACATTAAGATTTTGAATTAATGAGCAAATTATAGCCTTATCTCTTCTCTTTTGGTTGATTTTACTCATTTACCTGCACCCAAATACTCTGTGGCATCTTAAATAGTACCACAAATTGTTAAAGAGCTCAAAACCAGAGCAGGGAAACAGGAGGGGAAGCTAATACTGACCAAAGTAAGAATATTCAGACCCGTACACCACAGTGTTTCAGTGTGTCTCTTCATAACAGCCCTAAGAAAAGAATGTATCAAATTATTTTTAATTAATTTGGTACATCCTAACCATTCATATTATTAAACTGCACATACTACTACGGTCAAGGCCAATAAAATGGGGTTTTTAAAGTGTGCGCTTGGTCAACTGCAGTCTGAAATTGAACTTCTATGACTATGTAAAAAATAAAGTTCCTACCAACTAACCAGCATAATTCGTGCCTTCCTATGTATCGTTCCAGCTAGCTACTACTGTATCTATGCCAGAAAGTCTCTATGTTTTTTTCTAATCTTGTTCCATACCTGAACATGAATTTTTCTGAGATATGGCCTGTACTATTAGAACTTTAAAACAGCAAATGCCAACTACCCTAACAAGGTATCAGTGATGGACGTTCTGTGCTCTATTTCCTTTGTCCACCTTGGGAGTCACCTAATTATTAAAAACAACATAATTAGCACATTATCGTATGTCTGCCATGCACTTTTACAAGTCTAGGAAATAATAAGGGTATCCACTAAAACCAACCTTACCAGAGGCTATCGCTTTTTTCAACTTCACTGCAGCAAGCCAAAGCGATAGATAAGGAATGGTATCATTTTTACTATTTTCAGCTGCGTTCTTTACTTTTCTTACTGCACCTGACTTATGTTGATATTCCTATCAACTACTCACTGTTACAAGCACTGGAGGATACTGCAGGTTTTGCCTGCAGCAGAATTTTCCCAATTTAATTCACTACTCTAATCGTGTGTCACAGCTGCACAGCTGAGTTCCTTTAAATCATACATATACTCTGAAGCCAAAAAACCTAGAAACCAATCTTGCCTTACTCAATGTAGTTAATTTTGAATAAATAATAATAAAAAAGTTAGCATTTCTTTTTGGTCAGTATTACTTGTAAGCTGGACTGAACTAATTTCTAATAAAGATCATGAATTGATATTAATACACTTATTGATACACTTCAACACATAATGAATGGAAGGAAACAATTCTTCCCTGTGTTTAATAAAAGGACTTTAAGAAAGCTGCAGTTCCAGTGAAAAAAAAAGAAAAAATATTTACTGTCTTGAAGAACAGAGTAGGTTTACTACTGCGTTCTTACCAGAGAACACCTAATTAGTCTTCATTTTAAAATAAAGTCCCAGGATAATCATGTTTGAAAGCACCCTGCTGCCAAACGTAGTCTCTTTAGTCTCTTCAGCCCAATTATTGCTACCTTGAGAGCTGTCAACCTTCAGGCTATGCTGGAGGATCCTGCACTCTAGTTTACTTTTTGTTTCCCACTACAATCAGTTTTCCTCATCTAAAAGAAGCAAGCCACTCAGGCCCTAGCTGGCACAGCCAAGACAGACGCACGCTGAACCGGAACTCCATAGCAGAAACCAAAATAGAGCTGTAATGCAAAGAAAGGGTCAAATATTCCATCACTAATCACAAACTCACAAAAGCACTAGACATGAAAGAAGAACATTTGCGTTAAACTGCAGCTTTTAGAAGACCTTCCCGATCGCCTTTAGAAAGAAAAACATCACCAGGTTTTGTACTCTGCAGAACAGAAGAGGGATAGAGATTGAAGAAGTTTGTTTGTATTTTGGTTTCATAATTCTGCTGGTGTTGCCATCCCTTTTTATCTGTTAGAGGCAATTTAATTAAGTTCGGAAATAACATCCACTCTTATTTCTCTAGCTTGAAGCAACGCAACATCATACTTTTCGTATGCAGTTTCCATTTCTCATTTAGCTATTAAAAAAGATTTTACCAAGCTAAAACTCGCCATAGATGATCTTAGTCTACAACTTCGTGCCATAATGTAAAAGCTGACTAACTTTCACCTTACAAAACAGGGAAAGTAAATTCAGCGTGTTTCCATAGTTTTTACTCAGAAGTAATCTGTAAACAAATGAACAGCAACAGGTTTAAGGAATTGAGAAGTAACGTCAAACTAATAAGAGAAAGAAAACTCAGTTCAGACTGATCATTTAACTTAAATCACCAGATTACACCTAAAATATCAGGGGGAATAATACAAGTATTGACATACATTGCATATCTGAGAGGACTAGAAAGAATTCAGAAGAGTAGTCTCTTTAATTGAAATTACTCCTGATTTGTTCATATGTCGCCGGAAGCGCGTAGCTCTTTGTACGTTAATATACTAAAATTAAGTGGGCTTCACTAATCCTCAACTTGAAAACTGCATTAGAAGCAACTCTGCTGTATTACTTGCACGGTCTAAAACTTTAAAGCACGTGAAAAGCCTGACGGAGAAAAGGCATAATCAGATGCAAATTCACTTTGTTTAGGTACAATCCATGAACTGTGCATTCAAGTACTATAGAAAACATTAATCATAGGAAACTGTAATTTTTGTTATCAGTCTAACACTAATCAAAAGGGAAACCTGTCACTACCGCTGACCTGTGAAACGTCCCAATTATACTCTTCGGAAATGACAGGAGCACTTAACTTCCTCACTGAGTAAATGACGACGATCAATCAAGTTTGAATAACAATGAGCCACGGAGCTGAAAATTATTTTTTGTATAGAATCTACCCAGGAATTTATGAAAGGTGAAAAGCAACCCAAGGTTTTAGGGGCATTATGGCTTTCAGCTAGAGCAGCGCATATCAAACACTAAACAGAATTTATGTGTTTTAATTTTCTAAAAGGTAGATGTGGACTTGGTGCTACAATGCATAACATATAATGCCAGATTTTCAATATGGGGGTCATTTTCATAAAATATTATGCTTATTGTTCACACCCTTGAATTTCCCTGGGGTCTTCTATTAAATTTAGATTTCCTGTAAAATAAATTAACTGCTTAGCTAACTATCAGGAATTAAATCCCCTTTTCCTTCAAACAGACATAAAGTCTTTATTTTGATATAATCTTTAACAAGATAACTTCTTTATGTTTTAACTTTAAAATATTAAAGTCATCGCTGGTGGAAATTAAAAAAGTTACACAGTAGTAGTAGGTCGTTATATCTCAATTTACCTCATTCCAGTGGTACTTCATCAGAACCATCCCATTTATATTGTTTCATTCCATTCCCTTTCAACAGAAAGGAGGAGAGCTCATGGGCAATGTTATTAGTCGGAAAAGTGTCTTTTTTTTAGTTCCACTTTTTGAGCATGAAGAAAGCTCCAAAGCAAGCCCTACAGATGCAGTATATGAAAGTTCAGACACCTATCATCTGCTTTTCCACCCTAGGTAAACTTTTTCAGTCAATTAAAAAAATTAATCAACAATCCACAGTTAAGTCAGGAGAAATAAATAGCTAAGACAACAGTTTGAGTGGCAGAATTAGTAAATTATAATCCTTTAGGAATGAGTAGTTAGGTACTTGCAAATAAGAAAAATGAGACTAAGATAAAAAAACAAGCCATACGCCATTTCTAGTGCCATATCTGAAGGGAAGTACAGTATAAGCTCAAGTGATAAATACTACAACGTAAAGCTTTTCTTGTATTAAATACCTCCAAGATAAGTAGCCATGCAACTGCTTGTTTCTCAATAACCTGCCAAAGAATGTGGCAAAAAAGGTTCTGTTCTCAAATCCGTTCTAAAGGTGAGGTGATATGAGGAAAGTCACATTTGGCGGTCTTATCCGAGACGGAGGGTTAACCAACCACCTTTGCTGTGTCACGAGAGGGTGGTCCATCTGAAGGGAAACCAGATTCCCAGACACCAGAGGCTCCTTGCACCATCATAGCTCCTCAAGTTTGACGGAGATGGGAAGTTTTCTGTTCAGTGTTAGTCTGCTCTATAATGCTGACATTTATTTATTATCTAAATGAACCATGCTTTTGCAAAACTACTTTTTTTTTTAATGCAGCTGTATTCCTGACTAGATAACTCACTGTGAGAGGAAACAGGATTTAACTAGGTAAGTTCAGCCTAAGAATCTGGAAGCTATTTCCATGAGAATACAGTAAAAAAATGCAGAAAATATACATGCATTATTTCCTTTGTAATCAGAGTTTCCTCAATTCTCCTAATTTTCATTAAAACTTAAAATAATGCTGACACTTCCAGCTACACAAACGCAATCAAACCACTTGCTCCCTAACTCATTAAAAAAATTTAAAAAGCAGATGTTTCCTTATCAGCCTCCATCTTATTAAAAATACTGACAACAAATATTGGATGCCAGTAGAAATGCAATTGTATCTTTTACCTTGGAGTCAACACTCCAAGAGCCTCCAGCCATTAGTGCGGCTCACTGCAACCACAGCTCCAGTTGAATGCCTTGCCCATCCATCCCAACCAGTAATAAATGCAAAAAAACCCGTCCACTCCCCCCAGAACACTTGGAAAGGTGTAAAGAAAAGCCTTTAGTCATTTTCCCACTTTTATACAAATTGATTGCCACATTCTGTTAAGAGGATTTAAAAACCTGAGTCTCTGCAATCATAACTAAAGCAGGCAACAAAATGACTGAAATATACAATGCAATCGGTTTATAGGAGTAGATGTACAGCGTTTACTAATTATTTTAGAAAAAGAAGGAAAAGACAGCACACGAAGAAGTCGTATCTACTTACTAAAACACCGCTCGCAAACTACAGCTGGGACCATTAAATAAATTTTGCATGGTCTAATTAACTTGGTTTGCAATCTCAATTACTTTTCACCCAGGAAATCACTTTTGTTCAGTTTTATGCGTGTCTGTTTCCCTTTTTAAAAAAAAAATGATGTAAGGCATCCTCAGACAAGTGAACTCTAAACTTCATTTGTCTTTCAGCAGGCTTGATGGCTATGCATTTAAAAACCCATTCTATCTTATAAACTAAAAATTAAATGTACTCAGCTGTGATGGTCGTCATTGCATCTGCTATTTATATGCTAATACCCTCACTGGAAGATCTTGCAAATTATTCCATCATGCCAATATCTCATGTGCATCTACTCAAAGCCAACTAAATATTTTTCTAGAGGCAGAAGATTTTGGTTAGGGAATCAGAATATTTATCGCCATAGAACCTAGTTAAAGGGGCAACCTTAAGCAAATACATTTTTTTTATTCAACTGCAACACAAAACAGGCTTCAGTCACCTTGAATTAAATTTGGGGATAGTCTTAAATAAGCTAATACTGACTGGGTAAAAATAATTTCTTCAGTGCCAGTAACAGAAACTGAATAGTCAAACAGTGTATCTTACATGTAAGGACTTTTGCAAGTTCTCCCCCCCCCTTTTTTTTTTGTATTATCCAACACATGAAAAGGAAATAAATGCTGGCATTTAGACAGATTTCAGAACTGTGCTTGAGTTTTCCTGTGTGCAACACCAGGAAAACAAACTACTAAAAAAGCTGTACTTATAGGGACCTCCCACACACAGCCCTTCCCCTTTGCTCTGTGATTTGTGCATAAATTCAAACCTAGATGACTGCAAATTAGGTACGTGGTCCAGGCAAATCCCATTTTATGTTTACCAGTAAAAGTATCACCGTTTATTCTATTTGTAGTTGCTCAACAGCACACAGACCACTTGGCCAGGCTGACTTCTACTTAGGAACGTACCTTTCACACTATTTTATAACTTCCAGAAGTTAGTAAAAACACTTAAAGGGTTCCAGCCCAACAGTTAGGCTAAGTACAATGCTGGAGAGCTTGCTCCAAATTGCTTTAGCAGTATAAACCACCCAATGAAACAGTTTCTCTTTAAAGCAACATTAAGTGTAGCCAGAGCCTGTGAGTATTGTCACAGGCCCGGAAATGCAAGCCTGTGGCTTACGTGAGACTTGTGCTAAAGCCCTCTGCATCCCACCCGGTGATAAACAGAGCTTGGATGTGTACACTGGGAGGTCAATAGCGGTGAGGCGCATTGCACAAAACCTGTACCACTGTGTTTCTAGCTACTGCACCTCTGGACCCTAGCAAGCTCAAGGACCCAGACAAGCTTGGGAGGGATTTAAACAAAAAGCAGCAAAAATTTACTCAGAGACCAATTGGTCTTAAGGCACAAGATTGTTAAAAAAACCCTTGGATCTTAACGAATCATTGTTCAGAAGAAATTAGTGTGTCCAACATAACCAATGGACTAGGACATGTGTTTACAGTTCATAGAGGACAGCAAACAAAGGCAGTCTGGAAAACTGGTGCATTGAACAAAACTGTTACCTTGAGAAGATACTGCAAGGCAAGTTCAGTACTTCTTTAGCAGTAATCACTCAAGACGTATCCTCAGATGTATTTTCATACCTCGCTACTTGGGCTCCTACCATCCACCAAAATCAACAGTATTTGGTTGAATAAATATTCTTAAGCCTTAAGAAAGTACATTAAAAGGGCAAAGTTCTCTTGCGTGATTTAAATTATTAATAAAATAAATACCACATTCAGTGTAACAGTTTTATTTAAACTACTGAAGATCTCCAACAATGCCTTTCCTTTCCATGCATCCCAGAGAGCTAAACCAGAAGTCTTTTACTCTTCATTATTAAAGCTAATAAAGTTCCCCAACATAAAAAAAATAAAAGACTCCTACAAAATTCATGCTGCCTACATTTGATACCTATATTTAATCTGTATTATCAAAAGTGACTGTAGTGTTAGTCCCTTAAATGTCTTCGTGTAATATTTATACAAAAAGAAAGGTTACTTCTTACTTTTAGAAGTACAGGAATGTACTTCTCCCATGCAGTTACCATACATACCTCAGGCACTACATCTTATTACACAGTAAAAATAACAGTAGTATCTAGTATGTGGTTTTTATCCAGTTTTTAATTCACACTGGGAGATATACTAATCATGTATCACTCCATCAATTTGAGTCCTCTGCTTAAAGTAAAGATTGACCTTCACAATTGGACCTGCATTACCTGAGTTTATTCAGTTACTGAAAGGGACAGTCTCACTGTCTGAGCTTAAAGCTGCTACAGAAATCTTCTCTGGATTAGGTTCCAGTCAGTTCAGGTCCCTGCTGCAACAGGAGCTCTATCGCTGGTACAAGGGAGGCACTGGAAATCATCACGGAATGAAATAGGGACAGAACTACCCCTTTTGATTGCCGGCTCCTGTTCAGATCATCTTTAAGCCAACCCTAAAATCACTACTGAAATAAGCAAGCTGCTTCCTTGTTCAGCTCCCACAAGTAGTACAACAGCAACCTGTAAAAAAAAATGCCTGCTAAGAAGTGAATTCAGTAACTACATAACACACTAAGAATATCTGGTATGATTGAATTTGTAATGTTTCAGAGTTGTAGAATGGATTAAATAATTTCAACAAAACAAGAGGCAAGCATAAAATAGCATTGCACATATTACCTGGGCCTTGAAAGCCAAACTTGGTTTCTTCTTAACTCACGGATAACTGTGAGCGAGGAAACCCTGTAAAGTCCCTACTCAGTTTTCCATTCATCTTAACATAAAAAGAAAGGTTTGCAGGCTCAAAGACCAAGGAGTGATGAAGCCAGCAAAACTACAAGCCAAGCGATGCAAAATCACGTTTAGAGTCCATGCTCAGATAGCAACGTAGTGAGGGCACAGTTCCCAAGATGCTTCCCATTCCTAAAAGCAGAAGGAAACCCCTAACTTTTGTCACTAAAGAAAGCAGCTGTTATATAGACACTGTCAAGGTTACAAGCGTAACCCTGAAGAGCCGCAATGCTTCAACCACCCCTCCCTTCTTTCTGGACTAACCCTTCTCCTCTGCACACTGTTCCCAGCACACCAGTCCAGATGAAATTGTTTAAAGCCATTGTTGAAGGCTGTAGTGAGGTCCAGGACTGGCTACATCCATTCCTGGACCGAAAAGTTGTTTTATGGTCTGCTAACTCAAAGATCAACTAAAAAAACCCTCTTTCTTTCCCCCTCCACAGAGAAGTCTTTAGGTTTTCCAGCATTTTTTATATATGAGATGAACAGTATTCCTATGATCCCTTGAAATATTTTAGGCAGCATTTTGAATTATTTAATTCCTTTATGATTCAGAGGCTTATACATGACAAAAGCTAAATTTTACAGCTGAAGGGGAAAAAAAAATCTTATTACTAGTCATCTTTATGAAGTTTCAGGAAATCTGATTTTCATCTGAAACGTAATATAACAAGATTCCCATTAGCACTCATTCATGCAAAAAAGTCCTACTGCATTTGATGGATCACCATCTAGCACTTAGACCACGTCAAACCCATGCTACTGAAACTCTTCATCCACCACCAGTGCATACATGCCGCTGTCTCATGATATAGTCTGCACACACAGACACTGTAAAATCAGTAACTAAATTGCAGCTTGCTTCAATGATCACATTTGTGAATGAATATGAAGTACACATTTGTTACAGGTAATTTCAGATGCTATATTTTTAATAAACAAATATGCACCTCAATTAAGTACGCTTAACTTATTACACGGAACAAGTCAACAAAATATCCTATGCAAGACACACATAACCTCACATATATACCTGATTGTGGGTTTTAAGCACAACGATATCGATAGATATTAATATATTTACTTCAATATTATTGCATTAACTAAATTTAAATGCGTTAGTGTGTGTTCCAAGCCTGAAAATTGTCTTCCTTTTCCATTTTTATAAATATGCATTTAGCAATGTACCTTTACTGAACCTCATAAATACATTCAATTCACTTCCATATACGGCTTCCCCTTTTGCCAGGTAGGGCAGACAGAAAGCAGGAAGAAAATTTATATCTACTACCTACAGAGTACACACTGTTCAGTATTCATAGATGAATCGAAGGAGATGACCCTTTGGCCTGAAAAACTTAAATACTTAACATAAGGGTTAACTTGATGATAGAGACATCCTACTGTATTTTACACTCTATTAGAAAAGCTCCAAATTGCATTGTGCGACCTGCGAATCAGACAGGGATCAGAGGTTGTCACAGTGACAACTTCAAGAATTCATGGCTAGATCTGCATAACAAGATATTTCTAATAACTCTGTAACAGCAGCAGGCTGCATAGCCAGTGCAAAGCATAAAATACACCACAGCAATGTCCAGCTCTAGGAAAGAAAAAAAATAATCCCCAAACAATCGCACTAGCTCATTAAGACACTTTATCAAGAGAGTACTGTGTTGAAGGTGAATTTGACAATGTTTTGTTTTATATCAGTCCTACATCCTGATAAGACTTAAAAAACCTGAAAAGCTTTTTTAGCTGAAAAGTGATTACAAAAGAGATGTTTCACAAATAGAAATAATTACCATATGATGGTTAAAAAAATGGGGGAGGAGGGAAGAGGAAGCATAAGCATCTGTATGACTTATTTTTGTGTTTACTTTTACAGTTGTGGTTGACCTGGCTTTTTTGATATAATACTATAATACTAGCTGGACAAAAAAGTGTTGCCTGGGCTACTACTTTGACCATACAAACATTATTAAAATTTATTTATTCTGTATACATCACTAGCACGTAATGTGTTCAATCTGATAGAGAACATCTTTAGGTGTAATGCTGATTTAACTACCAAATGTTCCTATATTTCTCTTAAGTTTTAGAAAACATACTAACAATCAACATCAAGTTACTATTCAAATCTCAACACTAAACGCTTCCGGTTTTCGAAGGCCAACTTTGTTAAGAGTTCTTGTTTGTGTGCAATTTAAAAGCATCAACTGGGGAAAAGACTTCTGTTACAAAGGCATTTCCCTCTCTTGCACCTTGGTCTGAGTATGTTTTAGCCGATGTTCAGGCATGGTGAGGGATCACTAAAGACAATTACCCCCTAGAAACAACTCTAAAATGAAGAGGGGAAAAAAAGGAGGATGTGAGTACAAGAAGCTGTTACAGAAAGCAGGTAACTGGACTGGATTCTCCACGGCTACAGAAAGAAACAGAAGACAATACAGCCTTTGCTTTTGATCTAAAATTCAAGTGTGACTTTTGAAACAGGCAATAATTTAATTAAAAGACAGACTTAAAGAAGAGCTGGTTATAAAGCTAGAAGATGATTAGGTAGAAATAGCATTGATAGAACGCCAAGATGTAGTTGAAGATATGAAAGAAAAAAAATCAGCAACAGTCTTGCTGCCAAGTAATTGGTAGAGCTCTTGGCTTAATTTATTATGTATTAAAATTTTATGTATTTTTTATGTATTAAAATATTTTAACACTGAATTTTTACCAGCAAATATTTAACTTATAGATAAAATTTGTAACAATTTTCTGACAGTATTCTTTCAGAAAAAAATGTGGCTTGTATTGCAGTAAGGTTTGGGGATCAGATCAAGTTCTGGACAACATAAGGACAGCCTTCTTCAAATCTTATCATTAATGGCATTACTGAATTCAACCAGATGTTTCACATGGATAAAATTAAGTACATGAATAAATCAAGATCCAAGTGCATGCTTAGATTTGACAGAAGATAAGGAAAGGTGAAACAAAAAGTAATGAAGACAGTTAATGAAAAACTATATATCCCTGGTTGTTAATATAACTTGAAATTAAAAATTCAAAGTGTAATAGGCCTGTTAAACGATCACTCTGCTGACAGACAAACGAGCGGGATGTTTCTCACGTCATATTGCCTACCAGCTTCTATCTGGCCAAGTTTTAGCCAGCCTGACCAGTAAATCTTTTTATGGCTTCCCAAAGGTAATTAAATAAGAGATAAATATACTCTCAGTGTACAAAATATAGCTAACGAACTATATTTCTATTAATAGGGTAAGAACTTCAAATCCTATCATAATGGATAATCCTTTATGGAAATCATGTAAGTGAAAGGCAGCGTGCATGATTTAAAATATGGTACATGCTCATCCTCTCATAACTTTTAAAACTGTAAGATCATTTGCATCTAATCGGCCGCAAACCAGACATTAAAGAAGGAAAAAAAGAAAGTATTTCAAGAGGAAAGACATAAACAAATGAAACCATTTCTAACCAGGAAAAAAAAATATTTTTAAAGAAGCATTGCAGCCATAAGCAAGTTACTCCTACAAAAGAATTAAGCCTCGGGAAACAGAAATTTCTATTTAAGCACCGATCTCAGCCATTAACTACAAGCGTACTTCTGTAGTGATCCATCTGAACAGAGTCAGGAATTATCTCGAAGTGTCCCTGGCGCATCGCTGTTGTAAATTCACCTGGAAACGCAGGGCGAGGCGACGGCGGGGCTGCGGGCGACGGCGGCCGAGCAGGTGTGCGGTGTGCGCTCCCTCTGCCGGGCGCGGAGCTCGGCCCGGGCAGGCACGGCGGGGAAGGAGTCTGGCCGGGCAGCCACGCACCGAGAGAGAAAAGCCCTTCTACAGCTTCTGCCCTCTTTCCCCAGATGCAGCTAAAACTCATTTTCACAGGAAAATGCATTTCAAAACTCCTGTTTATACTCTCAAAACACCGGCATCCGAGTCACACCCCGAACGGGCACTGAACTACAGCGACCGCCACTTGTGTAAGCTCCCACAAACTCATTTCCCTTTGTCCACCACAGTGAGACTGCCATTGCTTGTCCCTCCCCACTCCTTTGGAAAAAAATAACAGCTCAGGAAGAAACGTCTTGATGACTTCTGCTCTGCTGGGGGCACAGCAACAGGGAAGAAGGAATGCAGAGTCTGGGCAGCTGGGACACATTAACATTTATTTTTGCTGCAAGGGATTTGTATCTAGACAGTCACAGGAAAACCTTTGTTGTTCTTTTCCCCTCTCATCCCACAGCTCCTGAGAGGTAAGCGCAGAATGGTGCTATAGCCTACTTATACTGGCAGGGTTTACGTGTTACGTAAAAATGATAGCCCTTCTCATAATTAAGGCTTCCTGATTGTTTGAGTTCTTCACTATCACACAGAAGAAAAGAAAGACATGGTTATAGCTCATGTCACTATAAACCATTTCAAGTCAAAGTGTTTCACTGGATAAATTTCTGTGCTTTCTTTCAAGTGACTTCATAAAAGAGAAGTTCTGTAAGCCTCTGAAAGTTCTCCTATAGTTTGCAAAGCAGCTGAGCTTTTCCATTTTTCAGTAAAGGCAAAAAAACTTCTGAGAAAATAATTTGTGCTAATTTTCTAACATGCTTTAATTGCAGGATGCTGCCTTGCAGACCAGTGCTTCATGATCTGGAAAATGAAGCATGAAACAATGAAATGCATGGAGGTAATAACAAGGGTTGCCAAAACCAGACACCTTCCTGCACCAACCAAATGATTCCATGAAGGCAGCCCAGGTAACCGCCAGCTTCCTCCTCTCAATGTAATCTACATGCAGCTACACTGTGCTGGTATGTTCATACTGAACCGTAGCATCAAGAATTACTCCAAATATATACATCTTACTTGCATCTCAGCCATGTACATGTGTAACTGCTCAGCTAAAGAAGAGTACCAATGACAGGTGGCAATGGTAAGGGACCCCAGGATCTTTCCTCTTTTAAGGGATTGAGGTATTGAGAGGAGATTGAGAGGTACAGTAGAGTTCATAGTAACAAATCTCCAGTTTCACTGTATCTCACTAAACTCTTCCCTTTATCAGTTTTCTTGATCTCAGCATGAAGATGGGTAAAGCCTTTACTTGCCCCCTCCCTGGACAGAACAGAAACAAACCACGGCATAGAACAGATGAAAAGTGAGGAAATTCAACACCACAGAAGCATGGAGAATGAGCACAAAGGAAAAACAGAAAGTCTGAGGAGACTGGGCAAGCCCAAGTCCCCAGCCAAGTTTCAAACTCCCTAGTGTTCTGTTTTATATTTACTGATAAAATAAAACCACTTTCTCCCTCAAGGTAAGGCTTGCCTGTGGTGCAGGATCATAATTACACTTAAAATGAGCAAGTGCACAAACAATTCACCTTTACGTTCTCCAGCTAACAATATACATACCTCAGACTGCAGTCACTAGCTGCCAGGAAAACTGCTATCATATCTAAATGTAGAGATGTCACACACCAGCTACCAGCTAAACCAGTTACATAGGAGCCTCCACACTCAGACACTTTATTTACACTCACTCTCTCTCTCTCTCTGCTTACTAAACCTTCATGTCTAGGCACACTGATCTCCACACACTAGCAGGTAGCAGCACTCATTGTCTCCATGTGCTAACAGATAACATCCATAATGCACTGAGCTCTGCTGGGACAGGATGGCTGTGAGCCAGCGCTCTGAAGGACACACTATGGGTACTTCTTCTCTTGGAACTAAAAACACAGAAGACAGCAAGACTTTGGCATAGCAAGAATGTAGTTCCAATGACAAAAAGATGTACAGACAGAAGTAACAATACCTAATGCAAACAACAATGCTGGATTAAAGAGGAGTCACATGTAGCCCTTCAAATGCTGACACATAAATATTTGACAGATAGGGATTTAATAACCACAGTCTAAGAGATGCTGTTTATTTTGCCCTGTCACACTCTCATTTTACCGTGTCTATACATTTAAACCAAGTCATCTGACAAGCAAGTAAAAGACAATTTGTACAGTTTTCTTCTGAAGTACAAAGCTGTCTATGTTCAGGTTATAAATTTAAAGTAACTCAGCACTATAACTAAATTTGGGTGTTTTCCACTAGAGAAAATCCCTTGGAATAATATATAGTTTTCAATGCGTAAGTTAATACCTCAATCTGCATTGCTTCAGGTCGAATGTATTCTTTGTGAGCACTGCTATTTATTTTCCCTTTTTCATTTTTTCTAATGATGAAATTTATTAGCTTTCAACCTTATATAGATAGCATTGATCATTCTTCAGAAGTGGTAACAATACCACTTCAAACACATACACATGCATGCACACGCACACACAAAAATCAAGGCTTGAATGTCCTTTATATCTTGCAAGAAATATAGCAACCAATATTCCATGCACAGGTGCAGCAAATGAAGACCTGTCAAGCAAAACCGCAGGAATGACAGCAGATGTCTGGATTCCTTCATAGCTGGTTGCATAAAGGTAGCACACATATTTCACTGGAGAAAAAAAAATCTCTGACAAGACAGTCTTTCAGTACTTTTCATTCAGACTTGGCATGTTTGACTGGTGTGGTACATCAGCAGGTATTAAGGTGATGAACCAGATTAATCTTGATAAAGCTTCATTTGCACAGTGAAAGCAAAATCTACAACACTCAGTCATGGCTAAACGAGGCTACCACAATTTAGTCCCAGGTATAATGTCCAGGTCAAATTCTCACAATCCAGACATAAACCAGAATTTACTCTGGACCCTGACCCGAAACACTTTTCATGTCAAGCTATACAGTAATTTTGTTTTATCACAACCAACAGAAATGAGTATTACGCAGCTCTGCTTTTTAGCTATGTAAACAAGCCACAAACTCTTTTTAAAAGTATTCGCTCTTTCCAGCCTCTGTTTATTCGCAATTTTTACCTATTTCATAAAAACAATAGTAGGTAGCTAATCTTTGTGAAATATTTTGACACTTTAGAGCTTTATATAACAACTAATTCTTTTAAGATCTCCTCAATCACATTACAAGCTTACTAGGGAGTAGATGCTCCAAAGCAGAGACACTACTTTTCCTGAATTGTGAGACATAAGCTTAGTTTAGGAAGTTGTAAAAGAACACAAGTAATACAGTGTTTGAGAAATATGCAGGAAAGAAGCTGAGGACATAACAGTGTCACACACAAAGAAAATAAAAGTAAATAAAATCTGAATTTAACCACTTTATCCTAAACCACAACACGCTGCCTTACATGGTTTTGTCTCATTAGCAGGCCCCTGGCATACTTACACAGATTTTTAGTGCAACTTCCCTGAGCGAAGCTACAACCAGCTGAATTAGTGTACTTACCAATAAAACTTGTGTCGAAAAGCTTGCCAGATTAAGGCTTAAAAGAAAGTGTACTTTCTGAATACAAGCTAAGCATAATTAATGATCCTTTCTAGTAAAACAGAATTTTGAGAAGCTCACCACTTGTCGTTTTCTCTCTTTAAAGGAAATGTTCATTTCCTGGTATTTCTTCATAGCAGTCTCCAATTTATTCTTGAGATCAATGGCACATCTTAGCTGATCATCATTTATTCCTGCTCTGGTAAATAACTGCAAAGCAAGAAATCAACATTCTTATTCTATTTTCCAGATATCTGAGCCGAAAAACATTTCTGGTTTGCTTTCATAACTAATGAAACAACATTGTCACATATTCCTTTATTTTACAAGTAACAGTTAGTTCTTTTCCTATCTAGAATGTAAAAGCTAATAGCAACTACTAAAGACAAATAAAGAACGAATAGCTGGTATAAATATCTCCTGAGACTGTCCTTCTATAGGCCAAACTCCATGCACCAGGCTCCTGAGCAGTAATATCAACTGACAGAAAGGAGATAGATTTTCTGATACAGACACGTCTGACAAAAACACACTATGTTCTACTTTAACCATTTGCCAAGATGCCCCATTTTACTATATTTTTTTAAAAAAAAGAACGACTGTAGGTAGCGTACCTAAGACTGAGAGCCATCAGACAGGTTATGTAGCTCCTGTAGTCTCCTTTTGTGCACCCCTACTCAACTAGAAATCTTTATTCGCACCCCTGTTTCTCCCACCTTAATTTCCTTTTTGCACACTCACCTGAATCCAGGACTGCACAGAAGGCCAGAACTTATTTCTGAGGAGTTTGTGAGCATCCATGACATTGTTTATTATGGCAGTATTATCTTCATTCTCTTGTACTTTTATATCTGCTCAAAACAGAGGAAAAAAGAGTTAGTGCACGATGTTTATAGTATCTTCACTTCAGGAGCTGAAGAAGCTAAGCAGAAGAAGTAGACGTGAAACTTTCTAAAATATTTGATAACTTCAGGAAAAGTTACAAACAGAATGTTTCTCTGCTCAGTATTAATTATTATACTGTTATCCACACATTCAAAAAAATCAGAGGAAAAGCTTTCAGTCCAGTGATGACAGAAAGAGTTGTTAAGCCATCACTACCAAGGAATCACCAAATAAACCACAGACAAGCGCAGTCTTACTATTTACATTACATCTCGTCCTACTTTCCAATCAATGCACTGGGCCTTAGCGTGCCAGTTTCTGCATATTCAATAGCAAAAAAAAAAAATCTCTGTCCCAATGGCAATAGGGACTTGACTGTCAAAGAAGCCAAGCATGCCACTACTCAAGTAAACATGGTGCTTTTCACCTGGTAGTCATTCATAAGCCCCCCAGAGACATTGCCAATTCTGTCTGGAAGCACAGAAGTAGCTACCCGTCTTACTGGCTGGTTGCACAGGAAATTCCATTAGGACAGTATTTGTAAGAGACTCACTTAGATTACCAAAAGACAATCCATCCTAATTTTTCCAGAGGTAATTCATATTAAAGTTAGCTAAAAAAAGGAACAATTGTAATCCTTAAGACATCCTGGCAAAACTCTACTTCTTGCAAGTTGTCAGTAGCAAGGAAAAAAACGTTTATGAAACAGACAACTGTAAGACTGTAAAATTAGTAGCTTATACTCCAGCTATAGAGAGAAAGAAAGAGGTGAAAGGCAAAGTATATCAAAAGTAAAATTATACACTGTAAACAGATTGTTTTGGTTTTTTTAAACACAGAGAATTCATCTTATTCCAGGTACTATGAAGTGCTGCAATATGGTTGCAACAACCACCACAGAAGTTCAGTCTTAGGAGGTAATGAATAAAATCTGTAAAATCATATACAAGGACACTCAAACCTAAGAATGGTTACTAGATGAACCAGAAACAGAAAAAAAATCTGAATTAAATGGTGTTCAGGAACCCCAAGCATTTAAGACATAGGAAAAAACCCCAACTACAAAGCACTTCAGACAAAGACTCTCTCCAGCTATACGTGAAAAAAATTTCCAGGTACCTGTAGAGATTTCAAGGTCTAGAGTATACTTATGTGAAATAAGCCCATGGTTCCTAATAAAAGTCTGGTAATCATCATCATTGATAGCAGACACACCAGACTGAACTTCTAAGCATGTGCATCCGTCTAATTCTTTCTGCTCAGATTTCTTCTGTTTCTCATCTAACTCTTTGTTTTTATCAGTTCTAACACACTGAGAAGCAGAAGGAATGTCCTTGCTGCAGCATGGTTGTTCATCATCCACGCATCCAACATCGGACTGGCTGACTTCCATCCGGGAGGACAATGGGGATGTAAGCCTATCCTCATTAGCAGTCATTTGTTTGTTGGGTTCCAGTCCTGTGTCATTCACAGTGAAGTCGAAAGGATCTGGCATCAGAAGCCGGAAACAGTTTTCCATCTCTGTGAGTGTGTCAGCAACCTCTTGGGACATTTCTATCAAGAGACAATCATTTTAGAGTATTGTTAAAAAATAAAAAATGCCAATGTCTCCACAGCAGATCTACAAAACAAATACAACTGCCAAAAGCGTAATCCATTTATCCAGTAATTGGTGATACTTTATCTACACAGCTCGCTCTCTCCTGCAGAAATTGTCTTCATAAAAGTGACAATAGTTTTCTTAAGCAGGAAACCCAGAACTTCCTGAGCAAGGAATTTAAAATCAGTGTTCTTCCTTTTCCTGTCCTCTCTAAAATTTCACTATGCATCAAAGATGACACAAATACTTCATAGAATTTGAAGGAGAACAAGGTTCAATGAGGATATTCTTAGTGATGTTGGCGGGTACTTGTTCTATGGCCATGAACGTTACAGTTGCTTGTAGGTGCAGCCCTGAATATATGCTGTTGCTGAATCAGATGCTACCAATAAAAATTCCTTTAAGAAGGTTAAATCTCTTTAAAATTCCACCTTCATGCAGAAAAACATTTCCAGCGTGCAGATCAAATGCAGACACAGTTGCATGCATTGCACATACCAAAGTAATTTAATTCAATAACCCCCTGTAACTGCAACGTAATATACTTACTATCTGTTCTTCTTTTGTAGATCAGAGGGTCAAGGCCTAACAAATGTACTACTCCCACCCTCTGTGGTCAGCTATTATTTGGATAGCTATTCTCTTAGAATTTGTTTTATACAATTTTTAAAAAGGTTGCTTTAAAAAAAAAACCAAAAACCCCACCACTAAAGAGAACCAAAGCAACTCGCCTTCCATTTCTTTTTCAGCTCTTTTGGCTTTTTCTTTGTAAATGTTATCCAATCGTTTTTGCTTCTCCTCTTCCCTCCTCCTTTCAGCCACGGTTCTGGCATGTACATCTTGAAAATCCACCTAAGGAGGAAATGAAGAAAAAAGTGTAACGCTCCTCATAAGAAATATATAGAAAATCCATTTTCTAAGATCCTTATCTGTGGTGAAAAATCCTCTAACATCAGCGATCAGCCAGGCGCTCAGCAGTACTTCCTTTTATCTCTTCTCCTCCTCGAATCAATAACTACAGTGATTCTGAACAGAGTTTTTACTTCTACTAATAAGGGACTGCTGAGAATCAATGGCTTTCAGAAAAGAATAGTAAGGTAGAAACCCAAAATGCTTAGATTTCCACAGGAATAAACTAGGCTTTGGGAGACCACTGTCAGAGCACTGGAGACATGGCGTTAGGGGGAACAGGCAGGAACAAACTACACAGAGTAAGTATTCAAATGACATGAAAATGTCACAGTAGGTCCACTATCAGTAAAGCAAACTTAGGAAAATTTGTAAGCACTATTATCACAAGTATACATATCACTTACTGGAGAACTTCGTAAGCAAGGAAAATAGAAGACATTGAAATTCATGAAAAATGACCAAATATTGGATTTTACAGTTACATTTGTTGGATTTGGGGATTGAGGGAAAGGTTATCATTCAGTCTCACTTCATTGTCTTATGACTAAAATATAAACATAGATTTGAGTGATTCAAAATGCTGTTTCTTAAAAGATTTGCAATGGGGTTTTGTTTTAGTTTGTTCTTAGAAGGTCTTGAAAAGGTAAGTATTTTTTACTTGTATTTCAAGGAATTGTGTTACTGCATAAGGAAACCCCTTCAAAAAAGCAAAACAGTATTTCCTTTTTATTGCTACTACATAACTTCCACTAGCTTCAATACAGATTACTCTGAGTGAGCCTGTATTTTGCTGCTAAGAGAGTCTGCAGGCTCTCTAGTGCTATGCCTGTATTACAAGCACCCACTGAATTTTAGTCATTATTGCCACTGCTAGATGATAAAGCTTGTCGACATACAGTAACTGTTCCCAGATACTGACATTCTACACCAATGCCTTGGAGCCACACAAGAGAAGATCCTAGAAGATATCTCCCTTAATACATACACGGATTTATCAGCCATGGGTCAAGCAAACTGAGTACACCCTACAACTGAAGTTTGCATATTTGTTTGAGCAATCAAGAATTTTGTTGGTGCCTCATCTCAAGCTTACTGAAACATTTGAATATTTGTTTAGAATTAAGCAAGTAGACAACTCCATTAAACACTATGGAAGTTAAAAATAATGGTTTAGCCTGGGCTTAACCACTCGCTAAAATGTCTTGCTATATAAACATTCCTAGAGCTGAATAATCCCTACAGTGTGCAAGAAGTCTTCAGGTTTTTACAAGCATTATTTATGCAAACACTTTAAAGATAAATATTTTTTATATAAAAGCCTCTAGGAGTAAAAGGATACTGGAGATTTCACAGAAACTGGTATGGAGAGTCTCCATCGGTTTAGAAAGAGAAGCACACTTACCAAGCTCTTTTACCCTTGGGGAATGCGGTGGGGTGCAAAGGGAAGGTAGGGAAAAGAATTGGTTTCACAACCTAGAGCAGCACGTGGATCACCAGTGTTAGCTTTTTTGGTTTTCAGGGTCTGATTTTTCTACCAAATTCACATAGAGTAGCGGGAGCAACAGAGACTCCCGAAGACCAACATCACCTGCAAAAATGGAACAAAGATACAGAACCCAGGAACTACAGCTACCGTTTCTAGGCTGTCAGATTGGATTTGCACAGAAAACGAGAAATTAGCTAGTTTCCTAAATCACAACTTCTGCCACCTACCAGAATACCTATAGGAGAGCCATTCCTTCCCCTTCACTGTCCCAAAAGGACCAGCCACATGCTGCTCCACTGCATTGTTCCACGCTTCAGCACGTGTCCAGGTGCCCCTCTTACAGCACCTGCCAAATCATCATGGTTTGCCATTGACAACGAGACCACACCTCACATACCAGATATCCATCACCAACCAAGCATACAGCACGCATGAAGCTCTGAGTTGCCCAAATTAGGGCACATCAGCCTCTTACAGAAGCCTCACGAGGTCAGAATAACTCAGGGCCTGAGTTACAGATGTGCGCGTGGACTCACTTGCTGCCTGGGGTCAGCACTAACTCACAAACTTCATCAGAACCCATTCAACCTCATTTAGGTGATAAGGACTGAGACCAGAGCTGTTGTTCTGCCTCTGTATCAGTGCAGGCTATATGAAGCCTTTCAGCATTGGTCTGTAATTGTGGAACTGGATGCGATGAGGTGCAAACAATTTTTCTTGGTTTAAAGGGTGCAGTGGGCCTAGACAACTACTGCAACTTTTGCAAAAATATTAGAGCACAGCAGTAATATACTCTGTATTGATCTGTTTAAAATCCTGTTCATGCTGTAATTCCAGCTCACTCCATAATTCCATCAATGCATTCCTCAAATGCAATGATATGACTCAGTTGCCTAAATACACAAACATTTCAAAATATTTGAATTTTTTCCCCTTCTTCTTTAAAACTTTGAGATAGGAGTTTGAAAACAATTCTTTTCAGATATACTGAAATATTATTTGTTCTTCAAGTCAAACATTTATATAGGCACCTACTTGGTACCTACTAACATTAAAACAGTGGGTAGCTCTCCAGGTTTACACCCTAAAAGCGCAGCAGTTGTCATCTTCTGGCCAACTGTTTATAAGGCGATTTTGCTGACAATAAAAACAACCAAACAAAAACCCAACAAGCACAAACCACACACAGAGCTAACACTCCTCTCACGTTGCTCTGTGCTGTGCAAAACCTGTAACACAGAACAGCAGACATACTTTACTGCTAGAAAGTACAAATACCTCCTCGAATCTTTTGGTTCTCATGCTTCAATTATCAAGCTGGCAAAATGTCAGTTAGGTCAGTTGGCTCATCTCAACTCTTTAAGTACAAGAGTTATCAACTACGCAAGATTGTTTCTATCGGTACTAATGTTTCTAGAAGTACTTAAATTCAGCTGCTGTAGAAAACAGCACAGCCAACCTCGCTGGGTAGTTTAGTATCACAAATATATGGAGTGATGACCCAGCCGTAACCAGGGAGCAGCCATTAACCACAGGAGCAGACAGACATGCCAAACTTCAGCAGACTTGTACACCTGCATGTTCAATCTGGTAAAACTGTATTATGTGTTAAAGCTCCCTCCTCTCTCAGTCTTGCATTTTTCCTTGTCACTTTCATTTAGTTTTTCTTTTTTAATTAAACAAGACAATGAGATGATTCAAAGACAATCACCTTTTGTGAGCTGATGCCAGAAATTGTACAGAAAAAGTACACAGTACAATAAATAATACAAGTAGGATACACTTTTAGCTTAGTATGGAACTAGAGCAACAGAAATACATCATGTATCACCAAGGTTTTTGATCCACTGTTAGGAACACTGAACATCTGTCTTTCTGAAGAGAAAGAGAATCAATATGCTCAGTGAAAACCCAATATTATCATTATAGAAAGTGTGAATACTAGAATACTGCTCCCAATGTCACTGTTTGCACCTCAGAAGATATACTAAAGCAGAATAATGTTCAAAACATAACTTGAAGCATAGAAGGCAGAGCTAAAAGCAAATGTTTACATACAAGAAATTCCTCTTTAATAAAACTTCTTGTAAGACAAGCACAGTAACACAGCAGCTGAAAGGGGGCTACCACCTACACTTCTGTCTCTCTTACATGGCGAAAGGGCACTAGAACTGGACAGCTCAGCAGAGAGACCAGGCTAGTTTAAACTGGCACAGAAAGACTTAATAGCCAATTATCCTCAGTTTAAGGTGCAACCATTATTTCCCTTCTAAAAAGGCTAGACTTCAGGGCTTCAGGTAGGAATCAGCGCACGAAAGCCTATTGGCGAGGAACACTTTTTGCACCGAGTCCAGCTCCGAGTACAAGCCTGGGGCTTTTAAAAAACTTTACAATACTGCAAGATGAACAAAAAGTTTGATGTTTGTTTTTCAGACCATGCTCAGCAGGATGTCTCCTAAAGACAACGGTGTTTGCAACAGCTTTTCTTTTGTATTTATTGATTTCCTTGCTTTAAACATCTCCTAGCGATCATCACCTGAAAACACACGCAGAAGTGAAAACGCAGAGTACCTTCTTGTTCTGCTTTAAGAAGTGGTATCCCAGAGAAAGCTTCTTGTAGGCCTCCCCGTATTTCTCATGCCAGTCTTGTACTGACTTAATGGCTGCTTTCCTCAGTTTCTGCGCCACCTCTTTGGGCGGGGGAAGAGGCTGCTCATGGTCTATCCCCACCGTAAGCTCCAAGAACTCTTGGAAGTTAGAAATAATCAGCGTCCGGAATTGATGGGATCGGGCGAACAACTCCTGCACGATCTGGAAAGCTGAGAAGCGCATCTCGGCGTGCTCCTCGCTGAGCCGTGTCATCAGCAGGTGATAGGCATGGCTGATATGTTCCTCTGAAGACCTGAGAGCAGAGAAATAAATAAAAACAGGGGGAGTTATTAGGAAAAAAAAAAAGGTAGGTTTAGCACACCCAACAACTTTTTAAATATTTATTTTGAAAATTTAAGCCAGCGGCCTCGGTGTCGGCAGCAAGCTGCGCCCGGCTCAGCCAGCAGGCCCCAGCAGGGCCCCAGCCTCCGCGGCTGCCCGGCCCGGGGAGAAGGGTCGCCTTCGGGGGAGGCAGCGAGGCCCGGCTCCTGCCCCGCCCCGGGTCGGGTCGGGCGGCTCCGTTCCGGCCGTACTTGCAGATCGCCTTCAGCTCCTTCATCCTGCCTGGCTCCAGCCGCGGCTCCCCCGAGGTGGTGAGCTCCTCCACCAGCTCGGCGAGGCGCTGGTCCATCTCCGCCGGCAGCGAGACGCCGAGCGGACGGGACGGGAACACAGAGCCGCCCGCCGAGCCCCTCACGACCGAGGAGCCCCGTCAGGACGCCGGGACCCCGCGACCGGCACGGCCGGGCCTCCGCGGCGCCATTGCCGGCCCCTCGGGGGAAGCCCCGCCCCTCGAGAAAACCCCGCCCCCGGCACCTCCCACGGCCCTACCTCCGGCGCAGCTGTCGCTTTAAGCGCGCGCTGCGCTCCCCCCCGCCCACCCCGCGCCGCGCTTTCGCGCGTCGACGTTCGCGTGACGTCACACCAACCGGAAGCGCGAATAGAGGAAGGCGGGTTAGGCCTTAAAGGGGCCGCGCGTCGCTGGGGGCGGGGGAGGGACGGTGTTAACCCCTTGTTGTCCGCAGGGGGTGCGGGGGCCGAGCCCGGGGGGCAGGGCAGCAGAAGCCCCGGGAGGCGAGCGGCCCCCACGAGGCGCCCGAGCGTGGCGGGGAACGACAGCCGCCACCCCGTAGTGCCCCGTGCTTACAGACCTGCTTACAGAATCACACAACCACGGAACCGCNGGCAGAGTACAGGGGGAGGATCACCTCCCTCCACCTGCTGGCCACGCTCTTCTTAATGCACCCCAGGATGCCGTTGGCCTTCCTGGCCCCAAGGGCACACTGCTGGCTCATGGTGAGCCTGTTGTCCACCAGCACTCCCAGGTCCTTCTCCGCGAGCTGCTCTCCAGCAGGTCAGCCCCCAACCTGTCCTGGTGCATGGGGTTGTTCCTCCCCAGGTGCAGGACCCTACACTTGCCCTTGTTGAACTCCATCAGGTTCCTCTCTGCCCAATGCTCCAGAGTCTACTTAGTGTATTTCCAAAGAATTGCACAAAAAAGGTGGTTTTGGGGCAAACGAGGCCACAGCCTGGCCTGGAGGGCAGGCACAGACCTGAGGAAGGGCCAGGCCGGGGCGGGCCACAGGGCTGTGGAGGGGGCAGAGGCGCTGGGTGCTGTGCTGGGGTGCTGAGGTGGCGGTGGGCGCTCAAGAGCTGGCCGCGGCACTGCCCCTCAGAGACCCCCTGGGTGAAGGTGGTGACAGATGCGAGCCATGGGGAGCAGAGGGCCCTGGCCTTCACGCCTTACCACGGGGCTTCCTCAGAGCTGTGAGGGGAGTCAAACATTTGGCCTCCCTCTTACCCCTGCCCCAGCCCTCTCTCTCTAAGAAGGTAATAAAGCGAGGAAGGCAGGGAACCAGGCCCTCATTCCGGGCACCCTGTAACCTGGCCTCTCCACACTTCTGTGTTGGAAAGTGAATTTTCTTGGGTAGCTGCTGCTATCCAGAGCCTAGGGGGTCTATAGAATCTTTCACAATAGCTTCTCATGTGGGCTCTGTATACATGTGAAACACAATTTGAGCTTCTTATCATGGGTTTGTAGGTTGCAGCTGCAAGGATATGGTGGGACAAGCAAATAAGCAGTCACAGTCCAGTCCTCACTAGCCAAAACAGCAGTATTTTTTCCTGGCGCTTTGTGACATTTGGCTTCCAGTGGTGTAAAGTATGGATTTTCTCTTTGAGAAAGGCCCTCCACTTCACAGCACTTGGAAATTATCTTGGCTTCAGAATATTGCAGAGATAAGAGGATTGTTCCTGTGTAGCCATAGCAAAATGGTACTTTTATATATGTGAGATATGCCTGGAAGGAAGCCAGTGAATACAGCCCAGTTATCAGGACTTTCAAGCGGAGTATTAGCGCATAATTGTGTTTATACAATACCTTCCACTTGAAAACGTAGGAGCACTTGACGGACGATGTGGGTTACCCTCGGCATATGTAGAGAGAAGATGACGAAGGATCACATCAATAAGAGAGATGATGAGATACTGAACATAGCAAGGAAGTGTTACCTACCTTGGTCCCATCCTTAAAGTGCAGGACGTACTCTGCTGCGGTCAGGTAACGTGCTTGACCAAAGCACTCCCTTGTCTTTTCCCACATGCAGGAAGGCATCCAGCTTTCCGCTTTTCCACACTTTACTCTGTGTGTGGCTGTGCTCTAAGGGCATGTCCCTGGCATGTGTCCTGCTGCCCTCAGTGTCACTGGTGGTGAGAGAGAGGTTGAAAGATTTGTCCGTATTGTGGTCTCCCTTTGCACCAGCCACACCAGCGTGGTTCAGTTACTGGAGGTGCTGAGGCTGCACTGGATTCGCTCTTAGCAGCACCTGACCTGCTTTCAGTTTTGGGCGCTCACGTGGAAATGTTCTGCAGACCCTCATCTCTGAAAGTGCTGATTAACCACTAGGAAGGATCAAGCCCTTGCAAGTGCCTGCTTTGAACATCTAAAGAAGGGAGACATTTAAAATACCTATTCACATCTGGACGTGTTGTTAAATGCTTGAATGGTATTTCCGTTAATTCACAGTTAAGACGTGTGTTCCAAGTAACATATGTGAATTGGTGTTGCAGCTGTCTCTGCTGGCTCCTATGATAAGGGAAGACGTCACTGAACACTTTCTACAAGCAATGAACTCATATTTTCAAACACATTTACTGAAGTTAATGAATATATACATTTGGCAGTGGCTCTGTTATTTCTGATTCGATATGTGAAACCACTGACATCTTACTTTTTAATAATGTTTCTCCTGTCCTCATTGCCTTCCATTGAGTAAAATGTATTTCCATGTGAAAGCTACACAGAATGGCACAGCTCATCTTTAAAGTTTCAAACTCTTTCAATATTTCTTATTTTTCTGTTTCTCTTCTTAATTTGATTGAAAGTGCCTGAACAACTGCTTTCTATTAGGTTATTGCTTGCTGAATTAGCATTGCTGTACTATCTAGAAACAGTATTTCAAAATGAGCCTCAAGCACCATGCTTAACATTTACAAAGGCACCAATTTCATATCCATGCGTAATGTTTAAAGAAATCCGTGCATGGAGCCATATGGTTTTGCAAAGCATCAATTGATGAATGAGTGCTGAGTTGTGTAACTCAGTCATGGTAGTCCCTTAGGCAGATCCCAGCGAGAGCTAAGCTATGTAATTTTTATTTTTTTTTTAAATCAAGGATAATTACATGAAATTGTGTTTGCTCGAGCTGCCGAGTTTCTTTCCCCTTCTCCTTTTTAATGAACACGGTAAATATCCACCACTCAAATACTTATGTACTTTCTTCACCTGGACCAACTTGCTAAAAGGCTGAAGAGATCCAGAACACTAAAGCATTCATTTAGCAGCAAAAGTCACAACTGCTTTGCACCTCCATTGATTTTTCCCCTGATACGACTGTTCTGGGCTGTTCAATGTAGGGGGAACGCAGGACAGTGTGGAGTGCAGAGGCATAACTGAACACGTCCTGCTACCACTTCCGAGCCCTCAAGGTTGAATGTTACTATCAGTTTACACCTGGTTTCAGCAAAGCCCAAGTCTGCTGCTTCGTGTCACGTGGATCGTGGCAGGTTGGTTCATTCAAGAAGTTGCATTTCTTACCTCTGGGCTGAGAGATCAGCAAAAGCAACACAGTTACACTTCGTGGGTTGTTCTCCAAAGTGGGTGATACCTTGCAGGAGCGGAGACTCTTCCAGAAGTAATGTCCTCTCCATAACCTCTCCAGGATACCCAGCGCTGTTGTCATTGGCAAGAGGCATTTGCAGTGGGAATGTTGTCCTCCAGGATATCTCCAGGCATGACCAGTTGGTCCATCCAGAGATTGCCTCCAGTTGGTCCAGTATCTTTGGCCAAATACATAGGCAAAGAAAACCCCTAAATTTTGTCCAGTGAGACCAGTTATTTGGGTCTGGGGGTTCTTACATTAAAGAAAAGCCATTTGTTCTAGCACAAANACATAGCCGTCCATGACTGCATTCCAGTCATGCGAGCTGTCCCACCACGTCTCCGTGATCGCAATGAGGTCGTGGCCCCGTGACCACGCACAGATCTCCAGCTCCTCCTGTTTATTCCCCATACTGCGTGCATTGGTGTACAGGCACTTCAGGGAGGTAGTCGAGCACGCAGGTTTCCCTGCAGGTTGTTTCAGACTTCTGTGTAACACTAAATTTTCTGGTGTTGTGTTTTTATAAAAGAAAAATCTGGGCAGGACACAGTTCCGTCATTTTACTAAATGATTCTTTTGCCTGTGATTGTTTTCCATCTTTGCAATAAAAGAGCGTGTCAGGCAGAAAGAAACCCCAGTGAACTTTTGAGATAGCTGTATTCAGCTTAATGATGCAAAATTAAAAAGGAGGGTTTATTTTCCTGCCAAAATGGAACTTGGGCAAAAAAGTCTCCCTACAAATAATCTGGAGTTAAAATAACTTTGGATTCAGGCCTGAAGATGCAGAAATACAATGAACACTGGTATTAAATTGTCACAGAGTTTGTGCCAGTTGGGTTGCAAAGAAAATACTGACCTTCCACGTGAGATGAATGGATGCTTAACCACCGGTTTGATTTGAGCAAAAGGATGACAGTTATTTGAAAGCTCCAAACTACCTCGTGAGGGGTAAGGACGATATTTAAACAGATGTTCTCAAAGGAAAAATAGTCTATTCATTAAGCCATCAATAATGCAAGGCCAAAGATACTTGGCGACCTCCTCTAGTTATTTGAAATACTGACTGTGACAACGCTTCAGCCTACTGTAACGTTTTATAGTTCTGTCATAGGAGGAGATGAATGAACCTGCTCTGTATGGCCTAGATCACTAATTAAATAACCATTTGTAAGTTGGATGGAGCAGGAATAGATGTACGAGAACCATCACAAATCAAGGACCACCATCCTACACATAGCTTATATTCACGTCTAGAATATTTTTTTTAATGATCCTACAGCGTTTCTTGAAACTGCACGCCAGCATTGACACACTTGACTGGTATCAACGAGGGCAAATTGCTTTTTCCTCCATGGAAAGATCTATGCAGACTCTAACTGGAACCTAATGAGCATTAGACAATATATGTCCACAAGTTAATATTTCTACATGAATGCACGCAAAGAAGATCAAGGCACATCTCACTGCACTGCAAGCAGGTGTCTTTGGGGGCCTGGGGGATGGCAGCCTTTAAGGCAGTACTCGGATCAGGTGGTTCAGAAAAGGAGGAGCCTGAAGCTTGTTGACATGTAGAAAAGAAGAGCACAGAGGAAAAGAAGCCCAAGCTTCCAGTCAGAGGAAATCCAGCCCAAATTCTGCTTGAAGACCCTCTGATGCTAAATCACACAGCGACAGAAATGCCACTTTCATGCATATGCAAATCGGACTGCTTTCAAACATACGATGTTAGCAGAAGTTTCTTAAACAACTCAAAGAGGCTGGTTTGGGTGTCACATTGACTCTTTGATGGTAGGTTTTTGAGGCTCTTTCTGCCCGACGTCTGAGCTGTCCCGTCCTTGGAAAGCCACAGCCTGTAATAGAATGGCAGACACTGGAGCTTGTTTCTCCAAATGAGAGACTGCACAGAGCTGCGGCTTCAGATACCTAAAGGAATTGGGTTTTTCTTCTTTTCCCAAGGATGTGGAAAAAGAGAGAACTGCTCTGAAGCTGCTAAAAGCTGTAGCACTGCCACCAGTTAAAATGGGAGCAATGAAGTCCATTCCTGATGTGCAACTGTTGTCATCGCTATTGGCCACGGACAGGCGATGGGTCTGTATGTGTCACACAGCCATTGCGCACCATTGCACAAACACCGTCTGATCAGTGGTTGTCCATTTCAGATTTCTCTGTCCTGTTCGTGCCCTGGGTAGCTTGAACCTGCAGCGATGTTGCAATCACTCATTCACAGGAGCGAGTCCTCAGTCATCCGTCAAAATCCACTGCATTCCTTCAGCAACAGGCGAGCGCCCAAATGAGCATGCTCTCAGCCTTCAGGCCTTTTTGGTACTCCCATCATGTTTTATGAGCAGCGACCAAGAAAGCCACGTGGCTCAAAACAAGTTTTTCTAGGGAATTTATTTTGCCATTATGATAAAAGAACGCTTTTGTCTTTATGAAGAGATTATTTATACAAGTCAGCTTTTGCAGGCAGGAGGAAAGTCCCTGACTTGAAGAGATTACGAGGCAGTTGGGACAAAAATAGAGTGCAGACTGCAGTTTAAGAGAGAGGAAACACTGAAGTATAACTAAAAGGAAGAAGGAAATGTCATAAAAGAAAGAAGGTAGCAAGTCTTGTGAAGCGTCTGAGCTGTTTATTTATGCTTTTAAAGAGGTATTTTGCACTTCTGTGGTTTGATATATGAGCGAACAGAATGGGAACGTATTCGTGTTTCGTATATTGAGACCCCTTTGTGTGCCCTCAGTTTCTGCAGCAAGCGGATCATGACAGCCCCACTGACCACCATACAGCTGTTCTTTTATATTGCGCGCTGCTCAGACTCCAAAATGTTTCACAAGCTTTCAGGCAATTGAGCCTCAGTACAGCCAGGAACAAGACTTGTAGATCCAGTCAACACATATGAAGAGTAAGCTGATTTTAAGAACATGTGATAGCCTCCCAGAAAAGCGCAGAATGTTGGGGCGTTGCCTCCATCCCCTGAGCTGCAGCACCTCCAGCAACAGCTCCGTGCCCCTGCGCGAGCTTGGCTGCGTTCCTCATGCAGCCACCCATATTCTGTGCTCCTGCTTGTTTTGTGCAAGCGTTAAAAGGCCTCTTAAATGAATCACTGCTACTTTTCCTATTTGCACAGGTCGTAACAGTAAAATTGTATCAAATACTCAAAAAGCAGTGGCAGTGAATATGCCTCAGTAAACTATACACAAAGTTTTCTGGACTTCCTATTAAGAGCGGCATAAAGGTCAGCCCCTCCAAGAGGGACCGTAGATGAAGGACCAACCTTTTTGACCCTCTAGTAGTTTCCTCCATAAAAGAATGGGTCAGTTATTGATACATCAGTAAAATGTAGCCAGGGTGAGACTGGTTTCTGGCAGAATCTGTGATCTGTGGATATGCAGGAGTCTGCTCTGGCTATTGCCCTTCGACAGCCTCCGACAGGCGCTTGCAGAGCTCCGAACATTCTGCGCCAGGTCACAGAACCTGAATTCTAGGAAACTGTTTGGGTTTTTTTTTTTTTTTTTAAATCTAAACGCAAAACTGGCACTCAGTAATTTCAAATGGACAAGATACATTTATAGGGATAGTAGAGGAAATGGCGGCCTGAGCTGGGTAACTGTGACAGCCTTCTCTGGTCTGAAATCACAGAGAATACTCCATCATTGCCTTTGCCGCCACGCTCCTACATGGCCGCGAAAGAGACATGGCCACCGCTTCACGATTCTTCTGGGAACAAAATGTTCTAAATGTATTTAGAAGCTATTTTATTTATTTAATCTAAAAACTTGATCTAAAGTTATACCTTTTCTTTCAGAATAGAAATGATATCACTGGTTATTTAAGCTCACAAAGCTACGGGAAGTATAAAGCCCTTCACATTTTCAGAGTGGGAATGAACTTTGTAAAGCTCTGGCCTTCCTCGCCCTTCAGCGAACGCGTGCCGAGTTAATGACCGGCACCAGGTCCGCTTCCATCCCCGGGCGCAGCAGCGCGCGGCGCTTCTGCCCGTTTTTAACCCCCGCGCGG